>CAMXCT020002713.1:605000-611543 GCA_947184155.2 Cladocopium goreaui | reverse complement strand
CCCTCAACATCGAGAACAGTTCCTGGAGCTTCAGAAAACCGAATGCCCTGACGAAGTGTTTCTGTCGCCAACTTGCGGCCCTTGGTCCAACATGCAGAACATAGCTGCCAGAACTGATGAACAGAAACAACAACTGGCTCAACACCGAGAGTGGCATCATGCCACACACCTCAAGTTCAACCGCAAGGTGTACCTGCAGCAAGTTCAACAAGGAGGCCATTGTCACCTTGAACAACCTGCCTATGCCCACAGTTGGAAGACAAAGGCCCTCCATGACTTGCCTGGTTTTCGAGCTCAGTTCGACCAATGCCAGTATGGAGCTGAATGTGAAGATGTGGACCTGGTCTGGCGACCTGTCAAGAAGCCCACAGCGATCCAAACCACCAAAAGGGTCCTGTGGCGAAAGTTTCAACAATGTTGTGACGGCACACACCACCACTGCCGTCTGGAAGGTTCTTCACCTGCCACTGGCCGGAGAACCAAATACATGGAGAACTACCAGCCGACCATGGCCGGTATCCTTGCAGCTTGCTTGATGGCTGATGAGCTACCAGTTGCTTGGGAGTTTGCTGCAGCTGCTGATGATGAGAAGAAGCAGCTGGGAAGCCTGGTCAAGCTCATGGCGGAGAACCACCAAGAGGCTGTGCGAGTTGTCCAACGTCTACATCGTGGACTTGGCCATCCTTCGCCAGAGGCACTCACCGAGATGCTGGAAAGTCGTGGTGCGAGCGACATGGTCATTAAGTGTGCTCGCGAGTACAAATGTGTGGCCTGTGCTCGATACAAGAAACCTGATGGAGTAGCCCCATCGGCTATGACCAAGGCCAAGGAGTTCAACGAACGACTTCAAGGCGACATCCTTTGGTTCAAGATCGGTGACACCAAGGTGCCTGTGCTGAGCCTTGTGGATGAAGCCACCAAGTACCAAGCTGCAACGGTCATTCCAGCTGAGCGAGCTGACCATTTTCAACAAGCCTTGGAAAGGATTTGGATCCGACACTTTGGCTGCCCCAAGGTTTTGGTCACAGATGAAGGCAGAGGCTGGAATGCTGATCGGTTTCATGATTGGACCAGCGATCAAATGATCGAACACCAAGTTGCATTGTTCGAAATTGTCTACTGAAGCACCTGGAGAGGCACACACCAGACTCTCCTTGGTTGAGCGCAGACATGCAGTCCTGCGCAAAGCTGCTGAAGTTTGGATGGAAGATCAAAAGATGGTCAGTGTGGACGGCCTCAAGCAGTCCCTGTGCTACGTGGTGCCCCAACTCAATGCATCACCAACAGTTTGTGGTTTTTCTCCTGCGCAATGGCTTTATGGATTTCAACCTCGCTTTGCAGGTGATTTGCTGGGCGATTCACTTGGCCCTGCACAACTCCAAGGGAAGCAAAGCTTTGAAGAAAGCCTGCAAAAGCGTGCCATTGCCAAACAGGCAATCACCAAGGCCGAGACTGACCGAAAACTTCGAAGAGCCATGCTGAGGAAGTACAGGAGCCAACACGACAGCTTGGTGGTTGGCCAAACTTGCCATTTTTGGCGAGATGCCAGAGCTGCGGACTTGGTCAAAGTTCGATGGCATGGACCTGCAAGAGTCGTCATGGTGGAAACCGATGATGAGGGGCGACCACGCCTTTACTGGCTGGCCTTCAAGACTCAGCTCATCCGAGCTGCCCCACATCATGTGAGACCCAACTTCGAGGACATCAGTGCTGGAGTTGATGGACTGGATGCAGCACGACGTGATGTCGATGGACTTCGCTCAAGGGGGGTCACAAGGTTTCTTGACCTGTCTCGGGTCAATCGTCGCAACATCGACGACATCGACGACGATGAGGAAGCCATGGATGATGGCGATGGACCTGGTGATGATGGGGATGACTGGTTTCCAATGGAGCCACCAACCACCAGAAGGCGCCTCAGTGAGGACGCTGGGGATGATCGCCCGGTCTTGGATTTGACCGGTGAGCGGTCGGGCTTGGACTCTCAGCCCTCGGCATTGGACTTTGCCGGTCCTCATGCGGCCCCTGAGGTTGAGATCCTCGATACATCACCAAGGTCAAGGTCAAGCCGAGCTCCTAGCCTGGCATACTCTCCAACTACGATGGCTGGGCCGAACACACCAAGGATCGACACTGATGAGGAGGAGCCCAACGTTGAGCCACCTCATCCTGGCACTGTGCCCAACTCACCTGGACGTGATCCACGAGCTCTTCAACCTGATTCACTACAACCTCAACATCCACAACAACCTGGACATCAAGAACCTCCTTCAGTACCACGGCAACTTGATTCACTACAACCTTCATCAACACCTTCACAACCACATCAACCTCCTGGACATGATCTACAACTTGATCCTTCGATGGCGAGGCTCTATGAACCTGCTGGACCAGAAGATCGATTTCGACTTCAACGCCAACGACTTGATCAACAAGAAGCTGCGATCTTTGGCCCTATTCGACGTCATCGAGATCAACATCAACGACCCTACGATCGAGATCTACCTGGAGATGCTGATGGTCCAACTGAAGGCTATGTGCAGGCCTTCGACATCACCGGAACTCAAGGAGAACATCTACCTGACGGATGGCACTGCAACGATGAGGGCGTCTTCAACCTCACTGAAGACCCCATGGACTACTGGGAGGTGAAAGCTGGCTGTGTCATTCGACATCATCGACGTCCTCGACGAGCTCTCTTCAAACTCAAGGACTACATGGACACTCCAGTCGATCCAGAGCTGCTGGATGGACTTCGCACAACTGTGCTCTGGAAAGCTGATGGCAGTTTTGAGATCATCAGCGACAAGGAGTTTGACAACAAGGTCATCGACAAGGAGTGGACTGGCTGCACGATCTTTCAGATCACTGGCAAAGCTCGTCGGGAGATGGGGATGTTTGCAAACCTTCCTGCAAAGAAACTTGGACGCGAGGCCAAAACCAAAATGGCCCGCCAACAAAAGAAGGTCGACAAGGGTGGTGTCAATGAGCGACATCTTTGTGCTGCCGACCGTGCCAAGTTCCAAGAAGCCAAACGGAAGGAACTGGAATCCTTCTTTCACAACCAGGTCTGGGAGTTCGACACGGTGGACAACGCCCAAGCCGAGAGAACACTCACGGCCAGGGTACTCACAAAGTGGTCAAAGAATCCCGATGGGTCACCAAGGGCAAAGGCCAGGCTCATTGTGCGGGGTTACCAAGACTATGATGCTCTGTCAAAGGGCCTGGACACCAGTTCACCAACAACCTCAAGGACTTCCAGAAACTTTCTGCTGAGCCTGACGGCCATTTTGGGCTGGAATGCATGGACCTCAGACATAGCGACAGCCTTCCTGCAGGGTGGCTATCAATCGAGGAAGTTATGGGTAAAACTACCAGCTGATTGCCTTCAGCTACTTGGAGCTCCTCCTACTACAAGAATGCTGCTGCTGAAACCTGTGTATGGGCAGCTCGATGCTCCAAGGATGTGGTGGATTGAAGCCCAACGGAGACTGCGAGAACTTGGTCTCCGTCAACACCCTCTTGACCCTTGCTTGTTTTTGGCCTTTGAGGTCGACTATGCCGAGGAACCTTGCACTGATGGCACCGTTTTTGGTGAAGGTCGACTATGCGGCGCTATCTGCCTGCATGTCGACGACATGCTTGGAGCTGGGTCACCTACCTCAGCTACATATGCCAAACTGGTTGAAGGACTTCGGGCATCTTTCAACTTTCGAGAATGGAAAGATGGAGAACGCCTGGAGTACTGTGGCTCAGTTTTGGAGAAAGTTCCTGGTGGAGGTCTGAAACTCCATCAAGAAGCTTACCTTGGAAAAGTTCACCCCGTGACCATTCAGAAAGGCGCCGGTCCCAACACTGACCTCACCGCCAAGGAGATCACTCAACTGAGAGGACTCTGTGGAGCCCTACAGTAGCCTGCGGTGCAGAGTGCACCCCACTTGCAGGCTTCGACTTCGATCACCTCTGGAATGGTCAACAATGGAAAGGTGAGCACCATCACCGAACTGAACCGCACCCTCAAGTTCGCCAAGGAAAATGCAGATGTGGGGCTTCAGTTTTTGCCCCTGGGTGATATCAAAAACTTGCGTTTGGTGACGATGTTTGATGCATCGTTCAGCGCTCGACCTGACGGAAGCAGTCAAGGTGGATACATGGTCATGCTCGTGCCGGAGCACACCCTCACCAACACTGAGGACTGGCTCCACCTTTTGGAATGGAGATCTTTGAAATTGCCACGAGTGGCGAGATCGTCTTTAGCTGCTGAAGCACAAGCCGCTGCATCAGCTGCAGATGCCACTGATTTCATCTGCAAGTTCTACAGCTACCTGGAGAACCCCAACCGCAAGCTTGGTGATTTGCTTGGTCAGGAGAGCAGTCTCCGATCGGTTTTGGTGACTGATGCCAAAGCCCTTTACGACAGTTACCACAGAGAATCGGTGACATCGAGTGTCACAGATCGGAGAATTGCCCTCGAGATCAGAGTCATCAAGGAGCTGGTCATGGAGCTCAAAGGCGAGCTCAGATGGGTTCGCAGTGAGCGCCAATGGGCTGATGGACTTACAAAGCTCTCAGCGCGCCAACTTCTAGCTGGACGACTTCGTCATGGAAGCGTTGGATTCTACTGGGATCCGAGCTATGTGGCTGCGAAGAAAAAGACTGCTGCCGAGAGACAGCAAAATATGGATGCTCATGCTGCACCTCCTCCGAAGAGACTGCGAAAGATCGACGAAGATGTGATGGAAGAAGAAGCTGAACCTGGTGAAACCTTTGAGAATGTGGATGAGGACATGCCAAACGAGACCTATGAGACTGAAGATGAGAACATGCCAACCGAGACCTATGAGAATGTGGATGAGAACCTGCCAACGGAGGCCTATGCCTACATGGTCTACACCAACGACATGCTTGACTATGTGGACGTTGCCTTCTCAAAGTCCAAGGATATGATGGAAAATTCGGAAGCGATCCTCAATGGGATGCGCACCTACACCACGGACATTTTGTCCCAAACCGGCATTTTGCCGAACTTTTTGAGCTTGCTGGCCTACATCGTTTCTTTGAAGATGTTTTTGGGCCTGCTGCTCCTGGCTGCCATGGCCTACTTGGTCCAGAAGTACGTGAACCACAAGATGGAGAAATCGTATCAAGCTGGTTTTCAAGCTGCTCGGGATGAAGCCTACCATGAGGTTCAACAGAGCCGAGGCTTAGCTATAGTGATGGGTGGCATGGAAGACACCTACGTGCGAGTCCGAGAGCAGTACCGAGAATTTGCCCGACGCCGGCGAATTCTGGAAGATGCAGATGTGCAGCGTGATGCTGCAATTCCTGTCTGCAGGAGAGCCTTGCTTGAGGCGGTGGAGCATGCGGATATCTGCCCCATGGGCGACCTGATTTGGGAGATGGATGGCACCTGGCACTCTCAGCCTCAATGTGCCGACCTGCCGGCATACAGAGCCGGTGCGCCCAGATATGGAACGCCTGGGAGCCCTGTGACAGTGCTTCGACCTTGCACTACATGCTCATCGGGGATTCCAACACCACACATCCCTGACAGGCATGGAACGACCCTGCTGCGAGAACTGGAAGCCTGGATCATAGATCAGGGCACAAACGCCTGGCCGCTGACTGGACCATATGCTGATGGAGCTTAGGAGTTTTTCTTTAATTTCAGGTGTGCCAAGCCTGCACTCTCTCTCCTGTGTGAGTTGCACGCCGTGCACCCTGGTTTGTCACATACATGTTGTTTCATATGCGGCCTTAACGGCCCGAATCACCCCATATAAATCCCACTAGGGTGGGTGCTTTGGATCCAACCCGGCTACGCCATAGCCCTTTGCAAAAGGGGCAGCTGCGACTTCGTGCTGGGCCTAGACTTTGGGAGCTGGGTCCTGGGATTGGTCTGTGCCTTGCCAATCTTACAATATATATATATATATATATCACATTTATAGATGATTCTCCCATTAAAACCTCCATTTAGTTCGAAGATTTCCCAGATATATCGCCTTGGACTTGGACTTTACCCGCCTCGCTGGAGGTCCCACCTTTTCCTCGCTGAAGTGGCCCCGCACTTGTGTCGTGGCTCCCTGCTACCGTCATTGAAACAGGTGGCCTCACATGTTGCCGGTAATGGCATGGACATGCATGGACCATGTCAGAAGTATCCTGAAATGGGGCCTTCAGCATCCTACTTTGGGCAAATCACATGTTGCCAGGCGAAGTCAATTTCGTGGGTTTTGGCACTTGATTCTTTGGATCTGCTGATATCGCCTGCAGCTTATCACACAAAGTAGTCACGTTTACATCGCCATCCGTCGCTTTTCTGGATGTTGGACGCAGAAACAGGACATGGATGTGCCAAAACATAATAATCTGGACCCCTTAACTCCCATTTGATGCTTTGAACATAGAGCAAGGGACCCCATCATAGGTCAGGAGGCTCCCCATTTTGTAGACATGCCCATCATTGTTTTTTGTCTCTTGATGCATGTCAAAAAATATGGTAAAATTGGGTTAACCAACCAGCAAAGCATAGCAAGATAT
>CAMXCT020002713.1:507500-595000 GCA_947184155.2 Cladocopium goreaui | reverse complement strand
GTACCATTCTATAGTAAAAACTGGCCTACCAACCTCATCTCTATAGAATCGTACCCCCAGGTTACCTATTTTATATAATTCCAAGGAGGATCATATATATGTATAACATATAGGTTCTATATATATATATGTATGAAACGTACATATATATAATATAATATATATATAAGTACATATAATATATATATATATTTATTTATATATTTAAATATATTTATATTTATATTTATATTTATATATATATATATGTATTTATATGTATTTATATATATTTATATATACAGTATATATTATGATACATCCCCCTTTCCATGGATTCAGACCTGGGGATTTCCAGCTTTCCCATCCCACGGCGGCGCACTTGCTGTGCCGGTGCGATCAAGGTCACTTTGGGTTCGCTGCCCCGGAAGGCGCTGCGCCTTTCGACTACGGTGCTACGGGGGAATGACCGGTGATCTCAAGCCCAATGGGTGTTTTTACCCGTTCTAAGGAGAAAAAAACATGTATTTTAAAATCGATTGATATGTATTGGCAAAGTTTTGATTGGGAATTTTGGAGGCACCCCAATCACCACTTAACCATGGCTTCAAGAATGCAGTATGGCAATGGAGAAAAAAGAGCAGGGGAAGCGTTCAATCATCCAATAATCTTAAAACATCTTAAAACCAATCCAAGATGATAGCCCTCCTGCGACGACTTCAATCACATCCAGCTGCAAGTGATTGACTTGTTCCTGCCTGGAACTTTAGGATGGCAGCTGCAGATTTCATAGCAATGTGTTTGGTTTGGCTTGGGCCATCAACTTGTCAGCTTGTGCATCGCAACAACAGCATACAACAGCTATGTCGATCACTGCCAGATCATGCCAGCGCACCCTGCCACACCTGAACTTGAAGTCTCCATGTGACACCAAACGATCTGTGCCTCGGGTTTTTCACATGTGTGAATTCGCACCTGTGGATAGGTCAACTGTTAAACTTCAATTCAGAAGTGCAGGAGATATTGGGGGGAAGTTGGATAGTTTAATAGTAGCTTGCCGAAGAACATGAAAATTGTAGATCAGCATCCCAACATCACAGTGATTGTCAGCCCTGGTTTTGGGTCCTTGGCTCAAGCCAGGTTTCTGCCGGTAACATGATCCGATAATAATGGGTCCCCACTAGACAATAAGGGGGGTATAATTGGGTCAGAACTGATAACATGTTGTAATCGGTTCAAGCATCCAATGTACGATCTAAACTAATCTAAACCTGCCACGGCTCCTAAACTTGGAAGCATCAAGACCAAGAGACAGGTTCCAATCATGGATTTCTGCAGCTTGCCATCCGCCCCCTGCAACACACAAAAAAAAGGGGCGCTCCCCCTGGTTGGTGCAAATTTTAGTTGGCGGGTTCTCGACTTCATCAAAGTTCTTGTCTTCCAACTATTGTGATGGTTGAATTCCCATACCCTCTGGTAATTTAACATAGCTATTGAAAATGGCCATTTATAGTGGATTTTCCATAAAAAAAATAGTGATTTTCCATAGCTATGTTAAATTACCAGAGGGTACTTTTGATGGTTAAATCATGTTGAATCCTACTCCCCACCTTGCCGTCAACTGTGACGACCACTTCCACCTGGCAGGGGACCATCTGATTGGAGGCGAGGTTAGTGGTTTTAACTTAGTGGGCCTCTCAGCTGTTGAAACATTGGGTTTACCCTATGGTAAACTAACATAACTATGGAAAATCACCATTTTTTATGGGAAAATCCACTATAAATGGCCATTTTCAATAGCTATGTTAGTTTACCAGAGGGTACCACAGAAAACAACGGTTGTATTCAATTACTCCCACGAACGCAAACAAAGATGGGCCCCTAGTTTCTGTAGTTTTAAAGCAGGCCCCGAACCCAAACAACTCTACTTCAACCAGTTGTGACCAGTAAAAATCGGCCTTTATGGACTGATTGCCCTGAGTCTTCAGAGTAATTGCGCAATTGTTCTTGTTTGCTGAATCCCTCTTGCCTGCAAACTCCCATTATATGTTGATCAAATCATATCAAATCTCTATTTTTCTTGGATTGCACAGGCTTCACAAAATCATGTCTTATATCCCATGTTCATCCATGTTCCATAATTTTTGGTAACTCCAAAAGGCAAATCTAACTCTAAGTCGTTTGGCTTTCAAGCTCCCCATGGCCGCCTCGGGCACCGCGACTCCAAAGGCCGTGCCGCTCATGGGCTGTGCCACGCAGTAGGCCTTCACGGAGGCGTCCAGCACGGGGCTCAAGGACAAGCGGACAGCCCTCGATTTTTGGAACGGAGCCGGGTTTTTTTTCCATCAGGAAAGCAATGGAAAGTAATGGAAAGTAATGGAATTACCAGCCAAAGATGGGCGAAACCTTGGATTTCCTGGAGGTGTTCTTGAGTGGGAATGTTGATGAAGTGGGCTGGGGGGTTCATTTAAAATCTGGGGAATTGATGGCTGGGGAATCAGGGGATGGAATGGGATTATGGAAAAGGATCAAGCAGGAAATGCTGAGCTGATGGAGGAAGTGAAAAATATGGCGCTCTGTGCACCTGAAAATGTGGATTTAATCTACCAAAATTGGGTGTCGAACACCTGAGATCATATGGCAATGGTAAACAAACAGCTGGGTATGGTTCGCTGATTTCAAGCCACCTTAAATTGTAAGTCATTCATAGCAATGTCTATTGTAGGTATGCATACATGAATATATATATATATACTGTATATATATACACTGTGTATATATTATATAATATTATAGATATACACAAGACATAGTTCGGGGTTTACCACAGCGCACCAAACCCATCACGGTATAGGGATCTCGGTAGAGGTCATTTCACCCTGGAATGCCATGGTTTTGACGCAAAGCCGATATTGCGCCATCCCTATCTGGGTCTAAGTCGCGTCTGACAACCGTTGGGGGATGGAAATGATGTATATAGACATATTATATATATATATATATTACAACCTATAAAAAACCTTTGGGAAAAAGAGCGTTTGCGTGGTTCTGGAGATCATCGAAGGGGAATACATTACCATGGCTCACCATGGAATCTCCACCAAAATAGCTCGGATTTCATGGATCATCCCAAACGAAAATATGCTATTTGGGGGGTTCTGAAAATTTAGGTACTCTATCAACCAGCGGTTTTCCGATTGATAATCAGCATTTTTTGGTGATTTTGAGGTCCCTCATTTTAGGAAACCACCGAATTTCATAGGTCAATGGATCCATCCCCAGGTTCTTGGTAAAGTCTTGGGACCTGCTGCCCGAGGAGCTGTGCAATCGCTTCCACTTGCTCGCGGCTGGCATCATTCCTTGGTTCTGCTAGACCTGACCTTTGGACGTACACAATCTAGTGGAAATTCATGGAAGTTTGATGGTAATTATTGGTTAGCAAGGGCTTATATTCAATATTTAATTATATAATAATGGTTGATAATGGTTATAATACCATAATGTGGGGCAGCCCAATGCCATAATAAATTTGGGTGAATTATATCTACCAACCATAAAAATGGTGATGACTTGGGGATACTTTATGGCATTGGGTTTACCACATTACACCATCTAAGTTTTAAAAAAGTCATCATACCATCGAAACCATGACTATATATCCGCCGATCACCAAACATGGCAACGGAAAATTCCCCGGCAGTTTCTTGCCGAAATTGAGAATGTTCTATTGCCATGTAAGACTGCCGGAAGGTATGTGATGTCATTTTTGCACGTGGGAACCGCGTGTAACAACATATCTGAATTCCATTGTAGCCGGATCTGGCGCCCCAGTAGAATGCAGATATATCCAGATCCCATCCATTGATTTCCTCAAGCTCCTACCATGGATCCCAAAGCAGTCGCAGGTCACAGCTGGTTTGGGATCCACCGTGGGCTCTTCGCCGAGCTACGGCTTCAAACTCTGAAGCAGTTCGTGCACCTGACGTTCTGAAGCCGAGGGTCTTCTGAATCCAACACGAATCAGGTCTCTAAAGTTACAGGATTTTACAGGCATATGCTATGGGACCTATGGGTCAAAACCGTCAAAACCCTAGCACCCGTTTGAACACTAAAACAGGTGGTAATTGCATGTTCATCCCGAAAAAGGATGGTACAATTGGTTTTGACCCATAGCCATATAAAGAGACGGGTTAACAAAATGACCGATGATCATGTGCATATCAGGAAGGGTCAAAATTGGGCACCAACTTCCAATTGGATTATTGGTATATGATGCTTACCCTCTCGTTATTTAAGATAGCTATAGAAAATTGCCCATTTGTAGATGATCTATGATGATGTTACTATTAAAAAATGATGATTTTCCATGGCTAAAATAAAATACGAAAGGGTAATATTGAAAATGTTCCAGGCCTTTTGTTTCTTCACCCGACCCTTGAATTGCAACTCGAACACTGCAGCACTGAAGAGCTTTGCCCATCTATTTCAGTACAGTAATCCGATCCGTGCACGCCGCCATGTGAAAATCCCAAGTAGGAATCCTGGATGTATTGTAAAACTATCATCCAAATGCATTGACTGTATGCATACAGATCTCAGATACGTATTCTATCTGTGTTTATATATGGAGGTGTCCTAAGTCATGGGGGGATACCCCAAAAGCTCGATGGTCAATGGAAAATCCGAAAAACACATGCAGGATGCCGGAGGAGAAACGCCTCATCCTGCCAGCTTCCCGCAGCAAACTTCGGTGCCTGGCCGATCACAGGACTTGGTGCTATCCATCTGGCAAAATCACCATTTTTTTCTGGGTGAAATATGGTGAAATGTCAATCTTGTGCTCAAGATATCCAACGAAGGCATCAAAGTGTTTTATATATATATATATAGTATAATGTTATAGTATAAATAGAAATGATATAAATTGATTCTTCGGATCTGTCTCGGTGCTTAAAGTGAAAATCCTGCAGATTTGTTTTGTGAAAATCGGATCTGTCTGGCCCGGCCTTCACAGGCATCACGCTGGGACGCTTCACTTCAGGCTTCACCAGCCTAGGGATTCTCATGGATTCTCCATGTTTGATGACCAGAGGGTAACATAGATCTGGAAAACGCATGGTTTTTTCGATGATTTTCCCAGGCTTTCTCCCTTAAAATATCTGGGAAAAATACACAAAAATGAATGGAAAAATATGGAAAAAATGCACCTCAAAAAATTATGATTCCCGGCAAAAACAAAAACATCATCTTTGGGACACCATGTTCCAGGTTCCAAGTCATTTTCCAGTATCCCTAGAGATTTTCACCAACCAAAATGGTATGTAATTTTGCTGTTTACTGGCAAACAGACACAACCAACAAAAATACGGTGTATGATGGTGTATGAACATATATTAAATTATATTAACCAAAAGTAAAATCATTTAAAATCGCGAGATCAAGGAGCCTCCATTCGTTGATAGTTCCTGTTTTCGCCAACCCCCGAAAAACCAAGCATTCAGCTGGGATGAATCATTCCAGTGGGGATGGGATCCTCCCGGCTTCTACTTTTCATGTGCAGATTCCAAATCCGGATTGAGGAAGAGATGCAATATCCATCATCCATCAATATCCGATAGACATGCCTTGATATCTCTTGACCTTGGAATATCATGGAATATCACAACTCAGAAGAATTTAACATGTTGACTTCAGCCAGGGTGCACTCACAATTTCTTTAGAGGACAACTTCCTACAAGGAGAAGTCAAATCTTGAGTGGGCATTACACCTGTCTGCCTCTAGCTGAAAATTAAACCTTTCACCGATGCCCTCCCAAAGTTGATTCTCCCCCAGCCAACCCACCTGCTGAAGGCAGAATCAAGTAACGATGCAGGCGCCGGAACTGCGCGAAGCGAACTCCACTTCTGGTTTTCAACTGGAGTAAAGCCTGGCATTATCATGTCAGCTTGGTACAGATCAAAGAGAGACCATTGTTGATGTTGGCAGCTGTTGGCAATATCACTACACTTTTTGGATGTTCTTCGTTATCTCTCCATTCGTCATATCCCCATGATTCTTGGTCAAGTGGTCCGGTGAACTCCGCTGTTCAAGGGGGAAATCCCGGAACTAAATGGCTGGGAAAAAGATTGATATGTTTGATTTACCAGAAGGTAGACTACCCAACAATGGCAATTCTGCTCGGGAAAAGGATGATTAACGTGTTGATTTAGGCTATTAGGGGTACTCATGGGTACTCTATTTTCAGACGCACCCAAATGAAGTAGTTAGTGTCCAATACTTTCTAGCATCAACTGTTCATTTTGATGAACAGTTTTCTAAACCTAGCTGTTTTTTTTTGGAAGTTTCAGACAAACCAATGTCACAGAGGCATCGGAACAAAGTTTTGCCGACCTCACTACAGATAGTGGTTTATGGAGGGAAACTTAGGAAAAACATCCCAACATGGTTATTATTATCTGTGAGGGAATTGGAAATTAACGTCAAATGTTTGATTGCCCATCATTTGTAGATCATTTTCCCACCAGTAAGGAAACCATTCAACCACAAGGTGGTGCCACCCCAAGACCTCGCCGCTCCCTGCGCAGCTCTCGCCCCAACAGCGGCGCCGCGGAGCCACGCTCCACGCCACGCTCGGTGCGGAGGCTGCGCAGTCGGCGGTCCGAGTCCTGGGGGGGGTCCATGGTCATCAGTTTGAAAACACCGATTCGTTGGTATCATGGTTGACAGTCTGCGGACACCATTCTCATCTTGATATACAAATGGTCTAGAAACATGATAATTGATATTATTATAGTAATACAGTAATACAAGACAATTGTTGTAATCCGCCGGCCTGCCGCCGTGTCTGATTGGAAGGTGTTGTTCCTGACTACTACTACTACTACTACTACTACTACTACTACTACTACTACTACTTCTTTTACTTTCCCTTCTTCCCCAAGTACTAAACTGGTAGTGCCGGTACAGCACTCCAGTCGTCTACCGGTGCTAGTCACTGATCGGCACTCATTTGGTATGCGGTCCATAGGTTCTTCAAGCACGCACTTGCTACTCAAGCTGCGCCTGATCTGCGGCTCTGTCTTTGTCGACTCAAAGCCTCAGCCACCTTTCGGTCCATCAGTGGGTTCGCGCGGCCATCCACTCATCACAACAACTCACCTCTCCTATAGGTTTCCTATCTTTGAAACTTCCGCCACTGCCTTGTGCGGTACTATGTTAGTTATATGACCCGCCAGCTTCTCTTTTGCTTCCATTGAGGTTGTGTGACGTTGCCGCTGTCTTTGCTAGCGGTGGTGTCAGCGACTTCATAGAAAAACGCCACGTTTGACATTCTATCATCACTTGTTTCCATGGAGGCTCGGGTGGGGGGGTGAGGGGGTGTGGGGCAATAACGTTCAATAACATTTAATTTGCGTAACATTTGCTTACTCAGAACATGTCACGTCTTTGGCATGGTGCGGCTAAGATTATGCCATATGTTAGTATATGTTAGTTATATGACCCGCCAGCTTCTCTGTTGCTTCCATTGAGGTTGTGTGACGTTGCCGCTGTCTTTGCTAGCGGTGGTGTCAGCGACTTCATAGAAAAACGCCACGTTTGACATTCTATCATCCCTTGTTTCCATGGAGGCTCGGGTGGGGGGGGTGAGGGGGTGTGGGGCAATAACGTTCAATAACATTTAATTTGCGTAACATTTGCTTACTCAGAACATGTCACGTCTTTGGCATGGTGCGGCTAAGATTATGCCATATGTTAGTATATGTTAGTTATATGACCCGCCAGCTTCTCTGTTGCTTCCATTGAGGTTGTGTGACGTTGCCGCTGTCTTTGCTAGCGGTGGTGTCAGCGACTTCATAGAAAAACGCCACGTTTGACATTCTATCATCCCTTGTTTCCATGGAGGCTCGGGTGGGGGGGGTGAGGGGGTGTGGGGCAATAACGTTCAATAACATTTAATTTGCGTAACATTTGCTTACTCAGAACATGTCACGTCTTTGGCATGGTGCGGCTAAGATTATGCCATGTGTTGGTTGTTGGGGGTTTCGGGTGGGAGAGTGGTTGTGGGGGGGGGGGGGGGGGGGGGGGGCAATAACGTTCAATAATACTTGAATACCTAGATGATGCTACGCTACTGCACACTCACGTCATCTATTCTTTCTCATGTTACGTATTGTTATGTCACTTTATGTAAAGTTCATGTATTACATATCATGCTACGCTACTGCACACTCACGTCATCGTCGCGCTCTTGCCTTGCACAGACAGAAGGCTTCGAGTGGGTTAACAAATCCATCCCAGTGTTTTCAAAAACCACTGTAGAACATGTGAACATGCTTGAAGAACAAAAAAGGCTGACTATCAACACATGAGTCGGTGTCAAGACCACAAAACTTGCTGATGTTTGCAGTGGATTGCGAAGGGGTGTTCATTTTGCATGATGGCCCACAATATTTTGGAAACACTATTTACCTGGTCGCAAGATTTAAGTTTAAATATTCGACAACCCTTGCGGTGTTTTTCCCTTCTTGGAAGTTCAAAAAACAAAGGTGTAGTTAGATGTTCTGTCTTGTGAAACAGACATGTTTGAAAAATGTCCGCGCAACACATGACATGTTGTTAAAGTTACTTGCTTCAAGGACTACACAAAAACATTGAACAAATCCCATGCAAAATGCACATGTCCACATTAAGGATTTCATTCAGGGAATGGGGGTCCAGGGGAACCTAAGGGTTGCGCCGTTATACGATATATCACATCTGATAAATGATGCATGATGCGTGATATATGAGATGAGAATGATATTGGCAGCCATAGGAGAGATACAACCAACAGCAACGAGGAGGCACCGCTCCTTTCGTGGGACTTGGCGTTTGACGCTCGGCTCCAACCACTGCATGAACATGTATCCAGCCTCACAGGTGATTTTCTCCTCATTGTTTCAGCCATGATTTATGGGTCAAAGTGATGGGTGTGAATCTGGAACTGTTTGGATTTGAACCTATAGTTTCGTCTATTCATTCTATTCATTCAAGGCTTTGGAGATCTTTGGAGGTTTGGATCCTTTTTGGATCTAGGTGTTCAATGAAGATTCCATTATATAACGCATGATATTCTCATTCTATAAACATTGAATCCCATCAAAAATCCCATCAAATCCCATTAAGACTGAAGTGTTCCCAAAACTTGGATCCAGTTAGTGATGGCTTGCCACCTGATGCTTAGCAATTTCTGGTTCTGTATGCAAAATCCCAATCTCCTTGCTGCATAAAGACAAGACCTAAATCCACCATTCCGGTCTAAGAAATCATCAAATCCATTGAAATCTTCCAGTGTCCACCATGAATTCCTGAAAAATGCCCCGGAACTCCCCATGAGTCATGCCATGTCATGCCATGTTCACCCGGTGTTTCGCCCAGGGCTCCCAACAGCTCCCAGAACTGCCGCCACCAGGTGGTGCAGTTCTAGGGGCAGAACGGCCGTGAAGACCGCCTCAGCTGAGCCCCCAACAGGATGGGTGGATCATAGAGGATGGGGCCCCCAAAAAATTTTGCGAAGTTGCCTCATGTTTGTGGCTGAATTCTATGGTTTATGGTAGATATATGTAGATATAACGAGCTACTGTAGTTCATGGGGAACATAATATGTTATAATGGCTTATAAACCAACTTATAACATTTATAACTGGGGGGGGCCATCCTGTAGTAATTATTCCACCATGATTGGCATTATACCAATGATACCAGCCATCATGTCGGGGAGGATTGACTGATTATGGAATGATCATGATAAATATGATACACAAGTATGGTAAAGTATGGTATATTACAGTGGAATACTTGTGGGATAACTATGATAACTGAGAACTGGAGACTGAGGATCATACTAGTTGGATAATAATTATTGAGGATGATAATGATAATACTATTCAGAGTCATATCATATCCCAAGCATTCTCTAATTATGATGGGATAGGCTGATTAGTAGGGATGATTAGTGGTTTGATAATAATTACTTTACTAACCATCCCCATTCCCTACTAAGCATAATAACTTCCTTGTGCTTAGTAGGGAATCCGGGAATGGGATGATTGTTAATAGATGCTACTGTAATAGTTTTGGCATGGGTCATTCCCCCCATTCCCTACTCAACACCGGAAGTAGTGGGATGCTTCTTATGGGATGACGTAAAACCAGCCACCATTGGGGCAACCATGGTGTACCCAACTTACCTTCTCCCATTGCTTACTCTTGGGTATACCATGGTATACCCCTAGCAATGGGCTGATGTAGAATGACCCCAAATGGTTAGTTAATGGTATGGTTTACCACATTGCTAACCATTTAGAGCCTACTGTAAATCAAGAGGTTCATCATCATTTTCCGCAGTAGAATAGCCATTTTCCGGTGGTATATCCTCTGGTAAATCAAACATGGCTGGCTCGAAAATCCTCAGTCAAGGATGATGTTCCCACTAAAACCTCCACTTAGAGGAATTTCACTTGACCACGTTTGATTACCATCCAAGTAGCCAACCATTATGGGTCGAAAGCATCCCAAATAGGGTATCCCCAACAATAAACCTGCAACCCCCAAAATGTTCCGAAAAGTGGTTCCAGGATTTTATGGAGGATATTTACTCCATATCATGGCCATCATGGGAGACATCCAGTCACTCACCAATTACTGAGCTATCCGAGGTGGGGATGCTAAGCCAAAATCATGGCCTCGGATCATGGCATCCATGGCATCCATGGCATCCATGGCATCCATCCTGGAGCCAAGGTACAATGAGAAGGATACACTTGCTCTGCCTACAGCGGGTGCAGTTCACTCCTGTTTCTGACTTTCCATGGTCATTACAAGGGGTCATTACAAGGCAAAACCACCGTCAAAAGCCAAAGGTTGGCAGCAAGGCTATCCCGCCAATAGAAGTCACCTGGGTATCATCTTGCCAGGAGTGGAAAATGACACATATTCGATTTGGCACCTGATAGCCAGGACACGCAGAAGTATGGCTTATTCTGGCCCATTACCTTACAATTCACACACACAATGTTGGCAACCCAACAATAAACCTACCATTTGGGGATGGTTGAAATCCCATCCATAGAAATTGTGATTTTGAGGATGGTTCATTATTGGGTTTACCACAAATTACAGTAATTCTTCTCCAAAATCATCCTGACAAAAAAAAACAAAACAAAAAATCTGCCCAGCGACGTCTCCATCTTGCAAAACCTGTCCAGGGCGGAGGAAATCGAGTTGAGTTGTACACCTCAGCCACGCTGTCATGACCCGGTCATGATGGGGAAGCAATCCATGACAAACCCCTAAGGTCCATATGAAGCATATGGGGATTTGACCATCGGCTTCATCAACAAATACCGCCTATGGTTCCACATCATTTCAGGCTCGCGGATCTTTTTGGGGCACCTGGACATCCCAGCATCATTGGAAATCGCTCTGATGCGATGCCCATCCCCCGGAAAAAAAGGTGCTTCATCATCTATGTCTATCTTAATCTATATAATCCATCTTTAGTCTTTTGACCGCACCAACATGATGACGAGGTACAGAAATTGTACTGCATAATATCATGTACATATCGTTTACACATACAATTATACAGACACATATAATTATATATATATAATTATATATATATAATTATATATATATAATTATACGTGTATATATATAATTATATATATATGTGTGTGCTTAGTGTGTTGAGATATGATGTATCTGGAACCCAAGTGATACCTAGTTTGTATGGTCACTTGGTTAAACAGTTAAACCTGTTAAACCTCCTTTCATGGTAGAAAAAGACCTGCTATATAAACATTCTTCTAGAGGGATCCAATAATTGATCCCAACGTTTCAAACTTCCTGAATCACATCAAATGGTTATATATCTATATAGGATCTTTTGGTTTTTGTTGCTTCTTGCATCACACATGTATAATAATGTGTATTTATATATCCACATTTTAATAATGTAAAAAAACAAGTATATAACTCTGGAGTCTCCAGTCATCAAGAATGCTTTTGCCACACCCAAAAAAAAAGGCGGTTGTTTTTTCACCAAGCAGCAAGGCATGAGTATGGCCGGGATGTTGGTCCTGCACGACTCAGGATCAATCCTATCTTCCAAAATCCCAAAATCTGACCCCAGAATCTGCCTGGCTCAAGGCGAAAGGTTCGATACCGGGTAGTAGTTGGGTGGTCCCGATCGGCGGCCGCTAATGGCTGCGGCCAGAAACAAAAAAAGGCTCCCTCTGTGTACGGTACGTATACATGTATACCTTTTATATCAAATATCATATAGACATATACTACTGTATAATAGTAACCAATTATAATATACATACCCCATACATTATTATTGTTATTACTATTAATCATTATTTATCATTATGAATATTACTGTTATTGTGTTTTATCATCATTATTATCATTATCATTATTATCCTTATTATTATTGTTGTTGTTATTGATATGATTGTCATTATCATGATCATCATTATATATACGTAATATCATATACAGCATTACGCTTACCTGGAAAAATCACTTAGTCATGTAGGTAAATCAAATGATGTGTCCAGCAAACGTTGGTAAATGCATGCCAGTCGGATGCGTGGTAAAATGTGGTATGCATCATGGACCAGCCATGAGGTCCCACACAGGTGAACGTGCGCCTCTGGCAATATCTGCAGTGGTCGAAACACCTCTTGTGGAATAATCCGGCATCCACAATGGAGGGCCCTTCCCATCCCCTTCCAAGCCGAACCCAGTGTTCATGCCACCCATTTTGGACTGTCCGGTTGATGGGCGGGTGAACATCCATCTGGAATTACCCATAATATATACTATATAATTAAGGGATTCCAGAGTGCTATGTGCCGGTATAAGAACGGCTAACTTAAATGCTGTATATATAATATATATAACAGCCCATTTGTTCAGAAGCCATTCGCAGTTTTGACCGACTGGGACACTCTCAACAGTTCTTTGCGCCAAGTGTTTGCCGGTAAAAGCCCCATTTGTTATTGCTTAAATCCCCATTTGAGTAGTGTTTTTGATCCATTGTCTTTCGATGACCACTAACAATCACTAACATATAGCCTACGCAACTGTCTATGTCGAGCCTACGCCATTGCAGAGGTAGCCTACGCGGTATGTTTTTTGAAGGGCTGCCTACGCAGGCCTATGAGGTTTTAGAACCGCAAACCGCAAATATCACAACTGACCAATGCAAAATGAAGAAGTTCTAACTGTTGCCAACGAGTGTCCACAGAAAGCCTACGCGGTGCAGGCTAAAACGAGCCTACGCTAAGGCCTACGCAACCTACGCCGTCTGCATGGCTACGTACGTTTGGGGCATAATCTGGCTTGTGGAGTTCCCACTTTATCTATGTTGTTCCTGCATCCATTAAAAAAAAAAAAACTACTCATTTTGCTCTTGCTCAAATCCCAAATGTTACAGCAAGACCCAGAGAACCACTGATTTTCGATTTCAGTAGCACATATAATATGTATTTTGGGGGCATACACAAATTGGCCCACACCCATCCATACCATTTTTTTTCCAGCAAGGTAGTTCAAGTACAGTTCCAGTTCCAAGATGTCCGGGTCTGGCGCGGCGCCCCGAGGCATTTTCCGTCGGAAGCTCCTAGGATATGACTGGTAGGAAGGGTAGAAACCTCCTACTTGAGCTTGGAACACTCACAATTGGTGGACTTGGTACATGATGTAAATATATATTATAATTATGTATGTGTATATATATATAATGAAAATTAATGAAATATATACATATAATTAGATATGTATATATATATACAAATAATGAATATATCCAAATGACTGGCTGGGTGTCTCCTTTCCCACTTGACATGGTGGCATAACAGGAGTCCCTGGCCTTGGTTTGTCTTCTTTTTCTTCTTCTTCTTCTTCTTCTTCTTCGGCTCTTGCTGCAGATCTTTCTGCTGAAGGGTGGCACTAAACCCAATACTAAATTAAATCTTGGACTGCCACCTTTCGGATTCTGAAAAACAGCACTTGCGCTGTATAGGATCTATATAGATATGTATAGCAATAAGTGATCAAAGTTGCAGCTCCCCACTGCCACCCCTCCTGCATGAGCGCTGCAGCTCACTCTTCAGGAGGAACCCACGGCTCCAACAACTCCTGGGAAGTTGCGGTTTTACTGAGATTCACCATGCCTGGTTGATTAAGGTGGGTTTCCCCCCACTTCCATATTTATATATATAATATTATTTTCCAAGTGACCGGCTGAATATTCTATCTTTTAATTATATATTTTAGTATATTTTTATTTCTGAATATTCTATCTTGTGGGTGCCAGACTCTGTGTTTTTGAGGTTTTTGAGATATTCTATCTTGTCCCCACTAAGAGTACAAGATTATCTCTTATTTCCGGTCGGTCTACCATATATATATATGTATATCACAGTCATTCACAGTCAATGTCCACAGTTTTTAATGGTTAGATAATCTTAACTCCTACCCTCTGGTAAACTAACATAGCTATTGAAAATTGCCATTTATAGTTGACTTACCTGTTAAAACTGGTGATGTTCTATAGTTATGTTGGTTTACCAGAGGGTAAACCTCCATTTTCCTATGGTTTTCCTATGGTTTTCCTATGGTTTTCCTATGGTTTTCCTATGGTTTTCCTATGGTTACCACATGTTTCACGGTCGCATCCAAACGCTCTTCACCCAGTCTCCGCCAGGGAGGCGCCCCGGGCGCAGAGCTCGCAGGATCGACGGAGCTCGTCGCGCAAACGCTGCAGGCTCTGGCTGTGCCTGGGCTTGAAAATGGAGATCGATCATGATAGACAATGATAGATATAATATATAATAAGAAGAAAAATAATGATAAGAATAATAATAAGAAGAAGAATAAGAAGAAGAATAAGAAGAATAATGATAATAATTAATAGTAAGAAGAAGAATAGTAATAATAATATATGATAATTAATAATAATAGCTATAGGCTATTAATGACTATTATGTCATTATATATATATATTGGAAGTTCATTATGCCATGAAATTGCCCATGATATCCCAGGTATTCCGAGGGCAGTTGAGCACACGGTGTTTTCGCAAATCCTTTCGTGGAGCTTTCGCCGTAGTTGGGAAGTTTTTTTAGATCAAAACAACCTGTAAAACATGTATCTGGGTAAATTATAATAATTCACTGACCTGAATTGTTGGGCCATTTGGGGATGATTTCGCTTATTGACCATGATTCCAGTGAGGGAGAACAGTGAGGTCGTTATAATTTCCACAGATGTATACGTATTTGATATGATACATCGCCACTTAAAATCGGTCCATCATCCACTTTCGCGAAGCTTTTGCGACAGTACCCAAGAAATTTTGCAGTCCGATAGTTATCGTCTGGGATCATTTTGACCCATAGCCTCTGTTAATTTGACACAGCTGTGAATCACCATGTCCCCCTTAGTTTCATGATTTTCCATGATTTTACTATACTATAGCTGGTTGGTGGTTTTAACCATCTTGAAAAATATTAGTCAGTTGGGATTATTATTCCCAATATATGAAAAAATAAAAACTGTTCCAAACCACCAACCAAATAGTGTCCAATGTGAGTTTCCGGTGCTATGTGAAATTACCCTAGCGGCTACCCACGTCGAGGCACATGCCGTTTGCCAAGTCCACGCCAAGCTCGAAGGGGTCCTGAAGCTGGCATGGGATGGTTCCAGATTCAATCATTATAGGCCCCAAAAAAGATTATCATTATTATACTATAGTAGGATTATTGAAAAGTGATCATTATATATATCAATAATCCTACTATAGTATAATAATAATCCACTATTAGTATAATAATCCACTGTTCAATAGTAGGATTTGACTTCTTGTGTTTCGTTTTGCGGCTTGCCGTTGCCGTTTGGGATGATTGGACCCAGATTGGGATGATCAAGCCATTGATTTTGGGGGAGACAACCCATTGATATATGATCCCAAGAGGTAGATAAATCAGACCTCGTCTCGACCCCGGCAAAGCACTATCTATGATGTATATATATATAATATATATATATAGGATATATAATGATATATATTATAATGTATCTAATATATAGACTATATAGATGTATATAGTGCAAGTGGTATCCTGGTCCACCAAAGTTGAGGGGTCCGGGTCATCCAAGCAACTCAAGCTTTATTCACCGTCCTAAAGAAATTAAGTTATCCTAGGGACCTCCTACTCATCCCGCGCCTGGTGAGGACCAACCACAATGTGTTATCATGTTTCATACATTTCATGGTGCCATTTTCGGGGTCAACATGATTTACTGCCCCTGATTCCCACATATTCCCACCAGATGATCATCATGTTCTCCATTTTTTCATGGCCATTTGATGCCATTTGTGGATCTCCCCCATCTTCCGACCCCAATGGCAGGGCACCTCAATCACAGGTGCAGCCACACCATCCACCATGCGCATCGGCAGGGCCTTAGAACCTTGGATCAAGATCAGCGCTACGGCTGACACTGAAAAGTTGAAGAAAAATCAACTCCTACAAATTTTGAATCATCCCAAACAGGCTGTAAAATGAGAAAAGGAAAGTTGCAAAATACCCGGTTTTCTTGGTAAAAATCATCAGAAACTCTGGTTTTCTTCGAAAAGTCCTACAAAAAAACACGGTGTTCACTGTTTTCACCAACCAATTTCTCAGCAACGGTGACCACGCACGGAGACCACTTCGGTCCAGGAGAAGTTGGCGTAGAAGCGCATGAAACCTGCAGGGATATCCAACAACTGCAAATTTTAAGATGTGAAAACTACATTTAAATGCCTACAGTATGTCTATGATAATTTGTATGTCTATGATAGTTTGCCAGCGATTTAAAAATTTTACCGTCCCAGTTTCGGACAAACTCAAAGAGGGGGTGAAGAATGAGGGTCCAGGGTACGCATGGACCACAAAGTTGTTCATTCATGTTCATTCTTAGTAGTGATGCTGTATATTGCTGCAGATCCCCAAATTATGATCAGCAAAGAAAAGTTGAAATCGCCAACCAGTGAAGGGTATGCCGGGTATGAAGGCTTGACCCTCAAAAGAAGCATCAGAATGATTTGATCTTTGGAGGTACTGTGGGGTTGGTCCTCACGTTTCGACCCCTTTTCCATCCTTTCCTGATCAAAACTTTCCTGATCTCAGTCAACCAACCCGTCCTCATTTTTGTTACACAGCAACTCTGGTGGAATCTTCATTTCATTTTGGGACCGGCCCCTTGGCTATGACTTTGGGATGTCCCCCATCCATTGGAATCTACGGCTCCCCACTTTTGAACAGCTCTGCGCTGGACATGGTGCTCTTTGTCTTCGGAGTGGAGTTCAGGAAGCCTCTCAGGTTCCAAGGCTGTGGCAAAAGCCTGAGATACCCGGGTACTCCCTATACTTATCAGCCAACCTGGGGCGATTGAAATTTGCTCAAGTGATTTTGAGCGGTTTTTTCGTCCTCTCGGGGCATATGCCGGCATCTCTGGATAGGCTGACCACCAACAGCTGACCTATTCACCTACCCTTCACCTTGGCTGATATACAGTACCTATCCTTCAACAATGGAGTCACAATATTTCATGCCAGCTGCCCTTTGGATCACCTTATGTCAATTCCATTGAACCTCCCACGAGCCAAACCCTACGGAATATGGTTTTTACCCAATGCCATAAACCCCATATGTCTTCAAGGATGGTTTCAATCCAGGACATTTCTCGGGAGTCATTGAGGATGGTCTATCCCATGTTTGAGGGCTTTACACCCTGTCCACGAGTTGCATGTTTGCAGGGAAATATTTGTGTTATATCACCCCCAAAACCATCAACATCCATCAACCAACGAATTCAACTACCATTTCAGGGGTAGTTAATCCATCTAAATCCCTATTCTTCTATGGCGATGGGTTGAAACCATGGTGCCCTTTTGTGAACATCAAAATAGCTGGGATTTACGGATGTTCATTGAAAACAACAGGAAAATCATCGGGTCTTTGAAACTCGTCACCATCTGGATAATTGAGAATCCATCGAGAATCCACAAGTCATCCAAAATCCAAGAATCTGATTGTTCTAGATGGTTTCTATTGGTACCCTTCTCCGCTGTCAAACGTGGTGTGCTGGAAAATCCTCCATTTTAAAAAAACTTTGATGATATTCCCGAACTAAACCTCCATGGCTAGGCCGGGATTTACCACGTTTGACCATTATGATATCCCATGCTATCCCTTGATCTGCCATTGAAGGCACCCAGTCCAGGCTCAAGGATTCCGACTTCCTGGAGGGCGAAAACATAGAGGGGTTCATCATGGTTTCACCATGGCTTCAATGCGGAAAAACGGCGGAAAAACATGTTGTACAGTAATCGCCAAAAAAAATGGATTTTGACTCATTTGACCCATGCTTTTCCTGGAAGTTCACCCGGTGACGTTTTTGTTCGTCCTCTCAACGGTAAAGTTTTAAACTTGTGTGTAGTATAGGTCGAATGCCAAAGTGACCAGGCGCTCTCAAACTTTCCCAACGATGAATCCATGTATGGACCAAGGTTGGGAGCCCATGGGATGGCTGCCAAACCAGATCCCTCAGCCCTGAACTTTGAGCCGTACCCAATTCATTGCTGGTTACATCATGTTTTTTTATCCCCCTTCTGCTACCAATAGAAATCCAATCAGATCCTGAAGGTAGTAGATACCCAAGAGCATCCAGCAATACGGCGACCTCAAAGGGTCAAAATGGAGAGCGGCTTCACAAGGCAGGATATCTGTCTACGAGCATGTACGCAACGTAGTTAGATATTCAAACACATGTGTATCTGTGTGTGTGTCATGGAAATATGCAAACATCTACTTCAAAGTGGCTACTGGCCAAGATCTAAGAACTCCCGACATGTGGGTTTGTCTGAGAATATTAGGCATCCCTAAATCCCTTGGTTCATCATCATGCTCCCTATGAAAATTGCCCTTTCTGGGGACGGTATACCCTATTTCTATTTTCGTACCTGTTCTTGATGGTTGGTATACCATGACACATCCCCATGGAATCCCATCACATATCCCAGTAAAATCCAAGTCAAATTCCCCCTTACATCCCGGAAAAAAACCCTTTGCATCCCAGTAAAATCCAAGTCAAATTCCCCCTTACATCCCGGAAAAAAACCCTTTGCATCCCAGTCAAAATCCAAGTCAAATTCCCCCTTACATCCCGGAAAAAACCCCTTTGCATCCCAGTCAAAATCCAAGTCAAATTCCCCCTTACATCCCGGAAAAAACCCCTTTGCATCCCAGTAAAATCCAAGTAAAATTCCCCCTTACATCCCGGAAAAAATCCCCTTGCATCCCAGTAAAATCCAAGTCAAATTCCCCCTTACATCCCGGGAAAAACCCCTTTGCATCCCAGTCAAAATCCAAGTCAAATTCCCCCTTACATCCCGGAAAAAACCCCTTTGCATCCCAGTCAAAATCCAAGTCAAATTCCCCCTTACATCCCGGAAAAAATCCCTTTGAATCCCAGTAAAATCCAAGTAAAATTCCCCCTTACACCCCGATAAAAATCCCCTTACATCCCAGTAAAATCCAAGTCAAATTCCCCCTTACATCCCGGAAAAAAACCCTTTGCATCCCAGTCAAAATCCAAGTCAAATTCCCCCTTACATCCCGGAAAAAACCCCTTTGCATCCCAGTCAAAATCCAAGTCAAATTCCCCCTTACATCCCGGAAAAAACCCCTTTGCATCCCAGTCAAAATCCAAGTCAAATTCCCCCTTACATCCCGGAAAAAATCCCTTTGCATCCCAGTAAAATCCAAGTCAAATTCCCCCTTACATCCCGGAAAAAATCCCTTTGCATCCCAGTAAAATCCAAGTAAAATTCCCCCTTACACCCCGATAAAAATCCCCTTACATCCCAGTAAAATCCAAGTAATTCCCCCTTACATCCCGAAAAAAACCCCTTTGCATCCCAGTCAAAATCCAAGTCAAATTCCCCCTGGAAATCCAAGTCAAATTCCCCTGGAAAAAACCCTTTGCATCCCAGTAAAATCCAAGTCAAATTCCCCCTTACATCCCGGAAAAAATCCCTTTGCATCCCAGTAAAATCCAAGTCAAATTCCCCCTTACATCCCGGAAAAAATCCCTTTGCATCCCAGTAAAATCCAAGTCAAATTCCCCCTTACATCCCGGAAAAAATCCCTTTGCATCCCAGTAAAATCCAAGTCAAATTCCCCCTTACATCCCGGAAAAAATCCCTTTGCATCCCAGTAAAATCCAAGTCATCAAAGCCTCCCTTTCATCCCCTTACATCCCGGAAAAAATCCCTTTGCATCCCAGTAAAATCCAAGTCAAATTCCCCCTTACATCCCGGTAAAAATCCCTTTGCATCCCAGTCAAAATCCAAGTCAAATTCCCCCTTACATCCCGGTAAAAATCCCTTTGCATCCCAGTAAAATCCAAGTCAAATTCCCCCTTACATCCCGGAAAAAATCCCTTTGCATCCCAGTAAAATCCAAGTCAAATTCCCCCTTACATCCCGGAAAAAATCCCTTTGCATCCCAGTAAAATCCAAGTCAAATTCCCCCTTACATCCCGGAAAAAATCCCTTTGCATCCCAGTAAAATCCAAGTCAAATTCCCCCTTACATCCCGGTCAAATCCCTTTACATCCCAGTAAAATCCAGTCCAAATTCCCCCTTACATCCCGGAAAAAATCCCTTTGCATCCAAGTCAATCAAACATCCCGGAAAAAATCCCGTTTCAAGTAAATCCAAGTCAAATTCCCCTTACACCACCCCGATAAAAATCCCCTTACATCCCAGTAAAATCCAAGTAAAATTCCCCCTTACACCCCGATAAAAATCCCTTTGCATCCCAGTCAAAATCCAAGTCAAATTCCCCCTTACATCCCGGTAAAAATCCCTTTGCATCCCAGTAAAATCCAAGTCTTTTTTTCCCCCTTACATCCCGGAAAAAATCCCTTTGCATCCCAGTAAAATCCAAGTAAAATTCCCCCTTACACCCCGATAAAAATCCCCTTACATCCCAGTAAAATCCAAGTAAAATTCCCCCTTACACCCCGATAAAAATCCCCTTACATCCCAGTCAAAATCCAAGTCAAATTCCCCCTTACATCCCGGAAAAAATCCCTTTGCATCCCAGTAAAATCCAAGTAAAATTTCCCCTTACATCCCGGTAAAAATCCCTTTGCATCCCAGTAAAATCCAAGTCAAATTCCCCCTTACATCCCGGTAAAAATCCCTTTGCATCCCAGTAAAATCCAAGTAAAATTCCCCCTTACATCACGGTAAAAATCCCTTTGCATCCCAGAATAATCCCAGTAAAAATACCCTATCCCAATAAAATCCCATTCAAACCAGCAAAATCCCATTAAGACCCAGTAAAAATCCTCCTGTTAAAACGAGCCAAAATCCATGTGAAAAAATCCTCGTGTTGATAGTTCATCCACAATTTTCCATCCCATGAAATCCCCATGAAACCATCTCCAAGGCACAAGTGTCCCTTGGCTGCATGGCTGATCCCGCGATCCTTGGCCCAGCGCCGTTCCAACCTGCGAGCGGAACGGAATTTCATGGAGATTTCAGATTTCACCACAAAATCTGGGAATGTAATGTCACCAGCAAATTCTGAATCTAACTGTGTTTAACTAATAGAAATGGATAACAAATCATGACTTAAGCGGCAAAGTTGGCAGTTAAGAGTCACACACGGGGATTTAACGCGCGCAAGTGATGGTTTGACTCAGCACAAGTTGTGATTTACCCAACAAAAATCAGCATTTCACTTCACTACCAAAAAAAATAGGTCACCAACAGAATGTGTTTTATCGTATTCATCGACCAGAAATAAGGATTCAACCAAAATTCAACCAATGAAACAGCACAAAAGATAGCATTTAATCAGTAATCAGGATGGAAGAAGTTGCCTGTATTATTATGGGACTGATCCAGATATTGTGGACCATTGTTTCAGTTATTTTACCATTCACAGGTCCAATGCCAACACCTGTTGGAGTGTGGTTGATTTTGAGGGTTGGGGAGTTGCGAATCCTTGGACACACTCAGAGATTCCTCTACTTTTTGATGAATGGCATATCTGTTTTTAGTCTGTCGATGACTGTCCATCAGCAGCAACAGCAGCAGCAGCAGCAGCGTCGTCGTCATCGACGACGTCGTCCTCGTCCTCGTCCTCGTCGTCCTCGTCGTCCTCGTCGTCCTCGTCGTCCTCGTCGTCCTCCTCCTCCTCGTCGTCGTCGTCCTCATCCTCATCCTCATCCTCATCCTCATCATCATCATCATCATCATCATCATCATAGGTCAGTTTTCCAGCACTCAATGGTGTTGCCCGCTGGTTTATCTTGTTGGTTACACCCCCTTGCTTCATAGTTCTACTATCAGCCGGGTCGCAGCAGGAGCTCTGCAGCGCAGGGGCAACGTTGGCAGGCCTGGCGAAGGTAACGGCCGGGGCGAAGGTCCTCCGGATGACAAGGCAAGAATGAAGAGAATACGTACAATAGGTTTTTTTGGTGTGTTGATTTATTTACTCATGTAATTGATTTAGTTATTTATCTATTTGTCTATTTAGGGAGTTAGTTTGTTTGTTAGCTGGTTATACATACTTACTTGTTTAAATATTTGTCTTTTGGTTGTTTAACTATTTGATGATGCATTTATTTGCTGATTTATCTAGTGATTTATTTAATGTATTTATCAATTTATTTATTCATATATTTATAAATAGAAGGTTTGGGGTCAAACTTTGCCCCACGCACCCAACCAACCTTAGCGGATCCGCTGCTTAGCCATAGATCCGCGGGCTGCTGGTGACTGGTGACTTTTTCCTGGACATCGCCTTTGCGCCCTGGTGATTTTGCACGTGCTCTGGTTGGCCTTTGGCCTTCTAACACCACTGGGACCTTGGCTGGTTGGGCGTGAGCTGCCCGTGCATAATTCTGGCTCATACTGGGGTGCCCCACTACTCTTCGCTGGCGTATCCTCATTTTCTTTGGTTTCAATTTCAATTCAATTTCAAGTCTCTGGGGAACTGATTGTACGGTACACGCCCTGATCATTTCCTACAACTTGCACTACTTCACCATTACTAACTTTGTGGCCATCCTGAACTTTGTCATTGACTTGTCTGACGAAGCGCGTGCGCCCTTTGTGGTTCTGGTTTTTGACTTTACTTTGTCACCATCAAGCCTTCGATCAAGCGCTTTTTGTGGCGCAAGCGGGCAAGAGCTCGGATTTCTTGGTACCTACATCGCAAGGGCATTGCTACTTTGAGCAAATCCGACCTGCACCGTTTGAAGTTGATTCTCAGCCAACATCATTCGCGCGACGCGCACTTTTTGAAGAAGATCACAACAGCAATGGCGAATCCACCGTGGCAGTGCGGCCATTGCAGGAAGACCGCAAAGGCTTCCGCCAACAACTGCAGCCACTGTGGGGCGAGTTGGGAAGATGCCAATCCCAACTTCGTCCCACCGACTCGTGGCCAGTCAAGGAGGCAACATCAAGCACAACAAGGCGAATGGGAAAGCAACAATTGGGGCTATACCAACAACTATGGTACGCGTCCAAGAGGATCTCGCAACGACTCATCGTGGAAGCAACGACCCAAATCACCACGAAAAGGCCGCTATCATCATGGACAGAAAAGCAAGCATCATGGAGCTCAATCTCACAGCCAACCAGGCAAGGGGAAGAACCAGGCGCCCTATGGAGCAGATGGCTTTATTGCTACGCCCAATACGGCCAAGGGGCTCCCACCAGAACCCCGATGGAAACCCTCTTTGCCAAGCATGCCTGCGCTGCCCCCATTACCACCACCAACCAGCCCACATCCAGATTCACAGGCTGTGCAAACCCTCAACAAGTTGACAGCTGTGATCAAGAAGAAGCCAGACCAGTACGATGCGGAGGTCCATGCCATTCTACAGGGAGCTGCTATGGCGGAGGGGCTCAATGCGAAAGATCAGATGCTCAAAGCTGCGGAAGATTTGGGCACCGCACGCGGGGCCATAGATGCTGCAAGAATGGGCCGTTGCCAGAATCATGTACTCTGGAGAGACTTTTTGACTTCAGCCGCAGCTCGCTGTTCAACATGTGTGTGCGCAGAGCGGTGCCAACAGATCAAGCCCTTCCAGCATTTGAGCAGATTCAAGAGATGGAGGAGCATTTTGCCGACTTGACATTGATGCAGCTTTCTTCGCGACGAGTGCCTACAAGCCAGCCCACCCCAGTGAGTGCAGGCTTGAATATTCGATGACGCACAATGAGAATGTTAACTTCCAGCTGCGATCCGATGCAACCACTTTTGTACCAGAGGCCACACCACCTACCAATGCTGACAGTGACTTTCTGCACAGCCTCTGCCAAGCCTGGACTACCACTGCATGGAGTTGGGAAGATGAAGAGGCCTCTTGCGATATCTTGATTTGGTTTGCTGATCATGCTGCCCACATGCCACACGGACTCTATCCTCGGCGTTTGAAGCTCTAGTCTGACACAGGACAATGGGAAGACGCTGTTTGCCAAGTCTGGGCCGACATGATCATACCTGGTGACATCACTTGTCACACTGATTGATTCGACCACCAATGACGTGCCTAAACTGCTCTTTCGCCGTGCAGTTACAACCTTCGAGCACATCTACCTTGAACATTTGATCATTACTATGGGCTACGCTGACTCATGCTTGATGCGACCATCCCAATTCCTTTGCCAAGCTTGGTATTGCGATGTTGAGCTACATATGGGGAGGCCACTGCCTGGGTGGAGCGGATACAGCATTGAAGTGCAAGTTGCGCGCACACCAACTTTCACTGGCCTTTGTGAAGAACCCCGTGTTGGTCAACCGCCACTGCAACAGCCTGTACTTGATCAAGCCCATGGCTTCATTCGAGCCCTGGATCATATGGTGAATATGGTGCGACGTCTACACGCGGCTTCTGGATTTGATCTCCATAGTTTCGAGCTTGTTGAGACCTCCAAGCCGGCAGTTGAGCGTGATGCACATCTCAATGGGTGAAGTACGCAGAGAGCTGGAGAGGTATGATCAGTTTTCCCTACTACCCCAACACTACCTTGACCAGTTAGATGATTTTACGACCTGGACTCAGCACTGGTGGGATTGTCAATCCCCAGTGACTGAGGTCTGGATCTACCATGATGGCTCACACAAACCAGAAGGCTCTGGAGCAGCTGCAGTTGCATTTCTTTTTCAACCTGACCATGGCTGGGTTTTTGGCGGCGCCGTCTCCATTGCCCTGCCGTCACAAGTTACGTCCTATGGCGCAGAACTACGATGAGGTGTTCTTGCAGTCCAATTTGGCATTGACATCCTGAAGATTGCATCTTTAATTCAACCTCAACCGCCAGAAGTTCGACTACTCCATGACAACACGGCGGCGGGCAACCAGATTTTTGGCAATTGGAATGCCAAAGCTGACTTCCACATTGCAGGTCTTGGCCGCCCCTTGCTGGTCTATGCTGAACATCGATTTCGGAGCCGTTGGATCACACAGTATGTGGCAGGACACAAAGGGGACGTTGGAAATGAGCTTGCTGATCGACTTGCAAACCTCGCTGCTGATGGCCATCCTCTAGGTGATCAACAGAATTGGATGGATGCCGTTCTTGCACCTGGCTTTAGCAATCATGCAGCTTGGTTCTGGCTCTTCTACAGCCCACAGTTTGACCGCTGGTGGAATGGGCATGATCTTCGTCTTCCCCTTCAAGCCACTAGCATGCCAACTGTTGCGGTACTGCCCTCACAACCAGCTTGTACGCCATGTACCAGCCAAAGACAACTTGATTGCACCATAGGCACTTGCAATGTCCTGACCATGAAAGCCACCTCCAAGCCATTCGATGATGAACTTGGATTTAGTGGCCCAAGTAGGCAGCAGATTGTGCTGCAACAGTTCAAGGACGCCAACGTTTGCATCTTTGCGCTACAGGAGACACGCCTTCGCCAATGTAGCAAGAATCTCCTGGGATATCTCCTCTTTAGGGGGACGCGACACCACACGGGCACCACGGCATCATGATCGCGATCAGCACAACCATACCCTATGGCTACTATGAAGATGACAACGGCAAACGACATGACCTCCTTTTCACCACCAAGGATGTTTCAGTCGTCTGCGCCACTTCGCGCCATTTGATTCTGCGACTTCAGATGCCTTGGATGCATTGTCTGATTATTGCCGGCTATGCTCCTCATTCTGGCCATTCTGCTGAAGACATCGACCACTGGTGGACATCGCTGGCTGCCGCTATCCCTGCCAAGCTGGCTAGCTGGCCCATTGTCTTGCTTGTTGACGCCAATGCCAAACTTGGTGAAGATACTTGTGAAGCTATTGGAGCACATGGAGCAGAACGTGGAGGTGACAAAGCCTTGCCCTTCACCTCTTTTGTACGTGAACATGGGCTTTGGCAGCCGAGCACTTTTCCGTGCCACTTTGGCCCCACTGGCACGTGGCGCCATCCATCTGGATCGTGGCATCGCAATGACTACATCGGGCTATCTACGTTTTGGCCAATCACGAACTGCAAATCCTGGGTTTCTGATGACATTGATGTCTCGTTACATCATGAATTCAATGAAGACCACAAAGCAGCCCTTGTACGCTTGCAGATGCCCATTCGCCATGCTGCTATGCGCAAGCTCCAACCATTAGCCAAAGCTCAAGTTGAACAGGCTGACCTTTCGGGGCTACGACACTCACCAACTGTGAGCCCTCATATTGACATTCATGCTCATGCACAGCTTCTGCAAGAGCAAGTCCTTGACTGTCTTCCGCGACAACGAGCTCTTGGACCCCGCAAGCTCAAGTCCACGCTCTCGGATCAAACTTGGACCCTTGTCCAACGCAAGAGAGCCTGGCGACAGACCTTGCGTGAGGCACTTTGAAGCGTGGAGGTGGACCCAAAGGCCTGATCATGACATCTTGTCTAACCAGCTCCTCAACCAGTACAACCAGCTGCTTCTCAACCAAGACTGCATCATTGCGAAAGCCCTACATGAATTCCGCACCTTGGGGCGGCTTGTGATTAGGCATAGCCGATATGATGATGCGGCCTTTTTTCAGGCAGTGCTTACCGAAGGTAGCCAATATCTTGCTCCTCACCAGACTCGTGACCTCTGGAAAACCATCAAGAAAGGACGACTTGGCAATGATCCTCTACGCATGGTTACCTTGGATCAGGCTGACTGGAACCCCCACTTTGAAGCCCTTGAAGCAGGCTGCGTGGTCAGCCCAGAACAACTGATCCAAGAAGCGACGAGGCCACACCCAGGACCGTGACAGGCAACCGCCCACCATGGCTGACCTTCCTACTCTCTTTGAGTTGGAGCATGCATTGCGGGCTAAAAAGGTCGGCAGAGCAACCGGCTATGACCCACTGTCGTCAGCACTTTACCACCACAATGCTGCAGCCCTTGCTGAGCACGCCTTCCCATTGATGCTCAAAATGTGGGGGGAAGAGCCGATTCAATACAAGGGCAGCCCTATGGCCTTGATTCCCAAGATTCCACAGCCTGCGGAAGTGAAGCATTTTCGTGGGATTCTCCTTCTCCCAACGCTTGCGAAGAGCTTTCACTCACTCGTCACTCATCCGAAAGCGCACCATACGCCTTCTGGATCGACAGCGGATGTTAGGGCAATTAGGCGGCTTTGCAGGCCAAGAAGTTCTTTTTGGGTCTCAAGCATTGCGTACCTTGGGGCGAACAGTGTCTGCCAAGGGCCTCAGCATGGGTGTGCTCTTTGTGGATTTACTATAATAGTATCATGTACGACTTCTCCATTGTACTCCATGAGTACCTGGACAAGAAGGACACTCTGCCATCTTTGAGGAACGACTTTCCATGGAGATCGACATAATTATTTGGAGCGACGATCTTGCAGTACCCACTATCACTGAGAAGGCTGTTGACTTGGTGCCAGCGCTTTTACGTTTGCTCGACTTTGTGCTTGCAGAATTTGCCCAACGCGGCTTCCAATTGAACCTGGCCAAGGGCAAGACAGGTGTTGTGGCCACCTACTGCGGCAGTGAGGCAGCATCCATGAGACGCCAATACCAGCTCATACCGCAGCCTGGTACCATTTTTGAGTTTCAAGATGGAGCCCTTCAGTTTGTCCACATGACACCTTCCTATCGACATTTGGGTACTCTTTACACCTCCGACCAGACCTTGGACACGGAGATTTCTCATCGAGTCGGCATGGCGAGGTCTGCATTCGAGCAGATCCGACGAAGGCTATTGACCAACAAGCACCTCCCATTGAAGCTGCGGCTCCAGCTCTTTGGTTCATTGGTCTTGTCCAAGCTCTTCTTTGCAGCAGGATCTTGGCACACTCCAACGGGACGCCAGCTCGACAAGATTCGCGCGGCCATGGTGCGTATGGTGAAATCCATCTACGGCATCACAGTGCGGCATCACAGTGCGCTCGCTCTCCTCAGCCCGCTTACTTGCACAAGCTGGCATCCTGGAGCCTCGAGCACGGCTGGCAGCGGAACGACTGCTGTATGCGCAACAGCTTTACCATCATGGTCCTGCATTCCTTCAACTCATGACTCATGCAGAAGCATGACAACATCCATGTGCGTGGCTGACAGGACTTCAGCACGACTTGCGATGGCCACATGGAGTTGAAGCAGCGGAGGACCCCTGTCTTTTGGACCCAGACATGACCGAGTTGATCAGTGAGTGGCAGAGGGATACAGGGCGTTGGATAGCGCGTGTGAGAAGAGCCACCATACGACACATTTACCAGGAAACGATGGTTCTGGAAGTGCAACAGTGGCACGCTGACATCTTCAAGCTGCTCCGGGCACACACTTACACGTTTGACCGGATCCAGCCTTGCTTCACTTGCAGGAGAAGCAATACCAGCGCCCAGATCGCGACAGATCCTTCACGACGCCACAGGGAGTCCACTCGCATCGCCGGAAGAAGCATGGAATCCATAGCCTGGAACACCATTTGCTGGACTCCGCGACTTGTCCAGCTTGTTTGACATATCTGTGGAGTACTCAGCGGCTCCAACAGCATTTGTCCTACATGCCTCGCAGTGGAATGCCAAATCCATGTTTTGCGTATCTCCCGCAGATAGGTTATGCAGTGTCCTACTCTGCGGAGCACATCCCACGAGCAATGCAGGGACAACGCCGGATGCTCTTCCAGCCGCAGGGCCTTATGGATGCGGACCTTCAGCACGTGACCGGCAACTGGCGCAGCTGCGAACTACCAAGGCGGCACTGGAGGCTGAACTCAGTGAGTATGTGAAGCCTGATGATGCAGTCGACGCAGGAGCCCATTTAGGAGATCTCCTGACGGCGGCCACCCACAAGTGGTATTCTGACTTTGGGGCAGCACACTTCAACATTGACGAGGTGGACAAGCCACAGGATAGATGGATTGACATCCTGTGTCGCCTGCCACAGGAATTTGAATCCTGGACCGCCAGGGTCTTTATCCTATATGGGGCAGGCACATCCTGCCGGGTATCACTGATTTGATGGAGAAGCTGAAGCCTACTTGGATGCCGAGTATGCCGCGCTTGCCTCCGACTTTGACGAATACTGGCTTGAAGTTCGTCTTCAACGGGTTGATCGACAACTTCGTGCTGCACAGCAAGAACTGCCTGCGCCTGAACCTCATCGACCTGCACGACACCCTCAAAGAGACGCCAAGCCGCGCTCCATCCCGCAACACGAAGTGGCGCAATTATTTGATGCGCAGGAGCAGTGGCAGACAGACCTTGCCAGAGTTCAATGGCAAGACTGAGGACCCCTACACGCCCTACATTCCAGGACTAGCTCCGCGACCATCGTTTTTGGTGGTACACTTATTTTCTGGTCGTCGGCGAGAACATGACATCCACAGCTGGCTTGATGATTGGGCGGTGCGCCACAATATTGCCTGACGGTTTTGTCACTTGACACGGCCATTTCCCCGGTGTTGGGGAACCTGGAAAGCCGCTCTGAGTCGTGGGCTCGTCTCCAGGACTTATACTTGCAAGGGTATGTCTCGGCGACCCTGCCTGGACATCCATGTGAGGCGTTCTCATCAGCGAGATGGACGCAACCACCTCCGGAATTCCAACATCAGCGCTGGCCCCGACCACTGCGCACAGCCCTCAAGCTATTTGGGCTCGATCACAGAACTCTACGTGAACTGCGGCAGACGAGTACAGGCAGCGCTTTTTTCCTGCAAACAATCTGGACGCTAGCGTGCCACATTGTATTTGGGGGCATCTACATTGAGGAGCACCCGGGAATACCACGCCATGATCATCACCCATCCATATGGAAGAGCTCCATCGTGCAGATTTTCAGATGGCACCCTGATCTGATGTCCTCACAATGGAGGTTCGGTGCGACTTCGATCAAGCCGACCGGGTTGATGACTCTGAGGATGCCTAGGTTCCTTGGTGATCTCTACGCCCATGCAGATCCACAAGCTGAGCGACCTACCGCTCCAGCCATTGGAGTAGATGCCGATGGCAGGTTTAGGACGGTGGTGCATAAAGAGTATCCCCGTCGTCTTTCATCAGGGTTAGCTCATGCGCTGGCCTCCCAGCTATGGCGTGACCTTCGCGCCCGACATGTCCGGGAGCCAGATCCGAAGCGACCTGGCTGCCTGACTATCAAGGTTGAGGCTTTTGGCGTTAATTCGAGAATCATGCAAGTTGGCAGCAAGGATCTGACCCCTTTGTGCGCCATAAAGTTTATAAATAGATTTTTATAATGTGGCAAAACCCGATGGTAAGCCAACCCCCAATGTGATCAGAAATAGGTGTAAACAGCTATCTCCCAACTTTCTCATTATATATAGATCTATCACTGTCACATTAGAGTCAAGACATGTTGGGATCATGTTGGGTTGCTAGCTGTTCAAAGCTGTTCTACAGATTTATCCAAGTTTGGAGTGTTGAGTTCGCCTCGACAGTTCCATTGCGCCTCGAAAATGCGTTGAGCGCGCGATGGAGTCATGGCATTCACGGAGAGGTTGAAAGGGATGCCCGCCTGCGCGGACTTAAGGCAACAACCGTTCTTTGGAACATCCAGAAACAAAGCAGAAAAGTGAAGAAATAGGTATGGATCAATACCTATAGATACATAGTGGGATGAACATCCATAAATCCCAGCTATTTTGGGGTTCACTAGGTACCAGGGTTTTGACCCATCCCCAAATAGGAAATGAATGGAAATGAATTGAAATCACTCCTCTGAAAGTGTTTCCTGCAAAGCCCTTGGTGATTTTTGCTGGGTCGATCTCTAGGCCGCTCCTGACCAAACTTTGGGCATCCATGAGTTTGATCCAAACATGTTATGCGTTTGAATCATCAGTAAGTTTAAGATACAGTACTAATTTTCATCAGTTAGGTACTAAGTTAGGTACAGTAACACTTCTTATACTGTACTAACTTTGAATTATCATCAAATAATGTTGTATACTGTGCTAACTTTGCCAGAGAGGATCCCCATGAATCCCCCTTTCCCTGCCTGGCCATCAGGTGATGGTGGAGAGATCAGGGTCACCTGGTTTTATAGTGGGTGGCTGAATTGTCCCCAGAAAAATGGCATTTTTTGGCCCAGAAAAATTGGTCTATCTTGGTAAATATGAATGGATTTCAGAGGATTTCCCCTTGGTTTGTTTCATGTTTTGACTAGGTGTTTCCCGCTTTCATCGATGTTCGTCTATTCGGGAACCATTGCAGCGGAAAGAGCATGTCATCCCAACACAAAAGCCCTAGACACGACGTCAAATGACTTCAATGATGTTCTGTTGATGGTACCTCAACCTCGAACACACATAAGGCCAATCTTGGGTGGAAGCTTTGCAGGCATTGTCCCGAATTGTCCCACTGAAATGACTGCTTTCAAATGACCGTGCAGGAAACAAACATGTTGGTGAAAGTTTTTAGGGCCCCCATTTTTAAGCCGTGTATGCTTTTTTTTGTATCCTTGCCATTTTTTCTCATTGGAAGAGTTTTCTATGGTATTAAATGTTTGTACTTAAAATGTGTCTTCTCCAGTGAAAGCCGATAGTTTACCACAGCTAAGCTAAGGACTTCATCAGAATGTTGGTCTATAATGAATGACTTCAAGCGTTACATAGTCTGCGAGCATCCCTCTGGTTCTTGTGTGCAATTCAACCCGTTCTTGTAGATGTACCCCCCTTGCTGTCCGTTGCACAAAAACCCACACACATTGCTAGCAAGATCCCCGCTTGTGGTGAGTTCAGCAATTTCTGAATGGTGAACTCCCACATTGCTGAAATTATGTTGCTGTTTTCACGCTGTTTTTTTTTGGTGAATCCAGTTTTGCTGGTCATCCGTCACCAATCCTGTTGCGAAGACCCGCCCTCAGACCTTGGGTTCGTTTCCACGGAAAGCGGAGCGGCGGAACTTGAAGCCGCCCGTCACAAGGCGGTCAGTGCCTGGATGACAGCTACATTTGGATGGCGTTTTCTTCATGGGTAATGGGATTCAACCAACAAAAATGGTGATTTAATGGTGACTTAATGGGGATTTGATTGAAATACACTCCTATGATGGCTAGGTGCAACCCCCGAATCATATATGGCTACGTCCAAGTCTCCGAAGAAAACGTGTGCAGTTTTTTGATTTTTTTTCCGGGGCAGATACAAACAGTAAACTTCGTAAAGACTAATGATCTTCCCATGTTTTGGTCATCCGCAACTCACCACCCTTGGGCCGCCCGGCAGGTGCGAATCAGAGACTTCTGATATTTCGCAGCCTCGGGGCCAACAACCTGGCACAGCTGGCTGAAAAAACTCAAAGTTTCGGATGTTCAGAGATTTAGTGTATAATAGTGAATAATGGATGAAATAAAGGTAGTAGATGTGTATGCTTACATCTATCTAATTTGGGTGGTCAATATTGTATAATGTTCTAAAATATCGTTGTCGAAAGAAATGTTGGCTACTTCAATATAAGATCATAAGAATGAAAAGCGGAAGAACAACTTCTTAAAACTCCTAAAAGGCACGGCACGCTTGAAAGGATGGTCTGTTCAGACGATAGCCACTGAACGCGGCATGTGTGTTCCTAATATGTGTATATATATATATATACAGTGTATATATATAATTGTATATATATATATATAGAGAGAGAGAGATACACATACCATTACCCAAGTCAATTTATCCCATTTCTATGGCCACACCCAATACACAAAAAACGAGGAATGGTATAGGTACGAGTATTGAATAAAAAAATATTATATATATATATAGATAGATAGATAGATAGACAGACAGATAGATAGATAGATAGATATTATCATATATGTGTGTGTGTAGGTTATAAATAGACATAGATCACATTCAAATCATGCTTACATTCAATTATGTGGTGTCCGTTTTGTCATGCTACCCCCAGTTCTCCAGTCGTCCCGCAGCGCCTGCGCATTGGACCCGGACGTGACGACAATCTCCACATCCGGCACTGCCACACCAAAGGCCGTGCCCGTCAGAGGGTTCGCCAGAGCATAGCCCTCCTGAACAGAAGCAAAACGATGTGGAAAAGCATGAGGAAACCTCAAAAACCCTCAGAGACTGGTGGCAAAACCCATGGAAAAACCCGGGTTTTAGCTTGGGGAAATGATCTACGGTGGAGAAATCCACATCCTTTAGTTTACTCCAGGGCATCATGTAGAAAACGATGGATTTGAGCATGGTTCAAAAAGCGGAATTACTCGGAAAAAATCGTCCAGAAAGATCAGGGATGTTGGGGATAGATGGGGATAGAATGGAGATATCAGTACTGTAAAGAAAAACATGAGAACGTGGATTTGAGCCGTGAAGATAGGGATTTATTCTGTGCAAATAGAAACATTGGGGATTTCACTTATCAATTTATGGAAGGATTCTCCAAGACATAGGACACAGTCTATAGATTTGAACATATTTGATCCACACTTTGGAGTTGTCAAATCAAAAAAGGGATTGTCTCAATGAGTGATGGGTTTGACTAATATGTGTATGTGTACAGTGTATATACAGTATATATGGAAATATCATGATTGGAAATATGAGTTGGTACGGATAACTTCTGAGCCACCTACGTACACTTATTTTTTTTCCACCAGTTACTGTATTTCCACAGATTTCCTATTAAAGGCCAGTGGATTTTGGTGCTGACTGCGGGGTGTCAAGTCATTGGAGTACCCGGGTAGAGGATCCATCCAAAAATCGAGCCATTTCTAGGTACCCTTTGAGGATTCATTTTGGGAGCTGGATATAGCAACCCCCCCAAAACGATAGAAAAGTCAGATGCTACTAAAATAGTGATAAACGGTGATAAATTACTGGTAAATGACGTTTCTCGCAGAGTCGCAGAATTGGTTGAAGGGCAAATATACAATAATATACAATAATCCCATCCCCAGTTCATATTCAACACCCCCCACTCTAATTATGGTTCCAAGTGTATGATTTCATCCCCCACATCTACCATGGTTTCTCGGGGGGGTGTTTAAAGGCTGAACAGGGGAGGTAACCTTGACACATACCCAGAATTACCCAGAAATATCCAGAAATGGAAACCCAATCAACGCATGCTATGGAGAAATGGTGTGATGATGCGGTGTGCCTCTATGTAGAGCTATGGATCCGCAGTATCATTAGATAATATTAGATATAGACCCTACATGCAAATGATGAATATATGTGTGAAAAGATAGGGCACTGAGAATCCATGACTATCCCTGCATAGTGGAGAAAGATCGATTTCACATGACAAATGTTCCGCTCGCAATCTGTGTGTACTTTTTGTTGCACGTTCCGGGTGCCAATCTATTGTCACTTCAGTTTGAAGCACCAACAATCTTCTCAAAAATCTACGGATTAGGTGCTCAGATCCCGTTTGAAATTCTTTGTTTTTGCTGGTGTTTTCTTCGCGCAACACCCCATTGCTGGTGGCAAGACTATACATGAGCGGATCTGTACAAAATCCTCATTTTGTTTAACAAATCCATGGATTCCCGTTGAAAAAGAACTATGAACACGAATGACCTTGTTCTATGCATAAGAAGAATTATACGTAAGGATAATTGATGACTGGTTGGTGGTTTCAACCCCTCTGAAAAATATGAGTCAGTTGGGATCATAATTTTCCCAATATTTCTGGAAAGTCATAATCCAGCCATGTTCCAAGCCACCAAGCAGATGATAATGAATGATCCAACTAATGAATACTTGGAGGATCATCCAACTGGATGTAACTGGTGAATCATGGTGAATCACCAGCCAAGTCTCCAGTGTCGTGGAGCCTTGAAAGATAGGCAACAGCAGATCCTTCACCCTCCTGAGATCGGCCCAAAAATAGGATTATATAGTATGGATTAATATCATCCATATCTCATGATGGAAGTCCTGATCAAAAATGGATTGTATTGTCATACATATATATAATATATGTATATATAAATATATATGTATACATAATATTCCAAGTTTTGCCCATATGCGCAACAGGCACGAATCTGGCTTTCGGAGTGGAGATATAAGTATATATAAGTGTCAAATACTTGGGTTTGGACAACAATACTGTGGACTTCACAAAAACCTGCAGTTCACCATCACTTGGGAGCTGACCAAAGTGTGACCATCCAAGACAACTTGGTCACCCAAAGTGGGAGGACTCTGGGGCCCTGGGGCCTCGCCCTTTATTCATCGCCCAAATCAGCGATGATATGCCAGGCATCTGAGTGATGGAATCCACTTGTGCTCGCACTGTGTTGGTCCTTGGAAAGTTGACTTAACTTCCGATGGGTCGCGGCTAGAGCGTTTAGGGGAGCAACCGTTGCAACCCACCAGTCTCTCTCTGTGTTTCATTGGTTAGACTCAGCCATGTTTATTGGTCAAAAATCAGTTCGTTCTATGCACATGAGTTAAAATTCCCATTTTTTGAACATAAACAATAACATAATTTGAAACGTCCCCCAATTTCAGCGAAGGCTTTGTTGATAAGAAAGTACTTTTGTGGTGTAAAAATATCTCTGATTTTGTTGTTCATTCATCCCATAGTTTTTTGATTCCTCCCATCTGGTCGTATGGTCAGATGGGGATTGGAAACAGCTACCTATCGGATCATCTGTCAGATGGAGGATGAACACATCCAGCCAGCGATGTCACCCATTCCCATCCCCGAGCCCCCATGGTTTTTTGGAGCCCCCATCTTTGAGACCTTTGAATCACTGCCTGGGGATACTCAAAAATGTCCTATATGTATATAACATGATGTAATCATGATATATCATCAACAACATACAGTAACAATACTGACCACATTCAATACATAGAAGTTCTTTACTTCGTGTGAAGCCCACCACCTGATATATATTCTGACATTTTATCTAGCAGCTAACATTCTCTTTGACCTATATTTTGAATGTTCTCACAATTCTATCTGACATTCTTTCTGGCGTTCCATTTGACATGTCATCTTGCTTTCTATCTGACCGTCTATCCCGCATAGTGTTCCGGGGCCTGAGCGTTGGCGGACTATCTAGAGACCCTCCCGGGAAATTCATCATCCAAAGCAAAAAGAAACGGGTTGAGATAATAATATGACAGTAGCAGTAAATAATAACAGCCGCAAGCATGATTATGGTTGTTCCTTATATAAAATTATATATATAATATTATATAATCTATGTACGTACAGCATTAACTAGTACTATGTAATAACAAATAACAAACAAAAGTACTAGTAATTGAAAATGATATTTAAGACAATCAATGAACAGAAATAGCATGCAATAAGACTGGTGTGACAATGATAACAACAATAACAGTAACAATTACAACAACAATGATATAATGATAATAATGATAATGTTAGTAATGATAATGATAGTAATGATAATGATGAAAATAGTATTGCTTTAAAAAAAAAAAAAAGTAATATATAACGGTAATAAATGATTATCATTATTATTATTCATTAGTAATAATGACAATAATGATGATAATACATGATAATACAGTATTGATCAGTGATCATGTTTCAACCCGCTCTTTGCCCAGCTGCAACTGGAGATTCTGTAGCAGTTCCTTGACCTCCGCATCAAAGCCCGTGGCTTGAAACTTGGGCGCCTCGTGACGGCGCCGGGTCGGGATGGTTGGGTGTCCCTACGACATGAAATCCCTATGAAATCACCATGAAACGATGATTGATAGGATGTTGATGACATGTTAATACATGTTATTGCAATAAATGTTGGTGGGTCACCTGAAAAATGGAGATTGGATCTGCAACTCTGGTTGGTAAAACCGAGATTTCAACCGCCCGCCTCCCAAGAAATGTTCAAAAAAAGGTAGCGAGGGGTGCAGAACATCCACGAAGTCGGCAGCACCGCAATTGACTATGATGAATGTGGATATGGATTTAAATTGGAACTGTAGGTATCCATAGCTCGCATTTGTTTGCTCAGAAATCGGAGTCTTTGGGGGGCCACCCTCATTCCCGGGCACCTGAACAGGCACGACGCTGGGCTTTTTCACCTCCTTCATCACGCGCACCTCGCGCTTCTCTTGAAACTTCTTCTCCATGTCGGAGGAACTTCGGCGCTTCACCTGGAGAAATTGAGATCTTGGATCTTAGATCGGCACCAAAACTGTCGGATTGAAATGGGAAAATCAAGCGCTAAATTATCAACGACCCATGAAAATGGTTATCGTTGCAGATCTTCCCAGCAAAACCACCGCACCTGCTGATACGACCGACAAAAATGCGCATTCAACCGAAAACTGTCAAAAAAAAACAAAAGCAAATAGACATGGCTATGCAACAAGTCTTGGATACCCAAGAAAAACTCAAGTTTCCCCCACAGATAGACCCGATTCCCTGCAGGATCTCTTGATTTTCCGTTGATGCCTGCGGCTCGCGACGGCGAACCGTGGGTTCCAGCTTTTGAAGAAACATGTAGCCCGCCTCAGTCGTCATCCCACGAGGAATTACCAGCGACGTTTTTTCCAATAGCGACAGCAAAAAGGAGAAATCTGCAGAGAAATGCAATTTACACATCTCATTCTGAGTGCTGAGTGCTACCATTGCCTTCTAAGCCCCAGGCAGCACCCAACACCATGGCCACCAAATGATGAATCTCCAGTGGTAGCACAGCGGTGAGGATGCCCTGTGCCGCGATGGCCCCAACTGTTGCCCCCCAAACTACTAGGGAGCATGATATATCATGACTATATGTGTTTATATGGCAGTGTGTCAACACCTTGTACCCCTGTAGTTCACATCAAAATAGCTGGGATTTATGGATGTTCATTCCCCTAAAAATGGTATTAATAGGTATTGATCCATACCCATATCTGGTATCTATTGGAAATACTGCCCTGACCGCCCAGTTCAGGGCATGGCGGTTGCAAACCCATCTGTAGGTAGCGAACATGTTTTGACTCTTTTGATTTTTCTAGTTGGCAGAGCTGCTGAAAGCGTTTTGTAAGGGAAATGCTGCTGAAACATAGTGCAATGTTTACCTTGTTCCTTTTTTTCGCTTCAGCTCTCCGAACATTGGTGTGCTAATTATTCAGTGTCTTCAATATTGACCCGTATTGACACAACTCATCATCAACTCATCCACTGCTTCCCATGTGCCAGTGTTCTTTTCCTCTTGCTTGTCTCTGCATAGACAAAAAAATGTAGTGAAAACAAGCAACGTCTCCAGTTGAAACAACAGTTTCCAGAAACTTCCCAAATACCAATGACTCTGGAAATATGTAACTGAATCATACTGAATCCAGGTACACCAGTCAGTATAGTCAATGGATAACAAAACCATCAACCACCAGGGATCAGCTGGTGATCAGCCAAGCAGCGGCCAGAATGATGCACTGAGTGCGAAGGTCGGCTTCCAAGCCGAAATTACCTTGGCAGGACAGTGGACAGGTGCCCCTTTTCACCTTGAAAGCTGTTAATCGGAAATTGTTCTTTTCATCGGAAATTTCCCTTGCCTGGGTTGCAAAGTGGTATTCTCCAGCTATGAATGTGTTTCAATTATGTGACTTATCTTCCACGGAGAACCCCCCTTTGATTTCCCCTATGTCTTAAAAGATTTGGTGAATCCCGTAGATTAAAACCTCGCACAAAACTATATCCGCTACCTATGTGTCAAAGCCCTAGTTACTATAGTTTTTGAATGTTTTTGATAAGTAACTCACAATATGTCCAAAAAAAAGTCTTACGTCGCCCTTTTCGGTTGGTCTCCCCCATATTTTGATCCACCTCGCACCAAGGGGCGGAGCAAGCTTCGTACCGAGTCGAGTTGCATGCCTGAGCCGCAGGGTACCCTAGGCCAATGCATGCATAGATATAGATAGATTGGATTACTGTAGATTAGAATATAGATCAGAACCAGAGCAGATTATATTAATTATGTGGATTGGATGGGCTAGATGAAATAGATGGAATACATCGAATAGATAGAATCGACTAGACTAGAATAGACTAGAACGGAACGGAATAGAATAGAATGCAATAGAATACAATAAGTAGAATACAATAGAATGGAGTAGAATAGAAGAGGATCGAATAAAATAGAACAGAATAGAAAAGAAGAGAACATAATAGAATAGGATAGAATAGAAATCAATAGAAAAAAATAAGAATAGTATACAATAAAATAGATTGGACTAGACTAAAAGGGGACAGGATACAGGACAGAAATAGTAGAATTGCAATTAAAACAGAATGGAATTGGACAGGTCAGAGATAAATAGAGGATAGAGATAGATATGGATACAGATACTAGTAGATAGATGGAGAGTAAGAAATGCATAGATTATATAGATAGAAAGATAGACAGAGAGATGGATGGATGGAGAGCAAGAGATAGATAGATGGAGAATACGAGATAGATAGATGAACCAGATGGAGAAGGAGGGAGGGAGGGGAGGGAGGGGGAGGGAGGGGATGGGAGGGAGGGAGGGAGGTGAGGGATCTGAGGAGCGGAGGGAGGGAGAGAGAGAGAGAGAGATAGATAGACAGATAGATAGATAGATAGGTAGATAGATAGATAAATAGATAGATAGATAGATAGATTAAGTAGATAGATTAAGTAGATAGCTAGATAGCAAGATAGCTAGATAGCTAGACAATTAGATAATTAGATAATCAGATAATAAGACTAATTAGATAATTAGATATTTAGATAATTAGATAGTTAGATACTGGTAATTAGATAATTAGATAACTAGATAATCAGATAATGAGATAATTAGATCGATAATTAGATAGATAATTAGATAGATAATTAGATAATTATATAATTAGATAATTATATAATTATATAATTAGATAATTGGATAATTAGATAATTAGATAATTAGATAATTAGACAAATAGATAGATAATTAGATAATTACATAGATAATTAGATAGATAATTAGATTAGATAGATAATTAGACTAGATAGATAATTAGATTAGATAGATAGGTAGATAGATAGGTAGAGATAGATAGAGATAGATCGAGATAGGTAGAGATAGATAGAGATACATAGACATAGATAGAGATAGATAGAGATAGATAGAGATAGATAGAGATGGATAGAGATGGAGAGAGATGGATAGAGATGGATAGAGATGGATAGAGATGGATAGAGAGATATAGAGAGATAGATAGATAGATAGATAAATAGATAATTAGATAGATAGAGATAGATAGATAGATAGAGATAGATAGATAGAGATAGATAGATAGAGATAGATAGATAGATAGATGGATGGATGGATGGATAGATAGATAGATAGATGGAAAGATAGATAGATAAGATAGATAGATAAGATAGATAAGATAGATAAGATAGATAGATAAGATTCGATTCGATTAGATTAGGTTAGGTTAAGGTTAGATTAGATTAGATTAGATAGATGAGATTAGATTAGATTACAATAGAATAGAATAGAATAGAGTAGAATAAAATAGAAGAGAGTAGAATAGAATAGGATAGATAGAGAGATAGATATACAACATAGATATAGATAGATATTAGATATTAAATATGTGATATCAGATACTAGATATTAGACATTAGACATTAATATATTAGATATTTAAATATATTTTAGACATATGATATATATATATATATGGAAATAAATATAGATGTATATATATTTAAAAAAAAAAAAGATAGATAGAGATGGATCGAAAGATAGATAGATCAAAATATAGATATATGATATATATATATAAACAAAAGATAGGTAGTTCAAAAGATAGATAGATCCAAATTTAGATAGATCCAAAAAATAGATATATGAAAAAAAGATAGATGGATCGCTAGATAAAGGGATTCGATAGACCGATAGATAGATCAAACGATAGATAGATCAAAAGATAGATAGAGCGAAAGATAGATAGATATTAAAACATAGATAGAACAACATGTATATAGATCAAAAGATAGATAGACGAAATATAGATAGATCAACATGTAGACAGATCAAAAGATTGATATGAAAATATAGATAGAACAAAATATTGATAGATCAAAAGATAGGTATGTCAAAAGATAGATATATCAAAAGATATATAGACGGATCGATAGATAGAGGGATTTGATAGAGGGATTAGATAGACCGATAGATAGATCAAAAGATAGATAGATGAAAAGATATCAAAATACAAGTATAGATAGATCAAAAGAAGTATAGATGACAATATAGATAGATGAAAGTATAGATAGATCAAAAGAAGTATAGATGAAAAGATATCAAAATACAAGTATAGATAGATCAAAAGAAGTATAGATGACAATATAGATAGATGAAAGTATAGATAGATCAAAAGAAGTATAGATGAAAAGATATCAAAATACAAGTATAGATAGATCAAAAGAAGTATAGATTACAATAAGATAGATGAAGTATAGATAGTCAAATAAGTAATGGCATGAAAAGATAATCAAATAATACAGTATAGATAGATCAACAGAATTATAGACTGACAATATAGATAGATGAAAGTATAGATAGATCAAAGAATTATATATACAATATAGATAGCTGACAGTATAGATAGATCAAAAGAATAGAGATGAAAAGATATCAAAATAACAAGTATAGATAGATCAAAAGAAGTATAGATGACAATATAGATAGATGAAAGTATAGATAGATCAAAAGAAGTATAGATGAAAAGATATCAAAATACAAGTATAGATAGATCAAAAGAAGTATAGATGAAAAGATATCAAAATACAAGTATAGATAGATCAAAAGAAGTATAGATGACAATATAGATAGATGAAAGTATAGATAGATCAAAAGAAGTATAGATGACAATATAGATAGATGAAAGTATAGATAGATCAAAAGAAGTATAGATGAAAAGATATCAAAATACAAGTATAGATAGATCAAAAGAAGTATAGATGACAATATAGATAGATGAAAGTATAGATAGATCAAAAGAAGTATAGATGACAATATAGATAGATGAAAGTATAGATAGATCAAAAGAAGTATAGATGAAAAGATATCAAAATACAAGTATAGATAGATCAAAAGAAGTATAGATGACAATATAGATAGATGAAAGTATAGATAGATCAAAATAAGTATAGATGACAATATAGATAGATGAAAGTATAGATAGATCAAAAGAAGTATAGATGACAATATAGATAGATGAAAGTATAGATAGATCAAAAGAAGTATAGATGACAATATAGATAGATGAAAGTATAGATAGATCAAAAGAAGTATAGATGAAAAGATATCAAAATACAAGTATAGATAGATCAAAAGAAGTATAGATGAAAAGATATCAAAATACAAGTATAGATAGATCAAAAGAAGTATAGATGACAATATAGATAGATGAAAGTATAGATAGATCAAAAGAAGTATAGATGACAATATAGATAGATGAAAGTATAGATAGATCAAAAGAAGTATAGATGACATATAGATAGATGAAATATAGATAGATCACAAGAAGTATAGATGACAATATAGATAGATGAACAGTAATAGATATTATCAAAGAATAGAGATGACAAATATAGATAGATGAAAGTATAGATAGAATCAAAAAGAAGTATAGAGTACAATAATAGATAGAATGAAAGTATAGATAGATCAAAAAGAAGTATAGATGATCAATATAGATAGAGAAGTATAGATCGATCAAAGAAGTATAGTTGACAATATAGAATGCGATGAAACGTAAGAGATAGATCAAAAGAAGTATAGATGACAATATAGATAGATGAAAGTATAGATAGATCAAAAGAAGTATAGATGACAATATAGATAGATGAAAGTATAGATAGATCAAAAGAAGTATAGATGACAATATAGATAGATCAAAAGTATAGATAGATCAAAAGAAGTATAGATGACAATATAGATAGATGAAAGTATAGATAGATCAAAAGAAGTATAGATGACAATATAGATAGATGAAAGTATAGATAGATCAAAAGAAGTATAGATGAAAAGATATAAAAATACAAGTATAGATAGATCAAAAGAAGTATAGATGACAATATAGATAGATGAAAGTATAGATAGATCAAAAGAAGTATAGATGACAATATAGATAGATGAAAGTATAGATAGATCAAAAGAAGTATAGATGACAATATAGATAGATGAAAGTATAGATAGATCAAAAGAAGTATAGATGACAATATAGATAGATGAAAGTATAGATAGATCAAAAGAAGTATAGATGACAATATAGATAGATGAAAGTATAGATAGATCAAAAGAAGTATAGATGACAATATAGATAGATGAAAGTATAGATAGATCAAAAGAAGTATAGATGACAATATAGATAGATCAAAAGTATAGATAGATCAAAAGAAGTATAGATGACAATATAGATAGATGAAAGTATAGATAGATCAAAAGAAGTATAGATGACAATATAGATAGATGAAAGTATAGATAGATCAAAAGAAGTATAGATGACAATATAGATAGATCAAAAGTATAGATAGATCAAAAGAAGTATAGATGACAATATAGATAGATGAAAGTATAGATAGATCAAAAGAAGTATAGATGACAATATAGATAGATGAAAGTATAGATAGATCAAAAGAAGTATAGATGAAAAGATATAAAAATACAAGTATAGATAGATCAAAAGAAGTATAGATGACAATATAGATAGATCAAAAGTATAGATAGACCAAAACATAGATACAGGGATGGATAGACACAGCGACTGGCAAATCCTCGTGGCCGATCACATCATGGCTTGCTGAACCGATTGATCATCCATCGGCTGAAAAGGTCCCTTTGCGAACCTGGGGCTCCATGGTGAATTTTGGATGACCAAACCGAGCAAGAATCCAAGGCCTAGATGTAGGACCCATTCAGCAAGTCGGAGATTTCTGGCGATTCAAAGTTGTCAAAACACCCTAAGGGTCTTTCCTGGGAAGCCACTATCGCCAGAGGAGGCCTCACAACAAGGTTGTCTCAGAACTTGGAACCCAAAAAAATCCGACGCTTTATCAAAACATCGCCCAATCCTCCCCATTCCATGCCCTGCTGCTGGGCATGAGTGATTTGAGATCTCAAAGAGATCTAGGCCAAGCAGGTGTGCGTTGGCCTCACCAGGTCTGGTTCAGTTGGTAGATGCTCATCCCAAACATGTCCAAATGATGATGTCATATGGCTGGTCAAAATTCAAGAGACCACAGGAATTCTAATCTAGTTTGCTATGAACCATCCAATTATTGGGGTAGTCTTGACCCGTACCCATATTACAATGATTATGTTTTCCACCCAGCCCCAAATGGCATCGAAATTTGTCAAATGGATTCAGGGCCAATTGCATGGAGCACTCAGCAAGTTGCAGGATGCAGCGGATATCATTCAACTTTGGTTTTCTGCTGTTGCTTGAATCCGGCGAAGGCTCAAAACAGGTCTCCATGAATTATGTCAACAGAGAGATGAGCTACTACTCCAACGCTCACCATCACTTTATGTCTCAGTACGATGGCAAGAAAGTGACGGCGACCTCATTGAGCAGCTGATTGAGCTCAAAATCTGTCACATCGTACCCATACATCTGGGTATGATTGACACATGAAGACCCTGAGAACCACGGATGGACCCGCCATTACTAGGATTACATACAGGATTGAATCGTGGCTGTATCATGTCTTTTGGTTGTCACAGTTGTGTATATCATCTCATGTGTTCATCTTCTTGGCCACAGTAATAGACTGTATCATGGGTATACCGGGTATACCAGGCAAATTGGTGGATTTCTGATGGTCCCATCTCTCTCCGGCCTCAACGAGATGAGGTTCAGTACCGGGTGTTGGTAGTCCTGGTCTGGATCTTTGGGCTCAACGGCCACGGATCCAACGACAAATTTCCTTGGCAGGTTCCTGGTGTAGAATCATCTTCCAGGGTGAAATCCAGGTGAAAATTGGACACTCATTGCCCTCTGGGAATCAAAGGTAGCTGGGAGATCCCCTATAGATGGACGTTTGAATGGGAAAATCATCCATAGATGGTGGATTTTCCAATGTTCCAAGCATTTTGACAAGACAAACGCTATATAGTACAGCCGATAGATCCGATAGAATTTACCCCCCTCCATGCTTCGCACCAGAGCCCATAATCCACAGGTGTAAAAATCCTATGTCCCAGGTCGGTGTCCCAAAGCCAAAGAAGCAGACGAGTTCCACTTGCTTGTGATACCCCATGGTATGGGGAGCACGTGCTCCTCCAATTGCTGGATATTGCCACCATGTTTTTTATTTCACCCTATTTTCCCAGCATTTCCATTCAAAAAAGGCATCTCAATCCCCTTCACGACCTCCCTCCACGGCATTTTTCCGCATCTGTCGGCCCGTCGGCACGGGCGCTCAGGGCACCCGGGGTTTTTGTCGCACGGGCCAATCGCCCGCCGTGGAACCATGCACCCGGGCACCACAGAGCTTTCTAGGCGCAGGACTTCAGGCCTCTGATTTCATTGGATGTTCATCTGAAAAAAGTTTGGGGATAGGCCCAATGAGACCTACAAATCGGGTCACATGTAGACTAAATATAGAAAAAATGTCAATTTGAGTCCCAAACCAAAACGGTGGAATATATGCGGTTCCCGTCGCATTTTGGGGAATCTTTGACATCTCATAGATGTCTCCTCTGTGGATAGGTCTTTCCTGCTTGCTACATTGCCATGGCATGTCATCCTTCGCACAATCAACTGTAGGTCAACCCACAATCCTTGCAGTCCCGTGCTCGGTGCATCTGTGCGCGTGGGGACTGGGGGCCTCATCAACTGGGGGATTATACCTCCAGAATGGCTAAATTCAAACTAGGGAAACTGATGACAAGCCATGGGTTTGAGGAATTTCCCCGTTTTTTAACAAACCCATACCAGCTTGCCCCAGGATCCCCAAGGTTTGCACAGCTGGGTGTCAACAAACGGACAGCAATGTCACCCTGCTCCACTTGGCTGGTCTCAGGGTGTCGTTCCCACGGGGGCCAGCCTTAGTCCAAGCGTTGAAAGGTGTGGCAAATTGGCAAATCTATCACGGGCAGCCTGGATGTGTAAATGGTTGAATGCTTTATGGGTATTCTCTGGCAACTCAAACATCAGCTGGAAATCCCAACTTGAAATGGGAAAATGTTTGGAGAAGAATCTATAAAGAGGATATTTTCTATGGCTAACTTGAATTGCTGGTGGGTATAGCATTGTGTAGGTGATAATTTATGACCATCATCCCAGTTTGTGGTAACCTTAAGGGCTGGTGGCATATCCCGTTTCCACGACATCTGACCCTCTGGGAATCCACTTTCATTATCTTCCATTACCATCCATTACCACCTATTCAGCTCAAACTTCTTTGCTAAACTACATTTGACAGTTCCAAAGCCTCGGCTTCTATGGCTTTGTCTTAACGTACTCTAAGTACTCGGAGTAAAATTCGGAGTCCAATGTATCCCCATTTTTGGGCCTACATGGGCCATGGCTTCCAGTTCGCAAGACTGTGAAATTGCCGGCTATACAGGAAGGGGCCCCTAGTTATAAGTTGGTTTATAATCCCATCAAACATTTTTAACCCGAGTTGACCTACTTGTTTGCGTCAACTTTGCTAACTACGGGGCCCCTTCCTGTACCCCATGATGATTGTTTTTTGTTCCCCCCCTGTTGCTGAAACTTCAGCCGGGTGGCTAGAGACCAGCGGAGGCACTGCTCGCCCGAGCGTTGGTCGAGGCGAAAATGCCTCAAAGGAGATCTAGCCGTGCTGGGGCGAACACCGCTGGTGATGGTGAGTCCACTCGGTCGTACATACATGTAATATATACTGTATATATATAGTATATATTAATATAATATATATATATATATTGTATATTATATACGTATCATTTGTATATATCATACGTATGTACATCATACGCATCATACGGATGTATCTCATACGTATACATAAAAATCCTCTCCGGGGCAGACCTTCGCCCAAAGTTTAATTGCGGGTCTAGTTACGTTGTGAGTTGTTCAGGATATAGTTCAGATTGTTTTAGGGTTTGCTTAGGGTTGGTTTAGATTTTCTTTAGGGTGTGTTTAGTTACTTTTCGTGATATTTAGAGTTGTTTGAGGGTTTGCTCACGGTTGTTTTAGGGTCTATTTAGGGTTATTTATGGTTGATTTAGGGTTGGTTTAGGGTTGGTTTAGAGTTTATTTAGGGTTATGTTATTTTGGTGTCCTTTCAAAGTCTTGCGCTGTGTTGAGGTCTCAGTTAACGGCTCAAAACACTTCAAATTACGGAGGATATCTTTAAGATAGGCTTCAAAAGGTGATTTTGGCACGGTCTTAGGTAAGCGCAAAAATGCAATGAGACGCAGGTAATATCAATATTTTGCATGCTCGCAGTGTGCGAAAAATACGCACGGAAACAACACAGCAGATGGCAGTCCCGAATGGAATTCCGTGGATTTCGGGCAAACGTCAGCCCCCTAGCGATATAATCATATAAATAAGTATTATGTGTAATGCATAAGATGATATACTGTAATTTATATATGTTTGATTATGTTTGTGTAAAGAAAAATTTGTATTTATGTGTCTGTATAATATATACATAAATATCACATACATATGTAAGAATTATTAATGTATATTAATGTAATCATATACATTTACAATCCATATATAAAAATACTTAGAAATTACAAATGATTATAAGAACAGCTACCGGCATCGCCCTTCTTAGTGAGATGATGAGCCTTTTTAGCCTACTTGAAGACAACGACGACCCGATTTAGCCCCTGGAAGTGGCCCATCTCCTAAGCCACCCATTTTCCTGGGAATGGTAACCATACCACCAAACAAAAAATGGTGATGACTGGGGGATGGTAAACATGACATCGTTTTACCCACATGACCCCCCCTTTCTGGGCAAATCAGGGCAAATCCATATTTCATGCAAGGTATGCTCCTCTAGTCACAGATGTCACAGCCGCCCAGCATGCTCTTTCGGTGAACTTCCGACCGTTTCTCGTGCTCGAGGCACGATTCGGTTTTTGGATGTTTGGTCTGGCACGCTTTGAGGCCGGTAAAAGCCATCGCTACGGATCAGACCTGACTCCTAAATGTGCCAGGCCCAGCAGACATGTTGTCGGCAACCCCAGCTGGGCAGGCTCTGAACGAAATGGCGCTAAAGGCCCTGTACATGAGCTCGTAGTTGAGCCCGGAAACGGTTCAGAAAAGTTTCCGGAATTCATAATTAGAAATACTCACCTTCGACACACCGATCGTGTGTCCTCCCCAAGCCCCCCAAAGGCGGCTGTCGTTAACGCAATTTGGGCGAGCCAAACTGCCAACGGATTCACTCAGTGCAACTATTTCACCTCAGGTGACGGGAAGTGGCTCGGGATTTCCAGGAACAGAAACTTGAGGCATTGCCAGGCATGAACTGTGATAAACCAACAGCAAACCCCAAGTCTTTGGGGTCTGTAAAGTATTGAAATAGCTATATACTGTTGTGTAATCATTATAGTTTATTATGGGATTGATCCCTGTCGCAAGATTTGGTTGCCTGGTGGCCTGGTGGTTCCAGAAAAAATCAAGGCCAGCTCAGTTTAACATGAGTCAATGTTGGATGCCCAAAAATCGGATAACACTTGATGACAGATTGGAATCCGAAAACAAACAAATGACCGGCCAAACCCATCCCCGAATGCAATTTCCCTAGCATTGTTTGGTTGGTGCAGACCGTATCATCTCAGTACAAGCCTGAACGAGTATTCCTAGGTAGAAACGTGCATCAAGAAACAGTCCTGGTCCTCCACACTTTTCAATTTGCAGCTACAGTTAGGTTGAAAAAAAACAACGCCTTGGGGTACACAGCTGGGTAATCAAACGATATCGAAGATATACGACAAATGAGCAAGGTCGAAATGCCCCTAGCCAGTTCTTGAGCTCATCTGATCACCATTTTTGGGTTTCACCATTTGTTTTTGGTTTTTGGTTTTCTCGGGTCCATACCCTAGTAATTCAACATAGCTATGGAAAATCGCTATTTCCAAGTATTTCCAATAGGTCCAATAGGTCCAATAGGTAAATCATCGAACTAAAGGGATCTAAATGAGCCATGGCCAGTCATCCACCACCCAACGGTTTTGCCATTTCCAAGTGGCAGACATGGGCGAAGCATCCGGCTCTTCGACCCGCTGCCTCTTTTGACCCTTGCGCACCTGGAAGTCCCAGTCCGCCTGCAGAGAGCGAACGTGTGGGAATCCACAAACCTGCAAGTTTGGAACGTCTCTACTCCACCAGGAAAAAAGATTGTGAATTTGTTACCAGATGACCATTTTTTCTGGTCGCAGGTCGGGTTGAAAAATGAACATTCGTTAAAACCACCTATCAGACCACAATCACTGCAAACATGGTGCCCAAATGGCCCACAACATCCAATGCCAGAGGGAGCTTGCTGCCTGACAATACAGGATGTCATCCGACTTACACAAGAAAAAAAAGCATGGTACCCGGCTGAATTTAAATGACTCGATGTATACTGTGTGACTATGTGACTATGTATATATATATATATATACACATTTACACATATACGTATGCGTGTATACATATATATATAGAGAGAGAGAGAGGCCCCGCCCTTTCGGCATTCCCCCACGGAGAGTGCACCTTGCCATTGCGCATCTGTCGATCCACGTTCACCACACTGCCAGGGGTCAAAGTGTCGTCCAAGATCATGGTGCTTAGCCTGCCGTATCCGCAGCTGCTGGGTGGTTGGTGATGCAGCCGTTGAGGAACTACCTGCAACGGTGTCCTCAAAAATGACTTTAAAAAAAAAAAAAAAACTTATAAATGGAGGTTTGTAGCTGGGAATATCATCTATAAATGGCGGATGTGTTTCTTTTCCGTTGCTATGTTTGATTTCCGGAGGGTAAGTAGCAAGGTGGGATGTTCATCTTTCAAAACCGGCATGGGATGCCAATCCTTCACCTCCTGAGAATCATCCAGCCTCCACAGACTCAAAAAAGTCGTTCGAAAGAACGGATTGGATATCGGATATCCCCTAGCCAAAAATCTTCAAATCTTGGAGATAAAAATGGCTGATTTGTCCACCTCAGCCGTTCAACACGCCTTGAATAGTTCGGATATGTTTTGAATCTTTCAAGTTGGGTTCCACATGTGATGAACCCTCCAAATGTGATGAACTTTGAAATGTTTAAAGAAACATCCAAAAAAACACCATGCAATACACAACAAAGTCCCAGTTGACAATTGCTGCACCTGGACACCAGATGTCGTTCCAGGTATCGTTTCAAAGGCCGCGCGCCCAGTTCAGGGTCGTGCGCTTCCTGCTTCGATAGGGATGGGATGAGAAGATACGTGGATGATATACACGAAAGAGATCATGGTAGTGGGCCATAGGTTCTATGCTGGCTGCACCAGTTCAGAAACAATGGAGTTCCATCTTCGATCTCACATGGCAATCCTAGAAACCACTGATGGGTTTCCACCAATGTCGCTCTGGTATCAACATCTTGACACCTGGTCAAGCTCCAGATAGAGGTCATGTTTGACTTTAGCAGACCAGCAAAAGAAAACAAAATAAAACATATTCCTCCATGAAGACGGGTACCAATTAGCCCATAAACATCGGTTTTCCCCACATCAAAAACGTCCCAATCCTTGTGGCACCTGACTTGACCCTGGGTAGCAGCTTCGGGTTCCCCATCCTTCAAGACAAAGTCGATGGCCGCGTCTGTGACCTCACCCAGTTCCACGGGGAACTTGAAGCACCGAATATATACAATATCTACTTAATATATATATATACATATATATATATATATACATATATATATACATAATATTATAGCATGCTTTATGTACTGACTGTATATGTAAATAGTGTATGCATACCCATGGTTTTCTACTATAGCCACCACCGCTCTTGTTGGGGACTCGGGCAGAACCACTCCCCGGTGCCCAAACGCAATGCCAAGCTACGTGCATTGTAACTTCCAGCTCTTCCAAACGCTTCAGGACATCCGCCAATTGCAGTCGCACCACCTGATGGCGAGGAGCGTGGAAATGTCTTGCTGAAAAAAAATACCACTACCCAAGACGTTCATAGGCAAGACTATGCCTTCACCTGCATAATATATGTATATATATATATATGTAAATGTATATATATGTCTCTATATATATATATGTCTCTATATATATATATGTCTATATATATATATATGTATGTATATACAGTATGTTTCTGTGTGCATGATCCATAGAATAACACTAATAATAATGGTCACTCAGACAAAAAGAACACAATAACGATAATGACAATGACAGCAATGATAACAATCATCATCATCATCGTCATCATCATCATCATCATCATCATCATCATCATCCTATTCCTCGTCGTCATCATCATCATCATCATCATCCTCATCCTCATCATCATCATCATCATTGTCGTCGTCGTCATCATCATCATAATCGTCGGCGTCGGCGTCGTCATCATCATCATCATCACCATCATCATCACCAACTATCACCATCACCGATCATCACCATCCCCCACCTGCCGTAGGAGGGGTCCCGTCAACGGCTGGAAGACCACGATGTCATCCAGGCGATTCAACAGCTCCGGCCGCAAGGTGCTGCGGATGCTCTGCAGCACCAGCTCCTGGGACCCGGTGAGGGCAGAAACAGGAAGAAACAGGGCAAAAACGATGGTAGAAACATGTAGAAACCATCTTGGTACCAAATATGGATAATCGTTTTTTTTAATGTTTTGTCTAAAACAAAAGGTTTTTCAAACCGGTGAGGTCGCTGGATTGCCAGGGCGCCTTGGCCCTCTCCAGTTCGAGCGCGCTGCCTGAGAAGTTTGGGGGATGGCATATATCTATACAAAATATTACGCAAACATATATGGATATACATGTGTATTTATATTTATATGTATATATATAGTATATATATACATATATATACATATATATACATATATATATATATATGTACATATGTATATATGTATATATTTATTTTTTTATGTGTGTATATGTATATATATATATATTTATATGTGTATATGTACATATATATGTATGTGTATATATATATGTATATATATATATATATATGTATATATGTATATATGTATATATGTATATATGTATATATGTATATATGTGTATATGTGTATATGTGTATATGTATATGTGTATATATGTATATATGTATATATGTATATATGTATATATGTATATATGTATATATGTATATATGTATATATGTATATATGTATATATGTCTATATGTATATATGTATATATGTATATATGTTCATGAACTTCCACACTACCCCTCCCCGTACCCCCTCCTGGGTAAAACATGTAATTCAAAGTTCAACTCTCAGAATAATTATGATGGCTTTTGTTTGATCGGCACAATTTGTATGAATCCTTATTAGACATCAAACTAACTTAATCAACTATTAGGCATCTAATAAGCATTCACCAAAAAGCTGATTCCCACAATGGTGTATAAAACCTTATTAGGCATCTATTAATGCAAAATGTCCTTAGTAGCACCCTAATAAGATTTCATACAAAAAAAGAAGTTGTATAAGAATTATTAGCATGCTAATAAGGCATTTGTTCATTATTAACATACTAATAATGATTCATACAAAACACCAAAATCAATCCTTATTGGGCTACGAAACATAATCCATTTTAGTTTGTATCCCTTCAATTTTCTGGATTAGTAGCCTCATAAGAAACCAATAAATTCATGGATACAAACCGATTTTCTTATTTACTATCTAAAAATCTTGTCAGGGGGTACGGGGAGGGGTAGTGTGGAAGTTCATGATATGTATATCCAACATAACAATATCTAGATATGTCAAATATGTGTAGATATGTTTGATATGTATTGTATGGATATTTATGTATATATATATCCATATATCATTGTGGTCCATATTCTATAGATACTGTGTATAATTACTGTATATTGCATGTTTTTATATATCGTAATATATCTGACAAAATCTAGATATGTTTGATATAGGATCAGAGCCACAGTAGCCTCTGGTCAACACACCTGACAATGGACCCTCTTGCTTATTCAACAAAGACCTCCTTACCAATGTTTAGGTTACCCTCCTGTAAACTACCATCGACATAGAAAACCTACAGGGCTAGAGCTAGACTCTGGTAAACTAACATAACTATGGAAAATCACCATTTTTAATGGGAAAATCCACTATAAATGGCAATTTTCAATAGCTATGTTAAATTACCAGAGGGTAGATAGAAAAAAGGTGCCTTGCCTTTGCTCAGCGCGCGCATCAAGTGCTCCGAGCCCAGATTGGAGGTCAAAATCACCACAGAGTTGCCTGGCTCCCAGCTGGTGAACCCATGAACCCCAGCTCCAAATCCCAAGCGAAAGAGGGGAACCCACAAAATCCAACAAAATCCCGTGCTCATGTTTCATGGAACCCGGAAGATTCAGGAAGATTCATCTAAATCTTAAATACACCGGTTCGTTTTGCAGGCGAAACATGAAGAAAAAGTCTGGCTTGGGGGCTTGGGGAAAAAAAAGCTGCCATTTTAGGACAGATTAAAATGCACAACTGAATCCGGAGGCTGTGATTTCGGTCCCGTGGTTCTCCCCTTGGTCGTTTTCCCAGTCTTATCCCAGGTCTCAGTGGTGATATTCCCAGTGTGCGTAAGTATCATAGTCCATGTCTTGCAGCTATGCGTATTTCCCGCTATGGATCAGAAACTGTGTACCCCATTAATGTCATGTAACTTCACGCTTTTTTGCTCAAAAATCGACGGAAAGAATCCTACCGTGTTTGACCCTGCTGCCGTTGTTCAAACCCGCCGGCTGCCAAGCGGCTGCAGTCCACCGTTCGTCCCTGCGAGTCGGTGATGCGGCCATCATCCAACAGTTGGAGCAGCACGTTGAGCACCTGCGGATGTGCCTTTTCCATTTCATCGAAGAGCACCACGCTGTAGGGATGCCGCCTAAAAAGAGAAGATGGAGCCGGCTTTCAGCTCACCCGAAAGGTGTTGGCCAGTTTCATGATGTAATACATATATATATACACAAAATATATATATACATACACAAATATATATTAATATATATATAGAGATACATGTATACATACATATATATACTACATATATATATATATACATATATATATATACATATATATATACATATAATCATATATATATACATATATATATATATACATATATAAACATAAACATATATATGTGTGTGTGGCAGGTGTGTGTGTGTGTGGCAGGTGTGTGTGTGTGTGCATTTTGTCTTGTATCCCGCTTCTGTTGGTTTGATCATCTACCTGGCTCTTCCAACCCAGGGGCTCTTCCCCATCCCTCGCGCACCTGAGGGCTTCAGTGAGTTGTCCACCCTGCTCGTGTCCCACGTATCCAGGGGGAGCACCGATCAAACGCGACACCGCGTGTTGTTCCATGTATTCCGACATGTCAAAGCGCACTATGCCTCAGGTGGAATCAGTGGAATCATCAGAATCGTCAGATTACAACGACTTCACCTGATTTCCAGCGTCATCATATCCTGGGAAAGGTTTATCCAGCTTTATCCATGCTCATCTTCATCCATTTATGTCCGTCAACATCCATTGATTCAATTAATGTTAATCAATAATAATATCCGTTAATATTAATTTTTATCATTGGATATATCCATTCATTGCCCATTGGTTTCCTCGATTAATATGTATCAAACAACACCGTCTTGTAATTTAACATAGCATAACGTATACCGTATAGCTATTTTAAAAAAAAAAATCTATCTGGTTTATTTACCAATTAAAACTGGTGATTTTCCAGTTCGCTATGTTAGTTTACCAGAGGGTGCATCGGCAGGTCAACCTGTAGGTCAACCGGTCAACTTGTGCCACGGCACGGTGTTCGTTGTCGAAGAGCTCCGCGGCCAGGGCTTTGGCCAATTCGGTCTTGCCCACCCCTGTGGGCCCAGCGAAGAGGAAGGAGCCTCGTTTGCGGGGAAGTTGGAGATCATCCACCCCCTTTTTTAGGGGAGGCTGGAATCTTGGAAAATGGGGAGCTGAACTGTAAAAAAACGTGTTTTTGAAGAAAAGTAAGAAGTTGGCCAACAATTTAAATGGATTCAAGATGATTTAACCAATTGAAACTTTCTTATTTCAGCCAACAATAACACAGATAGTAAGGATATGTAAGGATACTAATCAGAAAATGGTGCATTCCAACAAAAATAGGGGAGGGTTGACTGAGAAAATGTCAGAAAATCCATAGAAAACCCATGGGAAACCCATAGAAAACCTACCTCCAACCCTCCAAGCCATCCCACCTGTGGGCTGTGTACGCCGCGACAGCCGCGCGGCGCTGCGCAGCACTGCACGACTCACGGCCTCGGCCGCTTCCTTAGGCGTCCAAGTGGATGAAGTGGATGGGAGATTGGATGGGATGGCAATTCTCCCAACTATTGGAGAATTGGATCATAATAATCTAACAATAATCTAACAATAATCTAACAATAATCTAACAATAATCTAACAATAATCTAACAAGTGCTATTATCCAATTGGATCGGATATTGATGTTGGATCATCTTCAATGATCTAGCAATAATTATCCAATTGGATATTGTTGTCATATGTTGGATAAGATCATTGAGGATCTTATAATGATCTTATCCAGATATTGGAGGATATCTTTAGATGATGATATCCAATAGAACTGGGGATAGAGGACCCTTCCATTATTAAGGATATGATCCAACTGATAATTAGAGGACAATCATCCAATATCAATGAGGCTATTATCCTAATTGTTCAATAGTTATCAAGATATCCAATAATGATAATCTTGAGTTATATATATATATATCATCCAATAAATTTGGACAATCCATCTGAAGCATACTGAAGCCACATATTTATGTATCATAGATTGGATGATAATCGTGGATATTCTATAGGATTATGATAGGATGTGTCTGGATATCCTGAAGTCCATCCCAGAAAGTGTCGATCATCCTATCATTGACCTCTGGCTTTGTCGGAAATTCTGGGGCCAGGCAGCATTTGGATGCGCGCCGAGAGAACCATGTTCATCAGGAAAATAGTGATGAAATATATTATATTACTAATAGATACTAATAGTGATTACTGAGCTGATTTCTGCCCTACTTGGGATGATTTCTGATTGGGATGATTTTATGGTTGCCCCGAAATGGTGGACAATTGGGGATGATTCATTATTGTAGGTCCCACATTAATTATATTTAAAGATAAGTTGGGATGTAAAATCTTGCCCAGCACTGGAGATGCCAAGTTTCTTCTTGGCCAACCACACGCTTCTTTAGCTCGCATTCCAAGTGCAGCAAACGCGCCTGGCTGAGCAGGACATGGTGACCATCAGCCCGCTCCAAAAGGTACCTACCATCGCAAACCTGAAGTTTGGAAGACTAAACTTTGGCCCAAAAAATGTTGGCTCCAAAACTCACAAACATTGCAACATAGAACCCAAATCAAAAAATTGCGGCACATCCTCAAGACCCCCTGAAACATTCTCAGATGAAACATCCACATCAAACCAGATTCCACATTTCGAAACACAAAATCCTTCCATTCAATGTCCCTCTCAAACAGGTAACCCATGGTAACCTTCCACCTTTTCCCGGACCCCCCACCGGCCACCGGGCCGGGGAATCTCCGCCTTCTCCCCCTGGGTCAGCTTGGACACGGGGATCCCCGTCCAACGTGCCACGACCTCGGCGATGTGCTGCGGCGTCACGGTCTCCACCAACAACGGCGACTCGGTGGACTCTTCGTACCTCGGTAAAAAAAAGTGATACCCTCTGGTAATTTAACATAGCTATTGAAAATCACCATTTTCAATGGGAAAATCCACTATTAATGGTCATTTTCAATAGCTACGTTAAATTACCAGAGGGTACCAACCAGGAGGATCTGAAAAAACAATCTGTAATACATCTGAGTACATCTCAATTCATGTACTAAGTCTTAGTGAATCTTGTTTCGTCTTAATATATCTTATTACATCTGGCTAGATCATAATACAACTGAATACATCCTCATGCAAGCAATGCGTATACACATATCAACTAGTGAAGATAACTTTTGCAAAGTATCAACTAATGAGTTAACGGTATTGGCTACCTAGGGATATTGTATAGCTGCTAGTAACCAAACAAAGATTGCCGGAAAGGATGGGGCACCAAACTTGTGGATACAGAAACTTCGCAAAGCAAATGTGGAGATGTTTGAAAGTGACATGTTTATTCACGCTGCAAATGCATCCTCTCAAGGGTGGTACAGTGGTAGATTACTGAATAAAGCATTGACAAACGTGTTCTCCTTCTTAAAAGGAGAGTCAGAGTGTGGAAAAAATCTGGCTAAGGAAAGCAACACTTCCCAAAGTACGTCGATGGTCCCATCCCAACATAATCAATTCCTATTGTCTTAAAGATACATACATACATGCATATATATATATACCACATCATATATTCATGTTTTATTATATTGTATTACATTGTCTTATATCATATCATATATTTAATATAAAAGAATATAATACCATATCATATCATATCATATCATATCATATCATATATCGTGTGTTGGTATGTTGTTATATTATCTTATATCATATGATATTATATTTTGGTGTATTATATCATGTTATATTATGTTTTGTGATATATTGTATTATATCTTACTACACTATATTATGTTATGCTATGTTGTATGACATTATATTATATTATCTTATCTTGTATTATATAACAACTCTTTAAGACCATGAGAGCAGCAATAGAAATGTGCATCGGAGCCGGACGCACCTTTTGTAAACGTTGGCCATGAGTGTGACTCACTCAGCTAGCTAGGATCACTTTTGAAGTGTCCCACTCTGGCTGAGTCAAACATGTGCTTCCCTCCCCTTTTGAGTTAGGAGAGGGCGGGTGGGGATTTCAAAATCACACCCTTGAGCCAAAATGGCCCCAGGCCAAGCTGGTTCAAGGGTTTCCCTCCCACAAACACCCCTCTCATGTCATTTAGTTGTTACAACAACAGTTTCACAGTTTCACCCAACAACTCTTTAAGACCATGAGAGCAGCAATAGAAATGTGCATCGGAGCCGGACGCACCTTTTGTAAACGTTGGCCATGAGTGTGACTCACTCAGCTAGCTAGGATCACTTTTGAAGTGTCCCACTCTGGCTGAGTCAAACATGTGCTTGATTGAGTCCATGATGCCAACCTGGTCCATTCTGCGTTCGAGCGCATTATGACTCCGATGAGGATGATGAAGAGGTAGAGGGCTCATCATCCAATTTCTGTTGCTTGGGCTTGAAACATTTGTTGCATTCTGGCTTGTCTGGGTCCGCTTGACTTGCAAGTGCATAGTCTGCGTGACCACGTGCAAAATACCAGTTGCATTGGGTGCGCCATAGGTAGTGAGGACGCGTTGGTCCACTACAGGCTACCTTGTGGATCTTGCCGTAGGCAGATCTGTTAATTACAAACTCCACTGAAGCTGGCTGCTCCGATTGCGGAGCAATATCCACTGCAGCCTCGCAGTCCGCAAGGCAGTCCACGGACTGGTTCCGTAAGGAAACTGCTGCGGCTGGCGGGGAACAATTTTGCGCCTGGTTGAGGATCGCAGAAAGTTCCGCCCGGGCTGCTGCTAAAGAAGTTGTGAGAGAAGCTTCTTTTGCCAAGGAATGCAGCTGCTGAAGTGGAGCGTCGCGGATATATATCCTGAAGCACTCTGAACCCCAGCGCCCAAATAGCTGGATCCTCCAGAGTTCAATCTGGGTCTGTGCCAGGTACACTGCGCCAGTTGCCCGGGCGCTGTGTCCGGTGAATCTCCTTGCCCCAGTGTCTGTGTGAGTAGGAAGATTCAGCTGCTGTGCCATGCATTGCATGGTGTCGGCCCATCCGCATTTGGATGACTGCTCACCTGTGGCTGATGGGAAAACCCAGCGATCGCTGATAGCTCCCACTGCCTCTAGGTGCTCCACCATGGCATGGTATGGACACTCTGGCTGCCGGGCATTCTGTTCGCAATTACAAGAATGCGTTCGAGTTGCGCCCAGGGCTTGCCAATCCGCCTTACTGGATGGAAGCTTCCAGTGGATAAGTCTTTGGACCTTGTCGATTTCGATGTGCGACCTCTCTGCCGAGCTTGCCTCGATTTCACGAAGGAGCCACCATGATGCCAACATGACGGACCTCATCGGGAAAATTGGTCCTCCAGGAGCTGCTGGGTCCTTGTGAACTTTCAGCTTCGCTAGCTCGATCATCGGCAAAGGTTGCGCCTGTTTGGCTGGCCCTCGGCCTCTTTGGCACGCCCTTCTGGCTTGCCTAGAGGCCTGGGCAAGCTGTGCTGTCCAATCCAGTCCTCTCTCAATGTGTATCTGCTTGGCTGTGTCCATGTATAGCTCTGCTGATCTATAGCCGGCCATGTCCATCGCTCCCATCACCGTGTTGATGAGGTCCGGGGAAAGACGGAACGGGTCTGAGAAACCCGCCGCCCTGGCCAAGGCAGACCACGTTGATTTCCTTGACTCATAGGGGCCTCTGGATGTATCTGCCTTTGCTCTCTTTGTGATGTGTTCTGCACACCTTTCCGGACCTGTGGATGCGTGCCTTATGGCGTCGTTTAGCGAGCCCCTAGCGTAAGCCTTGACACCTGGCTGTGCAAATGGTGCGGCTGCTTCGGGATGCCCGGGGTCGACGGCCCCATAGACGGGCCCCTCCTGCAATGGGCGTAGCCCTGCAGAATGGGTGGCTGGTTTTGCCTGGGGTATTCCCTGGCCCAGCCAAAACCGTGGACCTAGACTACGCTTCATTTCGAGCCCAAAACTCATGTGTTACCTACCCAAGAAAACATGCAGTGCACAGCCTCAGCCCTTATGTGAAAACCTATGCCCCCAAACCACTTTTCCCCCCTTTGAAAGATCTGGCATTACCCTTTGGTAAATGCCAAAACGAAGAATCCACTTGGATGGGTATGCGTGATGCAGCCCCCAGGTCTTCGTGCGGAAAACATGGTGGGGTAGGTTCAAACTGCCGGCTCAATGCATCTGCTACTTTATTGAGTTTGGTGTTCAGGTGTTGAAGGATTGTGAACTCGTATATTCCCTTCGCCTGATCTAAAGCTATTTCTCTGGCGATCATAGCCATCCCTGGCGACTTGGCCTTGCCTTTTGCTAACATGTGGAGGGCCGATATGTTGTCAGACTTGACACGAATGATGGACCCAAGTGGAAACCTTATCAGCCATGTCCTTGCGGCTAGTAATAGGCACAGGGATTCCCAAAGCGCCATGTGGCTGGGGCCCCCTGGTTGGGCACCAGTACGAACGATGAACTCTTGGGGTATGATTGTGCTGAAGAACTCGACTGGTCTGTCCCCAACTATCATAATAGCCCCCAAGCCTCTGGTTGATGCGTCCGTAATAATAATGCATTTTGTCTCTTGTCTGAATGCCCTCACTACCCTGGTGAACGGAGCTGCCTTTTCTCCCAGCAAGGCGTCTATCCACTGTAAGGCTATCCCAATGCGGCGCACATGGACAACATTTCTGGTCTGCTTCGGACCGTCATTCGTTGCCAGTGCAGCCCACAGGGAGTTCAAGAAAGGTCTCATGAGAGGGACCAATCCCGCCACGAAGGACAACGCGCCTGCTAGACTTTGTAGCTGTCTTCGTCCAATGACCGGCCTCCTCAGGTAGGTCTGGACTTTTGATTTCAGCTCAGCAACTTTGTCTTCAGGTATAGTTACAGATATGGTGTGGTTATCATGATCTGCTTTTATAACGGCTCCTATCCACTTCACCTCTGTTCCTGAATCAGACTTTTCCAGTTTGAGTGGGTACCCGGCTATTTGTGACCAGAGCAGGGAGATTCCCACCCTTTCCTTGTGATAGGGGTCCGTGCAGTCAAACGTGAATAACGGGTCGTCCACATACGTTTGCAGTCTGATGTCAGGGTTGATAGAGGCAAGGGACCTTCCGAACCATGCTGCATATCTGCCCCATAAAGTTGGAGATGAAACTGAACCGAAAACCAGGACATCATAAACCACAATTTTCAGTGTGCCAGTTTTGTCCCTGAATGCAGCTGAAGTGAATGCTCTGTCTTTACCCGATGGAATGTTGTGGAAGGCATCGCGGATGTCCACTGCTAGAAACGCTGGCTTCCCCCCCTTTCGGAAAATTTCCAAAGCGTCCTCAATGGCGTCGGTGACCCTCGGCAGTAACACCCTTTCGCCTTGGGAGCATAGCTTGTTTGTGCCGCTCTCCCTCATGTCCCAAATAATCCGTGCCTTCCTAATCACTCCCTCAGGTGTTTGTTTCTCCTTGACCAACAGACCCAGTTTGTTTAATACGGGTTTTATTCCGATTTCCCTTTCCGCAGCAGCCATGTTGGGGTAGAAAGAACAGAAACCTTTAGATGCAGCCTCATCAATAAGTTTGTGTAGATCTTCTTCCCACTCGACGGCAGATGGATGGTTATCCCAGTTTTCGAATGACCTTTGTAATTGTTCTGCTGCCTCAGCTTCCCATTCAACCTCCTTAACCACGGGGAATATGCCCGTACAAGGAATGGGTTCGGTGAAGCCTAGGGGAGCGCCCGACCTCAACCACTGCGCCAGCACCGGGGAATCCGGGTCCCCACTTATTCTTCCCCAAGCATCAAAAATCTGAGGTTGGAGTGGCGTGCATGCTTTTGCAGTACTAGGTTGAAAGGTTCCTGGGGACAACGAACATACCAGTTGCCTAAGCTTGTCAATAAGCTGAGCTGAAATCGGAGCTGCCTGCCCACCCGTTAAAATTTGGTCGACTAGCGATTTGACAGAGGGGTGAGATGTTGCTTGCTTGAGAAGCTTGAAAACGGCCCTGCCTGCCATGTCGGATTTTGGGATCCTCCTGATGGACTTTAGCGGGTTGCGCATCCCCCCAATGGCATCGGCATTCTCAATCTCCCTCTGTCTCATCGCTTGGTCCTCTAAGACTGGTCCTGTTGGTCCGGCACTCACGCCTCACTTCGCTGCCTTCCTGAGACTCCCCTCGCGATGCTTCATCACGCGGGGAAGGTCCGCCTTCTCCATCGCCTCTGCCAAGGCCTTGTTCAAGGCTGGCGGGTACTCACCCAGAGCTTTGGATGCTCGCTCCTTTTCTCCTCTGACTGTCCTCCACCTCTGGACCAAGGACTCGTGTGGTGAAACGTAGGTCTCTCCGTTTGGTCTGGTCCATTCCTTCGGAGGATGGTTGCACCTCCTCCCCTTGATTTGTCCAAGGGGAAGGGAGTCCGTCTGAATCCTTGTGGGCTTCGTTGTTTCTGCTCCAAATTGGCATTGGTCGAACAACGCCTTTTCCACCAGCGCGTGACCAGTCATCTCCTTGAACCAGCTCGTTTTCCACATGTCGAGTTTCTCCTTTTGGTCTGGATTTTCTATCCAGTAGGCCGCTCTGATGCGCCTCACTTCTCTCGTCACGTGTGTGGAGAATTCGATGAGATGATTTGCCTCCTTGAGCTGTTTTCTCTCCTCTGAGGAAAGGCTTTTAAGAGGCAGCCCATCCGGATGTTGTAGGGACCTGAGTGGTCTCGGGCCCGGCGGATTCTCCCTCAGTAGGGACACCGTTTCGCAAGGTGTAGCCATGCCCACTACGTCGAAAACACCAGCCCTGATATCCGCGAAGATCTTGCGACACACCTCCGTGTCCAGAAGGTCTGCCGCAGTCGGCCCCTGCTTGTCGACCACCACCACTATCCATCCCATGTGATGAAGATAGGAGGTAAGGTCTCCATCCCTCGGGCGCCCTGAGAAGAGCAGGAGGGCCCTGGGCCTGTCGTCCCACAGCTGCGGGTCCAGGTTGGTGGCCCCATACTTGTAGTCCACGTACAGCGGCATTGATGGGATCTTCTCTCTCCCTGCTTGTACCGTAGTGGATGATGATGTGGACGATGAGCTGGAGTCACTTGAACTTCCGGGTTCTTCCTCCTCTCTTGGGTTTGGTGCCTTCCGGTCTCTGTCTTGCCTCGGCCTCTTGTGGTGTGAAGCGGCTTCATTCTCTGGGCTCGCCCTTTTCGGGGCAGCTTCTAACCTGGGTCTCTTCACCGCCGGCCGATGAGTGCCTCCAGGGGACCTGGAAGGGGAAACTGGGCGATCCCTCCTGTCCCTGACTGGAAAGGCCTCATGTGGCCTCTTCCTTCGTGGCAGCGGTGGCCGCGTGTCTTTCGGCTGGGCCTCTCTGTTTGGAGTCAGCTTGATCCCTAACTTTCAGTTGGGCCCCTTGCAGTCTTTGGCCATGTGGGGGCCTAGACACTTGTCACATTGATGTGAACGATTGTTCTCACATCGTGACTGCGGCTTCCCGTTTCCGCAGGCGCCTCGGTTGTACTTCTGGCAGATCTGGATCCCTTTTCGGTTCAAGGAATACCTTGACTGTTCTGCGTCCCAACGTGATCTGTCCTCACCTGTGTACTTGCGCTTGGCCTTCTTCTTCTGCGTGCCTTCTGGCTGCCGAGACTTGCGCTTCTGTGGGCGACCCTCTTGAGAGCTGCTCTCTTCAGGTGCCAGCTGTTTGTTGCGGGCCAGAAGGAGCGTGGCTGGCGTCGCCACTTCTTTGGACCAAAAGTCCGACTCCCTGACCGTTGCCGCAAAGACTGAGCTCCATGGAGAGGCCCTAGTGTACCCATACTTTGGGTCCTCATCCAGGGCTCTGCGGATCCGCTCTTGGAACTCACTTCTCATCCTGACGTCTGCACGGTATATGATGCCCCATGCTTCCTGTCCGAACTGCGCATGGAGGTCCTTTATGTGTTCTAGGTAGCCCTCCAGTCTCTCGGCATCTGCAGCCTCCAACAAGAGCATAGCCACCTTGTAGGTCTTGAAGCTCTTCTCCCATTGTTGAAGAGTAGCCGGACCTGGGCTCTCTTTCTTCGACCACTCCCCAGTCGCCGCATTCAGGGTGTAGGAGGAGAACACACTCCTGCGCAGCGACCGGATGGCGTGTGGCCCGAAGATTGACATGTCTATGTACGGCAGAGCTCCACTGGTAAGAAGCTGTTTGATTGCTGATATTTGATCAGCGCTGGGTTCCACGTCTGCTGACGGGACATCGCCGAACTTGGACTTGTACTTGGAGAACATCTCTGCAATTTCTTCTTGGCCCAATTGCAGGATCTCTGCATCGAGTGTGGGATCTACGATGCTACTCAGTTTAAGCTTTCTTGTTGGGGATGATGGACCTTGTCCCCCTCCAGTGCCTGGGAATGGGGCCGCTCCCACAGTCGGCTGTGGAGGGCCTGCACCACCAGGTCCATCTGGATTGACCTTGAGCCTCAGGAATACCACCCGGCGAAAGATCTCGACCCGTGAAAATTCCACAGGGGTCAAGTCTCGCTCGGCCTCTGTACCATCAGCTTGAGGCTCTTTGATCGTGAGGCTGGCCACCACCGTATCCCACGTAGGACGGGCAATGAACACCAGGTCCCGCAGCTTGGACGGTTTGCCCAACTTCTCCATGAGATGGTCGTGGACCGCACCGGTCGTGCCTGCCCAGTCGGCTGCATTCTCCAAGGTGTTGAGGTTATTGAGTCCTCTTCGGTTGGATCCATGGTATACCGGACCTTCACTCCACGACACCTGTCTCGAGACTGGGCCTTGCGGGCTTGCCTTGGGCCCGGGAGTGGCTACCCTGCGCCTCCTTTGGTTTGGCCTAGGAGGGCTTTGCACAGAAGGTAGCTGATGATGTGAGTAGTTGCGGAAAGCCAGTGCCACGGTTCTCCTTCGGTGGGTAAACCGTAAGGCTCGACTGACCAGCTGGTGCCAGCCAACCGTGCTCGGGTGACCGGCTGATCCTCGGGTGCGCAAATTCCAATGGCTGACCCACGAGTGGAGCTTCCAACCCAAGACGGCACCGACCAGGACAGCACCGCTAAGTGCTACCCCGATCACAGTCCAAACGCCCCCAAACCAAGGTTCGGATGGGCTTGAACTTGCCGTCAGGTCGGATCCCCCACTTAAGATCAAGGCCATGGGATTTCAAAATCACACCCTTGAGCCAAAATGGCCCCAGGCCAAGCTGGTTCAAGGGTTTCCCTCCCACAAACACCCCTCTCATGTCATTTAGTTGTTACAACAACAGTTTCACTGTTTCACCCAAAAATCATAATTATATTATATATCATGTTATATTATATTATAATTAAAATTATAAATATCTAATATTATATCAGATTATATTAGATTATATTATGTTATATCATAATTATATATCATAATTATATTATATCATATCATGTTATATCATATTATAATTATAGATATCTAATATTATATTATATTATATTATATTACATTACATTATATTCTATTATATTTTATCACATTACATTATAATATATCATATTATTTTATTATGTCATATTATTGTATTATATTATTGTATTATATGTACATAATATGTGTGTGTGTGTTAGATATTGAATTATCATGACCTCAGTTTTAGGCGATGGGAGGCAGGAACAGGACCCAGCTGCTCCCGCTTTCGCTTCTCCAGTTCTCGGATCCTCTGCATGACCCCCGGGATGGCATCGTAGCGCAAATCCGCCGCAGCATCCACATCATGACGGGCCTGTGAAAACGTATTGTGTATGTGAGGGATATAAGATGATATAAGATGATATAAGATGATAAAGGACAGGTATTGGAATGTACATTCATGTCTTATTCAATACGAATGCAAATATGCATTGTACATGTGCATATATCCATGCGATGCGATGCAGTGCGGAGCAGTCATAATATAGATTTTTCTACTGTATGTTTATGCAAATGAACCGAGTAGAAATAAATTTGAAAACGAAAACTCAATACATGGATAACCCCCTAGTCATATTTGGCTTCAATCGGCAGCCTCCATGAGGTCCAACTTCTGCTTCAACTCTTGGAGCTTGGACTTGGCTTTGCTGAGATCTTCAATGAGCTCGCGTTCCTGGAAGGACCAAAAACACAACGGGGCGTTCCTGGAAGGTTCTACAGCACTTTGAAAGTAGGACAAAAATGCAGACATTGCAATCAATCTGGGTAAATTATAATAATTCACTAACCTGAAATAAGGCCATTTTGGGATGATTCCCCTTACTAACAATGACTTACCCAGATCAATCACAAAATGCTCCTGCGGAGATTTGCATCAACATGTTCAATCCAGATGAGCCACCAAATTGGTGATGAACTTTCAAAAAATGAACTTTGACACCCAAATTTGACCCAGATTGGAGAGAATCCCTTGTGTTTACATACATATATGTATGTATGTAACGTGTATATATATATATAAAATTATATATAAGTATATACTATATATATATATATATGTAATTACATATACTTATATAATCTTATATATATATACATTCATAAAACATGATGCTACGAGTATGTATTAACACACATGTGTATATCATCTTCCAGTTACACCAGCTTTCCGCCGGGGGATCCGTCACCGAGTCACCGCGCCTGTTGGTATCTGGCCCTCAAAGGCGCCAGCTCCTCCCCGAGCGAGGACAGCTCCTTCCGCGCGTCCTGCAGACGCGCTTTCGAGGCATCATCCTGGCACTCGTTGTTCGAAAAAATGGCGAGAAAATTGATGGAACGCCTATGGTTTCCCGGTTTCCCAGAGGGACATGACTGGAAATGATATATATATATATTATATATATTATATATATTATATATATGTATATATATATATATATGTGTATATATATATATATATGTGTATATATATATATATGTGTATATATATATATGTATATATATATATACATATATTCTAGAGAGAGAGAGAGAGAATGAGAGAGATAGATATAGACTTCTATAAATGGTGGTGTTTCATGATTTTTTATTGGAATCTGCTGGAGGCTAACCCATATAAACTGATTGAAGATCTGGATTTAACCATCAAAAATTAGTTTTGCCGATGAATGACCCATGGGGGTGCATGCGGTATACCATATACCCCTTGGAACTCGTATACTATATATGATAATAATCCTTTGGAACTCGTGGTCCTCTTTTCTGAGACAAACCCGTCTGTTAATCTTCATTACATGACTGTGATTTGCTTCCATGGCCAACTTAGATGTTGTGGATGTACCGCAGTATCCCTGTGGAGTTTCAGTGAAATATATGAGTCAATTGGGATAAATTTAATCGTGCTTATGGATGGACAGTCATCATGAAAGCATTTGAAACCACCAACCAGGCACCTGGGTCAATTTGCTTATCAAACCATCCCGGAGTCCAACAATTCTGACTGATATCAAAGTACTGTGTATCCGTGATGTTGCTTCGCCAAGTTGATTTAGGGGATTTACTAAGTGTTGGTTCAGCATAGGTTCAGCCCATGTTTCTGTTCCGTATCTCACCCATTCTTTTCACTCTGTTGGTCATACCCGATCCATGATTTTACCCAAAAAATCTGGAGGCCAACAGAAACTTGTGGTTTTCCCCCTCTGTCGAAACCAGGGGTTTTGCCACCTTCCAAAAAGAAAAAGTACTGGTAAGTAAAAGTAACAGTAATAGCAATCGTAATACACACAGACCCCGAGGTTTGCCCAAGCCCAGAATAGCGTAAATACCAGGGAATTCTGTACGATGTTCAATTATGTTACTAGGGTGTTAACCAGAACATGTTGCTTCTACATATCATATGGAATTATCATACAGTCATTAGGGTTTCTTATAGGGTTTCAAGAAAATATCAAAATCCCCCGTCCCCATGGAACAATTAATCATACAGTCATTAGGGTTTCTTATAGGGTTTCAGAAAATATCAACATCCCCCGGCCTCATGGAACAATTAACCATACAGTCGTTAGGGTTTCTTATAGGGTTTCAAGAAGATATCAAAATCCCCCGGCCCCATGGAACAATTAACCATACAATCATTAAGGTTTCTTGTAGGGTTCAAGGAGATATCGAAATCCCCCACCCCTCTGGAACAATTAACCATACAATCATTTGGGTTTCTTTTCGGGCTTCAAGAAGATACAGTATCAAAAAACCCAAGATATCAAAATCATCATCATCATCATCGTCATCGTCATCGTCATTGTCATCGTCATCGTCCTCATCGTCATCGTCATCTTGGCTTGCCCGGACGCTCGTTGCGAGTCCGGGCAAACCTCAGGGTCTTGCCGCAGTAATAGTAATAATAATAAGATATAATAAGAATAGTAAAAGAACATGAAACAACAACATCTGGCACCTTCACCAGCAAAAAAAAAACATCGCCATCATCGCCCCCCCTCCCTGTGGCACCTTCTCCTTGCTGAGCGCCTTCACTTCCACCTCCAGGTACTGCCTGCGGCGTTCCAACTTGTCGATCTGCTCCGGCTGCGAGCTGAGCTGCACGCGGATCTTAGAGCACGCCTCCGTTCGCGGGAAATGGGGGGAGCCAGGCCTCCAAGTTTTGATGTTGGGCTTGCCAAAATTAAATCCTTGAACGGAAAAAAATAGGGGTTGACCAAGGATCATTTGTGAATGGAGTCAGTAGGGTAGCTGTTTTGAAGCAGAAATGGCTGGTTGCCTTATTGTCCAGTTGTAAATCTATCCACTTATTGAGATTTCGATCAGCAGCCCTAGCTATCCTGGGTGTAAAACAAGTTAGCTAACTATGGGGCATCACGTTGACCAACAGGAATGAGGAAATGTCATGGAGATGTAGCAGGAGATTGTGTGAGATTTATCGGATGCACATATCATCTATATAAATTATATTAGTAATCTATATATAGTAAGAACAGAATGCGTACAGAAAAATGCAATGTCAGATTTCATGGGGATATTGCTAGCAACCAAACAACCACAACAAAAATGGGAATCGGCGGATATTGCATAGTCTAACAGACATATTGTTTTCTTGTTTGTTGTCAATCATATAGCCATATCCAACAATAATGTCTTTCTGCAGACCAACCACTTCTCTCTATAGACTACCCATCAGAAAAAAATATGTCTTAGAATCCGTTGCATAGGATTCAGCAAATCATCCTCGAAACTTGAAGGTCAGTCTGGGCTATTCACCATTCCACACACTTCAAGACTGTTGGGGTTTCTAACTTTCACCTCTTGAGGGCTGTATTCAGGACTTTCCAGATGAATCCATGCGAAAGTTGTGAACTGCTGTGTGCCAATCTGGGGCAGAAGCGTCATTGAAAAATCTGAATTTCAATCTACCTATTACTGAGCCATCGGGGATAAAATCTAGGCCTCCATCTTCAAGTATTAAAAGAAGCCATGCAATTGAATCACCAGCAACGAGCTTGCCTCGTCCAACAGGTCCACTGCCTGAGGGCAATGCTCTTACTCTAATGTGGAAGCGAAGAATCTGCCACTTGTGAAGGATTTACATAATTTGTTTATGAATGAACTCATTGATTGATCAATGCATTATGAACATGGTGTTTTTTCCTTGTCAGGGTAGACTACCAGATGGTACAGTATCGGATGTTGCTTCGAAACTTCAGAAACCAGTTTCACTTCCCTTTGAGGAGAGTAGCAACCCTTGGGGGTGCGACAGACAAGTTCTAACCTGAAGTGGTACATGTAAAAAGCAGCTAGAAAGGGCTCCACAATATGATCAATATGAAGTTTCACTGCCGGCATGACATTCCCACCTTGTCTGGTAGAAATCTGGTGGTGATGTAGCGGTCCTGGGACACTGAAAGGATGGAGATTAAGGCGCACCTTGAGGGTCACATTGAACAACCATCTTGGCCACCTCTCACATTCCCCTTGTTTCATGCACTATCCATATGTGTTCCTTTTATTCCGGCGTTCTCATGTTCATGAGTCACTTTCAGAAATGTTACTTGCACAGCTTGGTTCTCGGCAGTCCGCCTGCTGCGCACCGGGCCAAAAGTTTTACAGTACATCCTACAACATCCTGTGGGACTTGGAAAAGTCAAATGTGCTGGGTGGATGTGTATATTTATATATGCATATATATATGCGTGTGTGTGCATTATATTCATTTACATGTGTATATGTATGTATATATACATACGTATGCATATTTTGCATACTATGCATAGCATAGCATAACCAACTCAACCAAAGTTCACTGAATTATATATATAAGTTGTATCCACACCTTTTGCTGTTAGTGTTCCCATCTCTTGAAACCACCATCCGCATCCCAAACCACTATCAACTATAAGCAACCAACGTCAACCAACATATTTGCTTGATGAATAGTTATAGTAATTTATAGTTGGTTGCGATATTTATCACCATGAATCATTGATAGCTGATAGCTATAGGTTGCAATATCACCATCATAAACCAACCAACTATAATTATCACCACAAAAAGGTTGGTAGATAACTATAAACCATCACTATAAACTATAAACCATCATCATCTTGGTTGATGATCACCATAATCAACAATCCAAGGATATCCAAGGCACCGACAATGTGGCCGCAGCCACCAGCGCGGCGTCCAAGATGCTGACGCCGTGGTGCGCCGCGTAGCGCTCCTTGAGGCCACGCAGAATCGTTACGGCCGTCTGCACCGAGGGTTCCTGGGAGGCCATGGGAGGCCATGGGATCCATGGGATCCATGGGACGGGAATGGGAAACATTGGGAAACCACCAATGGAGAGGTCATATGATTTACTGAGATTTAATGGGATTTAATGGGATTTAATGGGATTTAATGGGATTTAATGGGATTAATATGATAGGGATTTCAACTCATAATCTGAGTGTAATATGATCTAAAAATGGGATTTCATCTGATTCTAAGACCGCCATAGGGATTCACTGTAATATGATTCGCATAGGGATTTCCATGGCAATATATAGGTGGCCCGTTAAGTTTCATGATTTTCTCATTGGGATTTCCATGGCCATCATCCCATCAGTCCATCAGTATTATGAATGATACGGATCATTCATATAATCAATGAAGTTGCAGACAATTACTGATAAGTAATCATTCAATATCATTAATACAGTCAATCAACTTAATTATTGAGAATTATGTAGGTCCATACTAATCCATGTTAGTCCATATTAATCATTAATCCATATTAATCCAGTATTAATCCATATCAATCCACATCAATCCATCTGAATCCATGATCAGCCAGCTCCGTCCTCCACCGTCACCTGTTGGAAGCGCCGTTCCAGGGCGGCGTCTTTTTCGATGTACTTCCGATATTCATCCACCGTGGTGGCGCCAATACAACGGAGCTCCCCACGGGCCAACATGGGCTTCCTGGATGGCACGGCTTCATCAAAATTCCTCAAATATGTTATTTACAGCTAGGCTGTAACCAGTTTACGCACCATTTAAGGCAAGTGCAATGATGACAGGGAATGGTGACATTCAATCAATGGTGTTTCTTGGCGTAGAAACCTGCTCTTGTACAGTATAAAATATATATATAATGTGTTTGTTGCTTATTCTATTCATGATATATGAAAAATATTGAAAAATATTCCCTTGTGTTGTATCCCGGAGCATCAAATTCGTGATGGGCCCCTGCCATCCGCTTCAACTGGCTGGGCCCATCAAATCAGCCAACATCGGGTCATCAGGCTTTGATTTCCAGTAGAATGAACCAATCAATTAAATATGATTAACCATTATTAATGATGGATGATCTATTATTAACTAATTGTTATATGATTAACCATTATGAACTACTAAGACTATTATTAACAATCATTACCTATATGCAACCCTGATGATCATCCAACTGCAATACACATCCAGGTGTCAGCAAGTTGGCGGCATCCATGGCACCGTCCGTCTTGCCGGCACCGATCAACAAGTGCGCCTGAAGCGGCAAACGATATGCGGTTTGCGTACCGGTTGGATCAATTGGTTTGCTTCAGGTGTCGCCCCGTGGAATGGGGAATACAGAATACAATAATCACAGGTTCTCTCCCACCTGACTCTGACATCTCTGTGGTGGCATATGGCTCCCCTGTAGATTTAGTGACGCCATGAAACTCTGAGTCCAAGCCCTTATTGCTGCAAAGTGCAAATCCGATTTGCTGTACAGGGAAAACACGAGGGCATTTCAAAAAGTGTGCCTCGCCAAAATTCCTGTTTGCCTAGCCAGGAAACGAAATTCGTAGCTCCAACTGGCTCCCCATTTAATGAGGAATGCGGATAGCCATAGCTCTGAACCGCTTCCTCCTAAGCACTGGATAGACTGTTGGCCATCTCCAGGTTGCAAAGCACCACGCCTCATCGATGAAAAGCACCACGCGACCTTCGGCGTCTTTCACTTCTTGCAAGACAGCCTGCACAGTTGCGACACGGATGTAAAACAATGCAGTACAGGTGACAATATACTGTGGATAATTCATGGGTAGGTGAAAAAGGCTGACTCGGGTTTGAGATTTCATCCAGACTATGTACAGTAATTGCAGTACCCATCGATATAATTCGATTCAGATAGATACCGATAGAGAACTAGACAGAGATATGTACACAGAATCCTACAGTGATCTAAATATGGATCTGAAAAAATTGCAATAATAATTTTTGGGGGATAGTTACCCTTTACATTCACCATCATTCGAGTGATGCCGCGTTGTGAGATCGTTGTGAATTATCCAGAGTTATGACTAGTAAGTTTATCTCATTATATACAGTGTTATATATATATATATACATTATATATATATGTACCATTATATACCCCATGTTCATCCATTTTCAGTGATTGACGCCCCCTTTATGCTGATCCCCAATTTTTATTGGTAGATCATAAATTATATGTGATGTTATGTAGTGGGAGTGGGATATGTGATGTCTCAATAAAATGTGATACCATCGGATTATATGGGTTTGTCTAGAAATAGAGTAGCCCAAAATTCAATGGGTTATCTATAATTTTCCCTATCGGAATGACTCTTTTGGGGTATACCATGGTATACATTGGTATACCTAAAGACACATCCATATCCCGTTGATATGTCAAATGTTGCTAAGCACATCCGATTCTTCCCGCCGGTGGAGCGGCCTTCAATCGCTCCTCGAATTCACCGCGATACTTGGCACCGCTGATCAGTGCACCGACGTCCAGGGCAATGACACGACAGTCCTGCAAGCCAGGCAAAGCACTGTAGCAGTGAAGATTCCCTCTTGAATGGGGGGTTTAACCACCAACAACAGGGATTTGATATGATTTATATAATATGTTTTGATGGAAGTTACAGAACCATTACCCCATTTCGTTCGATGATTCACCTTTGAAAAGTGGTTAATTTCAATAGCTATGTTCAATCACCAGAGGGTATTTCCTTTGTACTACCGGGTTTATTGGGGATTATGAACTAACCCATAGTAAGGATAGCAATTAACGATTATCAACCAACCAGTATAATGAGGCGGACAGGGGTCAAAAACTATCGAATCCCCTGGTGAACCCCAAAATAGTTGATTGTTATGGATGTTCATTCCCCCCACTATCGTATGATTGGTTTTGACCCATCCCCGTATTTGGCTCACCCGGTGTAGAACCTTCGAGCTATCCAAGTTTGGGGGAATCATCTTAGGCACCGAGTGAATTGAGGGTCCAAATCTCAAGGTTTGGTTCTTAGTCCAAACAAAACCATGGTCGAAATGGTTACTTCCTAATCTTCAGAACAAAAGTCATGTGCCAGGGTTCAGCCTCCACTTTTTTGTGATCGTTTCGAGGTAAGGACCTTCGTCAGCATTTTCGGCATCATCATCATCATCATCATCACCACCACCACCATCAGCACCACCGCCACCATCCTCACATTCCATCAATGTTGCTTCCATCCCCATAGTTTTAAAGCAGCCTCCTCATTCACTGCTCCCAGTCAAATCATGTCCCTGGCCTTCAATGCCTCGGGGACATCCTTGGTGACCACCCGTTGCGCCAGCCCTTCCACAATGGCGGTCTTGCCAACGCCAGGGTCGCCAACCTGAAACTGCTCATCTGGGTGGTTTCAGCCATGGAGACAACAAGGGATTATTAACCAACAAAAAACGAATGCCCGGCAATTAGAAATCTCCTAAACAATCCTAAACATGACAGCTTTATTGGAAGATCATCAATAATAATTGGTGGTTTTTCCAGCAATCCATGTCTGATTTCCAGGGGATAACCAACAACAATGGGTGTCTTGAGACAATTGATCTGGCTGACGGTTGAACCACCCAGCCCCACCATTGTCACCAACTGAGGTGCCAGGATGGGGTTGTTCTTCGTCCTTCGTGCCAACACCTGCAAACTTGGCAGCCAGGCTTGGCAAATGTGGTGCACACACACAAGACCCATGCTGAAGCCAGTTTTTGCGGCGGAAATTTACAAGAAAAATGGCACGCCCCAGGACCGCAACACCCGTTTTGTGTGAGCCTGCGCTGTTGAAATGCACATGGACATGTCACAAGAGCCATTTTATGCGGAAATTTACAGAGAACATGCCGGACGCCCCGGATACCACCTCGACTGAACACCGGGCCCTAACCCTGACCGTAAGAACCCCAAGTGTGGCCACACTGTGGGAATATTGGTACCCCAAATATTCCCAAATCATCCAAACTTAGAAAAACGACCTAGTATTGTTTCAACCATGGTGAAACAACCATGGTGACTTGGGGATCCAGCATTTTACGAGAAACCTCCTACCCTCTGGTAATTTAACGTAGCTATTGAAAATGACCATTTATAGTGGATTTTCCCATTAAAAATGGTGGATCTTTCCAGAGTTATGTTAATTTACCAGAGGGTAATCTTTCCCATCAACATTCCCCGGCCCCCCCCCGCTCCCCCAAACCCATCCTGGATCACGCGTCGGATCTCCTCGTCTCGGCCAATGACGGGGTCCAGCTTGCCCGCCTCGGCGTCCGCGACCAGGTCGCGACCGTACTTGTTCAGGGCCTGCCATATTTCGGCCGAGGGACACAAAATGATGGCTTTCAGCCACTTAGCAAAAAAAGATGTTTGGATGATTTAATGATTTGACTGACAAAAAATGGGAAATGGAGCATCAAAATGATGAATATGAGGGGGATCCAGATATCTAGATTTTGAAGAAAAAACGCGAGAGAGAGAGAGAGAGAAAGAGAGACAGAGGGGGGATCCATTTTTTGGAAAAAATAAATAGGGATAGAACTTTGAGAAAAAAATCGTGCAACTTAGGTTGAAGAACTGCAAACAGAGATCAAGAAACATTTATATTTCATTTAAAAGGAATAAGTGTGTGAGCTCCGAAATTGCAAACTCTCCAGATGCCATCCTCAGTGTGGACGGAAAACCAATACTGATTTTGAAACTACCAACCAGAATTGATTTATCTCCCTATGTTTGCTGGTGATATTCAATCATATGTCAATTAAGTTTTGGGTAAGATTGGAATTCTCATGGATATTTGCTGAACGGAGCCGCAAAAATAAGACATACAGATTCCTCGAACGCCGGATTCCCGATTGGGAAAATAAAACCAAAACTCCGCTTCGTCAGACTCATCAAAGTCATCAAACCCACATGTTTGACAATTTTCAGTGGGCGAAACCCATGTTGAACCCCTGGTTCGCCTCATTTTGAGAGGCACCCATGGTTGCGTCACCCCGTGACCCCCGGTAGGGCGGTGCCAGGGCCTCGAAGTTCTCGTCGCCCGTCTGGCTGTCCACCTTGCGACTGCCACGGACGTCACCCATGGCCTTCTCCAGCTGGGTGATGCTATAGCCGGCGCTGCTCAATATCTCCTGGGACCATGGGTATGGTATATCTAATATGGATATCCATGGTATAATTGGGGACATGCATATGATAATTATATGATATGGGATATGAACAATGGGATACTTCATCCATTCATGGGATATAATGGGATGATTCATCCATAAAATGAAGATGTTTCCATCATGACCATCATGGGATTATAATAGACATTTATTTCATGGGATATTTAGAGGGATGTGTGGTGCATAATGGCTAATTTTCCCATTAATGTGACAACCAAAATTGTATAAACCCCAATGACCTGCCATAGTTGGTATAAAGCATCCCGAAACATGACCTCGCCATAAGTGGCAAGGCTGGCCCTGTGGCTGGCCGTGACTTGATGACACGCAACAGCTGCATGCAAGCTTAGAATCATGGTCTGGAAGTGCAAAGTTTCTGGTTGTTTTTCAATTTCTACTTCTCATGTTGTGTCTTTCTCTGCTGCTTTGTGCCTGCCGTGTGTTCCATGCACAAGCCTGACGGAAAACAGTCGGTGGCTCCTTGATGGGTTTCTGCTTCAGCAAGGCCAAGAAGAGGTCCGTCAGACTAAGATAACCTCCAGCTATGGGCTGCGCTTATCATTGTGTATCTACTTATCCATGAGGCTCCATGTTTGGAAACATCCCGAAAGGGAATGGCTCAAACATGAGATGCCAATCAACAAGCAGCTGTCAATACTTTTGACCCATCCATATAGTTCCACATGTAGGTAGCCTATGCCTCGAGAATTATTGGTGAAATTCCGATTTTGGGCTGGCTGCGGCTACATCCCTATTTTGGGTTGGTTGGGTCCCAGCTATTGTGGCTCAATCCCATGTTTCATTGGCTGTTCTCCCAAAATTGAGTTATTGAAATCCCTGCTTTTGTTGCATAAGTCCCAACTTTCGCTCTGTCGCTAAGTCACAGTTTTTGCTTGTCAAATCCTGATTTCTGTACCAGCTAAATCTCCATTCTGGTCGGCAAAACCCTCCTTAGGTTGCTTTAAATCCAATCCTTGAATCTGAAATCGTCTTGCTGTTTTTACTTTGTAGTGTGTACCACGCTGTACCCTTCCCAATCAATTGGATAAATTACAATGATTCATCCACCTGGAAAGTTTGACCATCATTTGCATGGGGATGGTTGGTTGCCCTTTATATTCGCTACTACTAGTAGTATTCCAGTGACGACGCTTTGCAAGGCCTGATCGAATTCAGAGTCATGCTTGGTAAATCCCTTCAATTATACCCCATGATATCCCATTTTAATCCATTTTATTGGTTGATTCCCCATTCATGCTGATCAACATTACTGTACATCCCCATGATATTCCCCATAAAAATCTCCATGATTCCCCCTAAAAAAAACCTATTGTACCAGCAATTTTCATAGTTAAATCATGTTAAATCCCATTTTCTTGGGTTCAGAGTTGTGGTTGGTGAACCCCCCTGTTATTTCCAGTGTCTACCCCAGTATCAGTGCTTGATTCCCTGAAGTCATGGACCGACCCACCAAGTGACTATCTCCACTCTGCTTCCGCAGCTTTTCGGCCTCGCTCAGTGCGGTGCGCATGGCATTGTTCGGGGGCAAATCCTGGCGCTGAACTGGAAGCTCAGGGATGACCAAAAGAACGTCAACGAAAGGTGTAAAGAACCTGAGAATTGCAGCAACATTTGGGAATTTAAGGGAACCAAATGCAAAAAGACATGGGAAAATCAGCAAAATTGTGGATTTAAGGGATGCAACAAACAGGTTGAGGTTGAAACTCTTGCAATTCAAGGTAAATTGTCGGATCAAGAAAAAGACTTTCCACCAAATGTGGCGGGTTGACAGTTTTGATCAAATGGCGATTCAACCGGTAATTTTGGGATTTAACCAACAGGAATCAGATGGAAACGGTGCCCCGCAAAGGAGGGAGGTACAAACTGTTGGATTTCACCAAAAATGGGATGCTCTGGATTTCACCATTGCGACTGTTCACCTGTCACTTCAACCATGGCATTGGGCACCTCTACAGTAATTCCATTGATGAATTGCCAGTTCCCCGTCTTAAAGTTGCCTTTTCTGGGGTGTACCCCATTTTCAGACCCAGATCTTCATATCAAACTGGTTATATACTATATCTTCCATGTTGTCAACATCGCCCATATGGTTGAATCCCCACAACTGATCATCAACCAACCATGATATCTCCATATCCCATAATTTCCGATGATAATATATATATACATATACACTCTGTATGTGTGTATATATAATATATTATTATTATATATATATATATTGTATATATATATATATTGTATATATATATTGTATATATATATATATTGTATATATATATATATATTGTGTATATATATATATATATTGTGTGTATATATATATATTATTGTATATATATATATTATTGTATATATATATATTATTGTATATATATATATATACACATACCCATCATTGTTGCTTAAATCATGTTCACACTCCCAGATTTTCCCCGAAACTGCAGGGACTTTCCGCCTCCGGAGCCGGAGACTGGGAACTGAAGCTGCCCAGCAGACGCTCGCAGCCCTTTACCAGCTCCATGCTGTCACCGTTGAGGCGACTCAAGACCTGGAGAGACGAGTGGGATGAAATTGGGAATTACTTGGGTACCAATTCAAATGGGATTGATTTCATGGTGATGCAATAGTGACTTTTTCTAGTGGTGATTCACTGGGTGTTTTACTGCGTGGTTTACTGGGTGGTTTACTGGTTTAGCTGTTGTGATGGGTTTCAATAACAGGTGGTTTGCTGTGGTTCTTCTGGATGGATTTTGCTGGATGGTTTTCTTGATAATGGAGGTTTTGATAGATGCTCTTGATGGACGCTCTTGATTGTCTTCATGGAATTGTGATTCAAGCAATGTTCTGGATGGATATGTTGATAGGGGTTTTATGGTCGTTGAGTGGACTCTTATAGTCCCTTAATTAATGGAGTTGGGATGGAATTGCTTATGGTTTCTCAATGGAATTGTCTTTGTGGATGTTTTCCATGGAATTGTTGATGAACGTTGGAGGTGTCTTAATGGCCTTTTACTGTAATAGATTGCTGGATGGATGGATGGACGGATTGATGGATGGATGCTCCATAGTCTTATGGTTGTTTTTATGGCTTTTGTTAACCTGTCAAAATATGGGAACAAACTAATAAAACTAATTGACCGCTAGAAAAATCTGCAGGATTTGGGGAGGACACAAATCAAATACAAAATTCGAAACATGATTTGGTCGTTTGGAGTCACGAAAATTCATTCAGAAGATGAACCAGGTCGGAAACTGGCAGGTCCGCTGAGCCCGTGACTTGAGCTGGAAGGGAAGTCTTGTCTTTCACGAGAACTGTGAAGATGTGTGCAGGATCCAACTGCAAGTGTCCCTTCTCCTGGCTGAGATGTTGGTTCTCATGACAAATGCCAGTAGTATTGGTCTTCATGGACTGTTTGTCATACCAAGCATGCTGGAAAGTCTCCTGGGGTCAAATACTGTATCAGGAAATTCTGAAGGTTGAGGTGGAAAGAAAATGAAAGGGTGGACATTTTAGTGATAGCAACATTGTTGTATTCAAAACCAGCTTACCCAAACATCCAGCAGAAATTCAATGGGTTTAGGGCACCCTAGAGCAATGGACAATTCCTATGTGCCAAGAGGAAAAACACCTGGGGGATTCCAGTGCTAGGCTAGGTTTCCTTTTCAGAGGCTACTCTCTATCAACCTCGCAGGGAGCAATCCCATTTGTACCTCTCCTTGGCGAGCCGCGCCGCATCCTTGATGACTTTCCCCGTCATCTCGGTGAAGTCGGCCGAGCCGGACATTGCGAAAGAAGCGTGACGAATTTGGGTGTGAATGAAGGTGAGCCAAAATTGCTGCAGCGGGAATATTTGCAAAGGGCGAATTTGCCAGAAAATCCTGCAGGGCCGAGAAAGGCTAAAAAGATCTGAAAAGAAACAAAAGTTTTGCGGAAGCACCCAGGCACCTTTAGCCGCTTGGGGCTTGCATTGCTTGGTCATGTATTCAGAGTTGTCCAAATCAACTGTCATCAGCCCTTTGTTGATGGAAATGCTTGATGGCATAGTTACCAATATTTAAACTTACCTAGAAATTGATGTATACATATATATATATATAATTGTATTATATATATATATATACTTATTTATATCTATGCCGTAAACTAAGCCACCCCACGTGCCGGGCACTTCCCCATCCTGGCCTTTCGCATTCTGTCCCAAGAAGCCCCTGAAGCCTGGACCCGTGGGGTGAACATCGCCCAGTTACCCTGGATGATGTGGATGATTTGGATGATTTTCCCATTGCAAAAGAACAAAAATCTAGCAGATTCTAGCAAGAACGGAGCTCAAATCCCGTTCAAAACGTGCAAAATTCATCGATTTCCATCTTGACCAAGGGTTTTCTTCTTCGTTTCCCGCCTGCATGGCGCTGGATGAGCTCCAGAAAGGAACAGGGCACCACCTCTTCTCTGCCGCAGCCGAAACGGTGAGGCACCTCATCCTGAGTCAAAAACTGGGAGAATCGCAGGTGGCGCGCTGGAAAAGGTTCCGTTTATAGATGATGTTCCCATGAAACCCCACCCATTTATATCGATTTATGGAGGATGTTCAATTGCTGGTTTGGAACTGGGATGATGTATATAAACCGAGTACAAAAATGGGACGACTCCAAGTAGGGTACGTAATGACCAGTTCTGTTGACCAGGTACTAATTGGAACGATCCTCCAAGAGGGAAGATGCTGGAAGTGGGGTTTAGCATGGAGAAGCCTCCCACTTCCACTTTTCCAGAACCACGGCTACATTACCAGGCTTGATCAGGGGGAGTAGAATCCAGCAGGTGGTAGCGTCTGAAAAGAAAACAACCGCATGTCCCTAAGCAAAATGGATGTGTCTGAAAAATCAGGTAGATCTCCCTTAAATGTTTTAGATCATTTCGGAAGAATGATGATCAACTTGATCAACCATTGGATTTTGGAGTACTCCATTTAAAATCAGTAATCAAAATGGCCAATTCACCATTTATACCCTCTGGTTATTTAACGTTGCCATGGAAAATCACTGTTTTTAATAGGTAAACCATCTATAAATGGGCCATTTCCCATGGCTATGTTAAATAACCAGAGGGTACCATGGATTTTCTCATTCAAAGCTCCATAAAAATGGTGGATTTCCCAGCTTGCCATGGTGGAACAGTCCCAGCAGCTGCCATGGTGGAACTCTGCTCCAGGGACACAGCGGGACTGCCTGTGGGGAGTTTCGGGCAAGTGCACCGCCGGACTATCTATATATATATATATCTGTGTGTGTAAATGTGTATGTATAAACATAAATTAAGTATAAATTATATCGATTATATCATATCATTATATAAGGGATACCATATATTCCTGTATACATTATATTACATCCCCTTACTTGGAACCTTGCGTCAGGCCATCGCTTCCGCCGGCTCGGTTGAAGACCAAACCGTTGGATTGCAACAAGGCCTCCCGAAATGTGGAATTCACCAAGGATTCACAAGGGAAATCGGGAAATCGGGGGAGATTTACTTCAAATACATGGCTTTCTCTGAAAATGTGAGTTTTTTAACCAAAACAAAACTTTGGAATTTCCCATTGACATCACTACTTTGGGGGATAGCCTATTTTCAGACACGGCCACATAGCCATTTTAATCTGAAAAATGATGAAAAAGAAATAAACATCGTAAAACTGGGGAGATTTGCAGTGGCCAGTTTGACTATTCCTCTCTATTGTATATAGCACAATATGTATAGATACATAATATATATATATATATCGTACAATGTGTATATATATATATACATATATATAATATTATATAACTATATATATCGTATATGTATGATACATGAATTAAGCCTAACATATTACATGTAAAATTGCAAAATGTAATAGACATAGGACTAGCAAAAAAGGATGTTGAAACACCTGCAGGATGACTGGTGACGCTAACGGGTATATGGAGACAACGAATGCCATTGATGGAATACTCTCCGCTGTTCCGTATGGGTAAGCACTTCAAGTGAACAACCACTCAATACGGTTTTACCAGGACCAGTAAACTTCGACCCATGCATGCAAGGAAGCCAAATTACAGGAGTTGGTGAGGTCAGAATGGGTTGAACCTGGACCGTTGCTTACAGAGTTAATCCATGTTAATCCTACCCGAAACCGTCCACAACAATAAACTTGTTGAATCTCCTGATCCTCCTTCCCGCTGACCCAACAGCTGTAGGATCGTCTGCAAGGAAATTGCTGGTCAAATGTTCGGTACCCTTTTGTTCACATGAAACCAGCTGGGATTTATGGATGCTCCCATGTTCATACCCCCCAGCTACGGTATTTCATACCTAAATTGACTCCTCAGAGGTTGACGCCCCACAAATTCACCAGGTCGCATTGAGGTCCGCCAGCGTGTTCACACCCGAAATACCCAAGGAGTTCAACAAAATGGTCACGTGGTTGATACCTGGAAGGCCAAATCGCCAGGCCCCTTATGGCGAACTTACTTGGCATACGTGCCAAGCAATGTTTTCGCCTTTCAACCTCTGCTTCAGGTTTCAGGCAAATCCAATGTCATCAAAATCTCTACCCCTGTTCAACTCCCCAAACTATCAATTCTGTGCTGAAAAAAGGTGAAAACAATGACTTCCGACAAAGCCTACAATTCTCCCACACATCAACTCATAGCAGTTCCAACCCTCTGCTGCTATCGTCACCGACTTTACCAAGGTGCGATGGCCATGCGTCAAGGTCCAAGATGCGTACCTCGGTGTTTTGAACCACTCTCGGGGGATCCAACATCACAAAAATCCACCTGTCATTGGTGATTTTCCCCTTTCAACTTGGTATTTTCCATTGCTCAACTCAACTGGTGGAATTGCCTCGTTCCCATGTTTTTAGCCATACAAAGGACAAGAAACTCCAAGGCGTTTCCCATGCTCGGGTCAGCAGCCATGTTTCTCAGTGTCTGCCTAGGCATCGCCGGTGCTGGGCCGGTTTCCCAAAATCATGTTGGATTCCTCTAGCGATGACAGATTATGGGACAAAAAAAAACATTCTGCACCGGCCTCAGCTACATTGAAATCTACGTTTACACCCTAACCGCTAGCCTGTCCCGAGCAGCGGGTTTTGAAGAAATCCCAAGAATGGCAGATTGATGAGTGTCGGTGAAAACCCTGGAACCCTGGTGATTTCACACCAAAATAGCGTGTGCGTTGCAAAATAGTTGGACATTCATCCCCCCATGAATCAAACGTCCAATATGGGTGGCATCAACCATCCTCCAACAAAACAAACATGAACTGCAGGTGTTGTTCAAAAAGTGAATCTAATCCGAAAAAAATAACCCGATCAACCTTTGGAACAAAGAAACTTCCTAGAAACTGTTTCAGAAACACAAACAAAAGCTGTTGCCCCGATATGATATTTTCGAGGTAAAAACCCTAGCATGAACCAATCCCAAAAACCTTCAATTTTTCTTTTCTGCCACCAACTTGAAGAATCAGCCCAACTATCCTTTGAAAACCATCATCTTTCCCCAAACAAGAGATAGTATTCATCATATCCCCCTGTTAAATGTTAAGCCTACATATACTAATCACATATCATCAGACATATAAGTATATATATATAACTAATTCTAACTATAGATAAATAAACATTATATATATATATACTGACAGGGTCTGTGTCGGCCGGTGACTCGGCCGCCGGGGTGGGCGTGTCGGCCATGGGTGTGCGTGTCGGCCGGCGCCAGGTGCCGCGTCGGCCGGCGCCAAGTACCGTGCCGGCCGGTGCAAATTGTCGCTCCGGGCATTGGCGATACATATTGGACGCAGCCCAGTGCAAACTTAGAGTTAGCAAACTAAGGTCTGGGTGTTGAAACTGGCATGTCTGTGTCGGCCGCGGGGCTTCTGTGTCCGACGGCGGGCTGGCGCTTTGGGGGCTGCCACAAAGCAGGCTAAGAGAACCCAGAGCTAACTTAGCAAACTAAGGTCTGGGTGTCGAAACAGGCATGTCTGTGTCGGCCGCGGGGCCTCTGTGTCGGACGCATGGGGGCTGAGTCGGACGGCGGCGGCTGTGTCGGCCGCGCAGCTTCTGTGTCGGACAGCACGGTGGCGCGTCGGGGGCTGCCACAAAGCAAGCAAAGAGACACAGCTAACGATTGAAACTTGCCATTTACAAGCTACAAGAGAAAATTCAGAGCATAGCGTCAAGAGCGGCTTAAAGTTACTTGAGAAAGTTCAGCGTAGCATCCAGAGCATGCCGCAAGTTACAAGAGAAAGTTCAGAGTTTGGCATCAAGAGCATGTCACAAGCTGCCAGAGAAAGTTCAGAGTTTAGTAGTATCAAGAGGTGATAAAAGTATTTAAAAGTGACCAGAGAAAGCGCAGAGCGTAGCATCAAGAGCATGTTACCAGTTCCTTGAGAAAGTTCAGAGCGTAGCGCCAAGAGCGTGTGACCTGCTGCCTCGCGACCTGGTTGTCTGACTCGGGACCTAGTTGACCTGGTTGTCTGACTCGGGACCTGGTTGACGTGGTTGTCTGACTTGCGACCTGGTTGTCTGACTAGCACCATCCTGTTGACTCGCGCCATCCTGGTCGGCTGACTCCGGCCTTCCTGTTGGCTGACTCGTGCCTTCCGGTTGGCTGACTCGCGCCTTACTGTTGGCTGACTCGCGCCTTGCTGTTGGCTGACTCAGGCTGGCTGACACGGTCTTCGCCCGTGTGAGTCTATATATATATATGTGTATATATATATATATGTATATATATATATGTATATATATATATATATATGTACATATATATATATATATAGATATATATATATATAGATATATATATATGTATATATATATATATAGATAGATATATATGTATATATATATATGTATATATATATATAGATAGATATATCCCCATACTATCCTCCCCATGAAAAAATCCTCCCAGGCACATCTCCTGAATCGTGGGATTCCAGGGTGGCGTCTCCAGCAATTCTGCCACCTGCTTTGGGTCGTTGCTCTCTAGCGCCGCCACAGCGCGGTCGGGCTCGTAGAAGCCGTCCACGTGGCCTGCGCAGAGAAATGGCCGGCGAGTTTGGACCTTTAAAAAATGAACCTTACAATGTCTAGATGAGGAGTATGATCTCATATGATCTTATACGGGTATAAATGTATAGAATTGTATATAGATGTACATAGTACAAAGTACAATATCGGGATCTGGACCTTCAAAATGTCTTAAAATCAAGCTGAGTCCAAGAGGAGCTGACACGTAGCGGACGATGGGAATAGATGCCTTTGATGGGGTCGGCTCCAATGTGGCCGACTTTTCTTTCGTTACAAGTGAGGTGAGTTTGTCCCAATTAGCCAACAGTAGCTGTAGTGCTGTTTATGAGGGGTCTGGAGCCCAACCCCTTCAAGTGTCCAAACAATGGGCCGATTTTGAATCAACAGAAAAAAGTAGAAATTCTTACCTGCATTGATTGATGTTAATATCTGTGGTGGCAACAAGCACCGCTAGACAACGTTGGCCAACGGATGCAACTGGAGTTTATGATGTGTACTGTATATTGTATATAATATGAAACATTACATATATATATAAGATTATATAAGTATATATATATACTGTATAATCATATTTTACATATATATATAATATATAATATGCCATGTAATGTACAGTATGAATATTATATGATATTACAATATACATGAAATCTGGTCCAAACAAATGAGACCAATAAACAATCTACATTCTTTGAAGGTGACCCTGATACCACACCAAGGGACGGAACAGCACATCTGCGGCATCGCTTGGGAGCTCGTTAATTCGCATTTCCGAGACAAAGATTTTCGGCCAATTCGTCCTCGGCGTTTTCAAGCTTTTGCAGAATGTGTAGAGTGACCCAATGTACCCCCAAAGACTGCACCCGTAAAATAGAAGTGGTCAGAAGTGTCTGATTCGTTGGGAATCACTAGAAGTAGCTGGGAACCTTTTAGTTCGCAGTGTCCGTGGTCACGTGGATGCTTATAATACATGTGTATATATATATATAAACATATATATATATAAACATATATATATATACATATATATATAAACATATATATATATGCACGGTGCACAAGACCATCATTACTAAAATTGTTTGACCAAATTTGGGTTGGTTTATTGTTTAGCCATCGTAAAGCGGCGATGATTTTGAGCCATATCCACTACCCACCTCAATCCCCCGTGGTTTCAACTGAAATGATAAAAATGGACCTTCTCCCGGCATTGACAGCAAGGATCTCTTCGGGAGGCTCATACCAGCGTGCATTCACGCAGAGGCCAGGAATCACCAAGGAGTCTGGCGACGAATGGTGGCAGAAATGGTGAAGAAACACCCATCGGTTGCAGCGTTGCGTCTTCATATCCACGTTTGCTGGCTACAAGAAACTCTCTATGTTCATGAAACCGTGAAAGGCCCATCCTTGCGTCCTTGCTCAGCGAATTGTTTGGCACTTGTTTGTGCACATCTTAGCCAGTCAAATCCGCATCTTTCAGAAATCACTCACATGGGAATGGGTATGTCATACGGTATGTGACTGAAAACCCTGATATTGATGGACGGCATCACCCCCCTTCAATATGGTATTATCCCTTCCCCCAATGCTAAATACCCCCCAATCGAACCCCTGGTTTGGCACTGTACATCTGGGGGATATCAAACATGGCTTGCTGGACAATTCTCCCCTTTGTAGATGAGTTTCCCATTGCCTCCATATTCATAATCTGGGATCAATAGATATGAGGGATGAAAAACTGACCATTCCAAATTATTGAATAGTTGTATGTTATATATATATATTATATATATATATTATATATATTATATATATATATACACATATATGCATATATACATATATACATATATACAACAAAACAGATCACAGAGACAAATACATAGATAGATAGATACTAGATACATAATCCT
>CAMXCT020002713.1:417500-502500 GCA_947184155.2 Cladocopium goreaui | reverse complement strand
AAGCGGATGGGACGCCCAAGGGTGGATGATGGTGGGATATGGACAAAAACCATCTACAAAATTCTACAAAAGGTTATTTTGTATGGGGTATATGTATATCATTGGATGTATTTGGGATGTGTCTATATTTATATATGATAATACCATCTAGGTGCTGCTTGATATATATATATATATACACATATATACATATGTGTGTATGTGTATGTGTATGTGTGTGTGTGTGAAATGATATATATATATATACACATATATATTATATATACATATATATATATATATTATATATATTACATATATATATATATAATATGTATACAGTATATGTATACAGTATATGTAAGATTATTTACCAATTCTATTACCTGTTTGATGGTTTTACCAGGAAAAATTGTGGACTTCACTGATTTAAGCCATTTAGTCGAAAATGGATGGGGAGATGATTGGGGATTTACCAATCATGAGGCATGAGGCGGGAAAAACCTATCATAGAACTGGGTCATGTGTTGAACCCAATCTAGCGGACCTTCGGGATATGGAAGAAGCTATATAAATTATATAACCCCCTATTGACCCCCAATTGTTTGAAGACTTTACTGGGATGGAAATTCGCAATGGTCCCAAAAAAACCATGGGTCTTATGTTCGGAACATGGGTCTTATGTTCTTTTGACCCGTACCAATATCTCAATGTGGAGTTGGTATTTATCCTCTTGAATACTTGACAACCCACAAGTTGCACATAAGGTGTTGCTCGGTTGAGCTGTGAATAGCTATGACCGGCACATGGTCCATATGCTTGCCATCAAGAAACTGACAGCTGCTGAGATGTTCGCCATGGCTTTGCACCAATAGTTGACGGCAGTGACGAAGCAGAAAGTTTAAGTTAAGAAGCGATATGCGATAACCTGTGTATGTCTGGAGCTGCTGCTTTTAGTTTAGACTTTTGCAGAGAATTCCTAGCTACCGGTGCGGTTTGTTTTTAATGGTTGGGTTCTATGACCTCCCTCAGCCACAAGGTTTCTTTGTGACCTCAATGGCTGCAGAGAATCTCACATCTTTTTTTGGTGGTATTCATGTCCCTTAACCCAACACCCAACCATTGCCTGGATTCTCTAGAAACCAACCAGCTGGTGCTGAGTGTCTTCCTTCAACCCAAAAAGAGCAACTTTTGGTGACGCTTTCAAAAAGCGCGGTTCAATCTGGACCCGGCTCTTGCGTTCCAGTGATGGGGCTATGGATCAAAATAGGATTGGATGCCCAACAGAACGACAAAAAAAAATGGTTTGAACATGGTCTGAACACCAGAAATGACCAGAATCTGTGAGTCCGAGGATCTTCAAACCTTTTTGACCCGGCCCATATTTCAAGAGGGTGGAATACCAGGCTGCCAGCCCCAACCAGCATGCTGCTGGAAAACCAGCAGGCATCATAGGATGGCAAGGTCCGCTGCCCTCGCTCCCACCACAGAAGGCAGGCTCAGTTCAAGGCTACTTACTTCTCAAGATGTTCGCCTGCGTGTTGTCTTTGGCTCCTGCAAAGCACGTGCGGACCCAGCTGCTTGCCCCAAAATCAGGTAACGGCCCTAGCAAAGTTGACGACATCCTTGGAACTGACATGTCACAACCGGGGGACCAATGGACAGTGGCCATGTCATTCTCAGGGTCCTCAACGGCAGGAGGCTCCAACATGGTGCAAAACTCGCGCATCACATGGGTCTCCTGTGCCGAGTCTGAGAAATTGGCTGGTCATTGGCTTGGTTTTCCAGGGGAAATCTACAGGAAACCTGTCCTTTGCAGTGAATAAAGGCTTTCCCAATCTTTCCCACAACTTTTCTCCTTCATGAAATTCTGGGAACTGGGGGTCGTCATCCTACTGATGAAGGGAAAAGTTGTGAAAATATTTGAAAATGAGGGTAGTTTCACGCAACTTCCGTGAAAAATAGATAGGTAAGTAAAATCATGAATCGCTACTTCGAATTCTATTGGCCTGGCAGTCTTCTTTCTCATTCCCCGCTTCGATTGTGTTTGCCACTGCTTCTCTCTGAGTTGCAGGAGACCCAAACCGAATGGTTTTCTGTTCTTTGGTAGAATGTGGCAAGACACGCTGTACCAATGATCGTTAACTTTGAGTGCTCAAAAACGAAACAATTCTTGTTGATCAAAGCCCGACTTTCTTCGTTGTCATCTATTTAGGCTGCTAAAAAATACACATAAATTCAATTAGAATCACATGAATATCTATTGGTGATATCCTCCCATTCTTGGGGTGCAAAGTCCTGATGTTTCTTGTTCTCCCCCACGAAAACGACCGTAAAGGACAGCTCGTCGCCATCCACCACGGTAGCATCATACCTGGACGTCGCTGGAGGAAGGTGTGTTGGTCAAATTTAATCAGCAGAAATGTACGGTGTTCGATGTTCAGCAAAAACACAAGTAACGCCAGCAAAGACACAGAATTTCACAATTCGAGAATATAAGCAGTAAGGGTAAAGTAAGGAGTATCACTATCACCAACAAGCGTAGTGCTCATATAAAACAACAGGCGTGTATGTAACTCATGATATACAGTCTGCGACCATGGAGGATATGCACGTTGCCACCATGGAAGGGCTTATTCCTTGACCAGTTTGCGGGTTCTCAGGGCACTGGCCAGTGCCACCGCCCCAACCATCTCCCTTGACGCGAACCTCAGTAGGAGCTGGACTCCTTTTGTTCACCTTGAGGACCCATCGACTGAGTCCATAATATGAGCTCAACTGACTTCCCATGCGTTGTGATTGTGACACTCTGGGGCTCTGGGGTCCTCAATTCTCCCCCAAGTCCCAAGTGAAAATGAACAGCATTGCATCTCTGACCTATCCCTGCCCGGAACCACTGCAAAGGTACACCTTGTGTGGCTTGGGAGTTGTTGCACTTTTGGGAAAGTAGCAGGGTAAAATGCTTTGGCATGCTGTTTATCCTCAATAAATTATCCTCCAGTAGTCAAACATGGTTTTCTATTGAGATCATCTCCGGTAACCACCCCAGGGTGATGTTCAAAATCCCACAACAATTGGGACATCAAATAACCCCTGAAAACTATACATCATCTGAACCAAAAGTACAAGTTACTGCTGTCACTTGCGGAGTTCAGATTTCCACAAGTTTCGGAGAAATTATGTCCAAGTGCGGAAAATAATCTTCCAAACCCCCATGTTTTCATGTTTATCCATGTGTGTGTGTGCTTCAAAATTCAAAACGTGGGCAAACTCAGGATGTTCGAGGCTTCACCTGGAACCTCCAGGGCCCCTGACCCGGCAGCCCGCCATGGCAGGAAGTGTGGAGGGGGAGGCGGCAGGCCTCGCCATCTTGACCGGCGCAGATTTGCGCTTGGCACGCTTTGGCAAGGGCGGAGCAACATAGCCTGCCAGGCATCCAGAGAATTGGGTGGAATCTCCCAAGGGTTTGGGCAAGTTATCCTGGTTCATGTGGACTGTGAACACCTATCAACTATATTCAACTATATCAACTACAACAATCCAACATGGAAATCCAGTAAAGATTAGGGAGCCCCTATCAAACACCCAGTAAGGAATATAAGGAATGACAGAGGTTAGATGATGTTGCTCTTGGATTCCTGGCCATTGCAGGATTCATCCGGTTTCCACGTTCGATCTTGGAGCTGTTTAATTACTCCATCAATCGGATCAGACGTTTCTGAGTGTGTCTCCACCTTCAATGGTCAAATAGTTTCTTGACCCTGCGGGATGAAGTATTCCAATGGCAATATTGTGGTGACAAAAGTGGGGTTGATTCAAAGCCCCTTGCTTGTTCATGTCAAACCCCAATGATGGACCCATTATTGCTAGTAACATTCCATGCTTGCTTCCACTCCTGATTTTGCGGGTTGGACTTGTGTTTACTGTGGTTTCCTCATTGGCCCCATCGGTTGAATGTTTTTTCTTTGGAATCCCACTTTTGAACTAGTTGCATCTATTTTTGCTCATGATTCCGACTTTGTTGTGCGGAGGTTAACAGTTAACAGCGCTCAAAAAACTGATGTTTGTATCTGTTTGTCCCATTTATGCATGGGCAAACTAAGTATGATTATTCACTTATTCACGGCATTCACATACAATCCCGGGATGCATCTCTGTAGCACCATACCAAAAGTCATCCAAACTCTGTGCAGCTCTGCATTTCGCCTGCAGGTGGTGGCTGTTTCCCCCACAGCCGTCGCATCCTGGAGGTGCTGGAGCTGGCAGCAGGTGCAGCGGGCGCAGCAGGCGCAGCTGACGCCGCTGCCGGGGAAGGAGCGGCACGACTGGAACTAGCACGGGGCGACGCCACAGCGGGCGCTGAGCGTGGAGAGCTCAACCAGCCGCTCTTCGGTGAGCGCACGGGGGGTGTCGCTGCTCGGGCTGCGGGAGAAGCGGCTGAGGAAGCAGAGGCTTTTCCCGGACTCTCTGCTGATGCAGGTGCTGCTGGTGCTGGAGGCACTGGAGGTGCCGGAGGCGCTACTGGAGGCGCCGGAGGCGCTGGAGGCGCTGGAGGCGCTGGACGTGCTGGAGATGCTGGAGGTGCTGGTGCGGTTGCTGGTGGTGGTGCTGGTGGTGGAACAACTATCTCTGGGGGTAGTTCTGCTTCCTGGGTGTCGCCCTCGTGTTCCAACACCTCAGATGCAGCCACGATGGTCCGTTGGAAAGGAACCGCTCCCATCTCGGCCCTTGGGAGCCCGACCAAGGTGTCACCATACTGCTGAGTGGCTGCCTGCAACAGACGCAACAGTCTCAAAGAGCCGAAGGACCCTAAGATGGATACACTGTCAACAGGGAACAAAATCTAAATCCTGGAGGACCACACATGCGTATCTTCTTTGGGGTAAACCATCCAATTTGAGGCTACCTAATGACTTGACTGATCCCAAGATGGAAAATCCACCATTTGATCCTTGTTTTCAATGTTGGTATCAGTCTACTGGATGGTAGGTTCAATTCAATAGACACTTTGCCTGTGATTTTGGTACAGAGGGGAAGGGAATCAAACCCAGAGGGATTCGTTGGTCACCCACAAAGGGGTTGGCTCGACCCCGCCTCGATTGGATACGCTGGAGCTGCAGACCTGATGACGGTTCAAAGTACACCACATTGACAAACCACGGCGTACTGGAAATGTCATACATGACTTGAATCCATATGTATGTTTTGACGGTATCTGCATGAATGTATATGATCATATATGTATAGTATATATATATATACATTACATATTGAATTTTGATCTCTAGTCCCTGTACATTTGCACTACGGCATAGGTGATTTCGACTTCCTTGATTTTGGTGCCTTAAATGCTAAGGGTCCGACTGACCGTAGGCTTGCGGCACCCCACCTGGCTCCCCCATTTTCGATCATTTGTTTATCTCATTTTTTAGATGAGTCTCTGATAAGATTATTACATATAATACAATACATAATATACTAATATCAGTAATAATAATAAATATATATATATATTTATATATAGTACATAAATCCATTCCTATGATTATTTTCCCATCAAACAAAAGTTGAAGGATCTTGAACTTCTTGAACATCGTTCCATAGCTGCTAGGTGTCTTTTCATGGCAAAATCGTCCATTTTCATGACAGAAAAAGCAGGACATGGACCTGCATCCGCTTCATATGCCAAGGTCGCTGCCGCATCGACCTTGGTGGCTTCTGGAACTGCTACAAGGGCTGGTTGTCACCATATCTCCAACTATTTGATTACTGTGTATATTATATATATATGCATACCATGGGGATGTAATGGGATGTTCAAAGGTGTTTTAAAACTGGATACCCGCTGATCATGTAACATAGCTATCGAAGCCATGGTCCATTTAGTTTGAGTATTTACCAATTAAATGATGGATGATTCTCCATAGCTATGGCAAGTACAAATGTCTTGTTGGGTAAGTCTCAACCATCAGCCATGGTAATCTTCACGGGGCTCTACTCTCCAATCAAACTTGGCTGGCTGGAAAACCCCCTCTCTAAAAATGGTGGTTTTCCTATCAAAAATGATGTTCCGCCAAGTTGGATTGTCATAGGGTATAGAATGATTGAATCACCATCTTTGGCGGATAGTTGCAGTCATTAAATGCAAATTTTATATGGATACATTGTATCAGCGTTAATATATCGACTAAGTATTGAGTAATTACATGTCAACGATTTGTATTGTCTATGTATCAACTACATATATATATATACATATTAATTATATGCAAGCTACATGCCAACTATTGACATGTAGATGGGTTTGTCTGGAAAATTGTTTCCCCAACTGATGCTGAACTGGTTCATCATCATTTTTCACATGTTTCAGACACACCAAAAATATATATTGGTTGGTTATACATTCCACGACTGAATAATTCTGTCGGTTCTACTCTTGGTTATACATCGATATACTGTTGGTTCAATCCCAAGAAGGATTCGAAATTGGTTACACATCCCATGATTGGTTAAAAACGGTGTTGTCACAGAGGTGAGTAATATCAATAGCCATCAATAACCAACATATTGATACATATTGTCATTATCCTGTTGGGAATTCCCCATCTCCCCATGAAACACCTCAATCAGAACCGCAGGCTCTGAGCTTCCGGCGGCCGGATCAGCGAAGCCGGGGCCGCCGGGGCCGCTGCCTGGCTCCGCCATGAAGGTGTCGTAGCAAAGCGTCCTCACCAGGACGAAGGTCTAGGGGATGGGTCCCTGCACCCTGGAGGAAACTCAGATGTGGAAAACCCCACCAGGGAAATTATGTACAGAAAATGATCTACAAATGCTGGGGAAAACCCACATCGAAGTGTTAGTTTCCAGGAGGCTAGCGGGGTTCCCAAATTTGGAGTCAAATCTCAAAGCGGAAGAAAGAACATACCCAATGCCTTGCATTTGGAGCCATACTCGATAAACCAACGCTTGACCACCATCAGTATCCTGGTGTTTGACCACCGAAAACAGCTGGTTGTTGTGGACGTTCCCAGAGATATTGACCCCATCCTTTATGGGGAATAAGATCAAATCCACAGTCAGACATGGTCAATGCACGTGGCCTTCAAGATCCCAACGATGCGTGAATGAAAAATATGATATTGGTTGTATTAGTTATATCATATTATGTGTTATTTTGTTATATATCATTTTACTATTATTATATATATATCCTACAATATATATATATATACAGATATATACAGATATAGAATATAATATGTTCTTATGTCATATTAAACATCATATACAGAATAACATAGTATACTCAAACATATCCTACCCCTGGTGCTGCCCAGGTGCGGTGGAACTGCGTCGAGCGCATCCTCGGGCGCCTGGTTCCGCTTCCCCGGATCTGGCCATGGGATAATCCTTTTAGAAAGTGGAACATGGCGTCATGAAATGAAACCATATGTTTTCATATGTTTTCTATATAATTATATCTGGATAATGTGTATATGTATACATATATATAGTATATATACTATAACTATATGTATGTGTATTAGTGTACGTCTATGTATAATATATGTATAATATATATATAATTATGTCTATACAGTACCCTCCGGTGAACGAAGCTTACAATTGCAGATTTGTGGTTTTCATCGGGTAAATCATCTCCCAATTGGGCAGATGTCCGTTGCCAAGTGGGATTCAGGCTACAAATCGGACAGGGTTTCCATAAATGGGAGAACCCCAATAGCCGGATGGTTTATAGTGGAAAATCCTAGCACTGTAAAGATTTGACAAAGATTGCTCGGGTTCAAAATTGTGATGCCAAAAAAATGGACCCTCAAGTAAAAATCTAAATCTGAACCCACTTTCAAGAGAATGTTTCTGTCTGAGTCCATTGGGATTCTCACAACCAAGAAAGAACAAACAGCACATCACATCTTCAAAACATCAATAAAACACCAAGGACAAAGAAGGAAAGAGACTCCAGTACTGGTCCCCAGTGGTTCCTCTGAAAAACCCAAGTTTCAGTTCAATTTTCAATCATTTGGAGGTTTCCATTTTTTTTAAGCATCCCCAAATCATCCATTTTACCAGGATTTTCCATGAAATAAACCATCCAGCTATTGGGGGTACCCCCAGGAAACCTTCAAATGTTTACGGCAGATCAGTGGATCCCACGGTTTCTCCGGCCTGCACACCGGAAGCTGGGGCAGCAGGCACCTCCACAGCAAGTGAATCCAAAAACAAGAATAGTCATTAGCAATAGTAGTAATAATAGTCATATATAATAGCAATAATCATAATAATAATAGTAATTATTCTTATTATTATTAAAAGGATGATGATAATAATAGTGATAATAATGATAATAGTGATAATGGCAATAATGATAATGATGACAATGATAATGTTTTTTACAAACATAATAATGATGATAATAATAATAATGAGAATAATAATAAATAATAATGATGATGATGATGATGATAATGTGATATATAGTGTTGTCATACATTGTTGTATATTACTACTATCTTTATTAGCGATGATTATTATTATTCTGGTGATGATGGTGAGGAGGAGGGCGGTAGTAGCTATCTTTGTTACTAAACATGTTGATTATCATGTTGGTCATGCTGATGCTCATTCTGATGATCATCTTGATTATCGCCATGAACATCATCGTTATCTGTCATGACTACACATGGCCGGCAATCATCTGTATTCAACTGACTATACCATATTTAACCCATCCACGTTTGGTGTGGAACAAAAATGACAATTTCGAAGCATCCCTAAACTCCCCGGCCTGCCACCCCTGCCATGCTGCTTCTTCAGCATCATAAGGCACCGTGTCCTCTCCCAGCATCGACATTTCACTTGCTGGGAGATTGGCCAGACCATGATATAATCTCATCTTTAGCTCATACAGACAAGTTAAAGCATTTTAAAACTAGAGAAATCATGTAGACCCTCTGGTACACTGAGCTTGCAATGGGAAATAATCCTTTTCTGAGGGCTAAGCCGGAAACCCAGCAGGCGGAAACACGAATTCTCATTTCATCTCATTTCATCCTCTCCCTTCGGGGTGTTTCTAAGTGTGCGAGGTGAGCAAATTTCAAGCCAAGGCACGGGCTCCATTCTGAAACCTCATCCACACAGGTCATGGGTAAAAACGTGGATACCTACAATATACACTGTGTGTGGGTGTGTTATGCAGTATGATGGGATGTGGTGTGATGCGATTTGATGTGACGTGGGTGGTGCTTGCGCTATGTTGTGTTCTATTCTGTCATATATATATAAATTATGCTGTCCTCTGTTCTGCTACGTTGTGTCATGTTCTGTTATGTTATGTTATGTTGTGTTGTGTTGTGTTATGTTATGTTGTGCATGTATGCTTTAATGCCATATTGGATCCCTATGGATATGTGATGTAATTGCACACAAGATATGGATATGTTCGGGTGATAATATGGATTTGCACCATGAGATATAGTCGATCAAACGTGGCATCAGTTATGTATGCATAGATAATATGAAGTTCAGTGTGCATGTATGTGTATATCGTGAATATCTGATGATGATGATGATCATCATCATCATCATCATGATCATGATCATGATCATGATCATGATCATGATGATGATGATGATGATGATGATGATGGATGATAGATATGTACCTTTGTATTACCTTTGTATACCTTTGTGCCATACGTATACAATGCTGCATTCCCTAGAAGCTACCTACAACTGTAGAGTCAGAGCAGTTTCCACCTCAAAGTACTAAGTGCAGGGCGCAAGGGTCTGCACAGCAATGACACCCCAATCCGCAATGCAGTGCAGCCGATGACTTCCCCAAGTTTGATATCAGTAGAGCTCAATTTGATGTGTCATAGTTCAGCAAGTTACATCAAACTACATGTCATTCATGATATGAGCCATAAATATAGCCATAAGGTGACGATGACTCAGAGATGCCATGAAAGTCCTGACAGTCGATTCAAGGCAGAGCGGTCATGTCAGTTCTTTACTGTTGACATGTGCCTTTCATGATCAGCTCAGCTTTCAGCACAAATTGCCGCAGAGTCCCAGAAATCCAACTTTAGATCAGGTGCAATGAATGCACGCTCATGTTTAGCTTGCATGCCTTGCCATGATTCCAAGATGCCCTTGGGAACTTTGTCATGTGCAAACAAAACAATCCAATAAGAAGCTGGAAGCTGGTGATATTTTGTGTGAAAGGGGGGGAAATTTCTGCATGTTAATTCATTGATATTGGCACTTCCAGCCAAAAATGAACGCGCTCCCTCAAAGTCCAGTTGAGCAATAAGACTTTGGGGAGGCCTCCAAACTTGGTGCTGAGGATGATTTTGAGGTGTCGCTACTGTCGCTACCAGCCTTCATCAAAATTTGGTCTGACAAGGGCCAGAATCTCCCCATGACATTTCCTGGCGCCGGCACAACGCCGCACCTTTTTTGGCTCAGTGTCTAGCGCATCACCGAAGCCAAGTGACACGTCACTACGCACCATTCGGTGCGGGACTAGGTCTCCCTGGAGAAGCCGAAAGTGAGTCCTGGGGATGGGTCAAGTGGGGTACCTAACAAACTGGTCATGTTTAGGGGGGTCTGAAACCTGGGGTTGATTTTTTCCACAATATTTCACGACTTGTCAAATTCCAAAAAAAAACGCTGCCCTGGCAATCAGGGATGCGGAAAACAAGCATCTGAGTTGAGATGTACCATAATACACTGGTAAATGTTGTAGGCCGCAATACAAGGATATCACAATCATTTCTTCAGGAACCATGATTGCAGAAACCATCTTGAAACCCTCATTAGAACTTACTGGATGCTCGTTTCGCTCCTGTGAGTGCTCGCGCGTGCATTGGAGATGCAGTCCTGCCAAACAGGAGAATATTTGGCATGCGATCGGCGTTTTCCAGGAATCGGTTTCGGATGTTTGAGAAAAAGCAGATGGCTTCCTGATGTTTCCTGCTTGTTTACCGTTAAATTAGGCTAAGGACGTTTTCTACCACCTTGTGTCTTGCAAGCATCCCAAGAACTGCCCTTTTCACTGCGGATCACTATAATGAAAGCTGCTACTGGAGCTGATGAGTCTTGGATGGCCTCTGGGCCGTCAGGGTGGTCGCAGAGTGAATATAGGCGGCCTCAGTGGGATTTGACGGTGAGGCTCTGTGAGACAGCAATGGCAATTGGATTGCAAGACTAAATACCCAGAATTCAACCTCCTGCCGGCAAGCTATCTGATCTAGACCTGGATGGCCAATGTTGGCAAGAGGGCTTGAAGAATTCCAGAATGTGTCAAAGGGGGAGTGGAGGAAACTCCAATGTCTGAGTGCTAACTGCCAAGTTACGGCTTCGTTTTAAAAAAACGAAAAATGACTCTAACCAATGAAATAAAAGACTGCTTTAAAGTGGACATAGACGGCCGTCAAACCGAAGGCCATTCATCAAATTCTTAAAGAGCATCAAAGGCCAGGAAGCCGCGGATCACCGCCAAGGTCTATGGTTCCCGAGCTTCAGGGAGTCACCGCATGTCAGAAAGTTGATCCAAAAAAAAAAGTCCCTAGCAGGGATAGATTTGAGAGTTCACCATTTCTAACAACGCTGAACTTTGGGTGATTGGATCCCAGTATATCCCAGTGCTGGGCTCTGGCACTTTTAACCGATGCCTCTTGAGATTCGAGGACTTCGCCTTGAACGGGGAAATCTCAAGACCACTAACGGGTGACTCAGGTGAATTTGCACCCCGCCTTTGGACTGGCTTCGGCAAAGTTGAAGTCACCCAGTTGTTGAGCCCACTGGCCGGGATGCGAGGCTTGGCTTAGGTGCCCCCTTGGCAGGTCCAAAACATCCCATCTCGAGAATGTGAAATTGGAGCTTTGGTCTGTAACAAATGCTTTGCCTCGAAGAAATACCGAAACTTAAAATAAGCTGTCTTGGCACCACTTGGATATTCCCTTGTTCCTAGGCTACAGCAAAAATTCCTGCTCATCTTGTGCAAGAGGTAATGCTTCCCCTCCAAGCACCTTGTCATTGGGATCCTGATAGAACTTATCAGAGATGTTGTAGTGGATTTGGCCATCCTTCGTTCAGGCATACCAAGCCCTTCCTCATGCCCAACAATCTCGACAAATGGCTTCACTCAGCAAAAGGACTCAGTGTATTTTAGAACATGTCATTGATTGGGAGAATTGGACGAATGAGAATGGCTCAACAAAGAAGAGCCAAAACAGGATGACAATTTTGCCAAGACTTGTTGGTTTGTCTCTTTCATCCTTAAGTCGTCCCAAACTAGATCATACGCTGCCTACATCAGCGCACGAAGATAGACAGGCGAAGATATCAGGGGCCATTTCTTTGCAGCAAAGAATGATAACGAACCAACAAAAGGCTGGCCATTCTTAGTGTCAATCCAGACAGTCCTGGCGGCACATGGCCAGGCGGACCATCGAATCCTGTGCGCCGCGTCCCCTTTTTTTGAATGGGGCCGGTCTCAAGGCATAAGGGCTCTTCATGGAGACAATGGTGGTGTTTAACGTTATGGCCATGAAAAAATGGACGAAGTGGTTGCGTTTGCTGGCCCCAGGATGGAAATCCTAATGATGGCTGCATAGCCTCCCTTGTTTTGCGGCTTGATTTCAATCTTTGAATCCATTTTTGCTGGCTACCAATGATCTCTGGAGAAGCCCCCGGTTTTTGGTTGAAAAGCCATCCATAGGACATGGAAGGGCCATGGCTCCCAGTTAAGTGATCCCACAAAGCCCAAAAATGAACGAACCCATTTCTGCCGGGTCAGAGTGGAAGATCTGTAGATCCCACAACTGCTTCAACGTAGCCATCTGTCTAGCTTCCCCAATAGCAATCATCGTTTATGGTGATGATTTAAGAGGTCAACCTATCCTGCCCCGAAAGCTGCAGTCGCTGCAGTCATCTTGCATATGAATCCATCCCAAGCTGCAAGCTGCAGTTCCGTTCGAATGTATCCACCATGCACTTAATCGCAAAATGGTTGGCTTGTGGTTTCAACCCTCTGCTTTCCAGCATTGGGGATGGTTCACAAGCATTAATTGTCCTTTCGAAACAAATGTGTCACAACGCCGGGTACCAAAGGACCCCAAGAATTAAACTGGGGGAACCGAGTGTGGCTTCTGAATCAACTGGTGAATCTTCCCAAATCGAGTTGAAGGTTCATTAAAATCATTAAAACATCGGATGTGTCGACCCCAAGAGATTCCCACCTCTTGGTGGCGGGCACTGATGGCCAAGGCCACGAACTCGGGACCCTTGGATACCTTTGGAGATTTCAGCATCCCGATGGGGCCGGCATCCTGCCATCCTGCCTCCACGTTGTCCAAGACGGTCAGGCAGTTGGAGCGATGCAGGCGGACAAACTGCTTCTGGGGACCAAACCTTGGACTGTGAAGAGTGATGGCAAAGCTTCCATTGCCACAGTGATGGTAGATACCTCAGTGTCTATATCTACATAGATTGACATAGATATATCTACCTGTACAGATTGATATGGATATTCATTTCATCTAGTGTAGTAAGTGCAATGGCAATGTAAGGCAATGGAATGCAATGGAATGCAATGGTTTACATTGTATGTTGTGTTACATTGTGCTTATGGTGTTGTCTATGTTGTGTTGTGCTGTGCTATGCTGTGTTACATATGTTGTGTTACTTGTAGTCATACGTGTAGCAAAACACGAATACACAAACGGCGCAGCATAGATCCACGTCTTTTGTATAAACACATATCTCCAGGTTGACACGAATACATACATAGCATGGCCCCTCTGGGTGCTCAGCAAATCAAAGGTCTTGGGGAAAACCAGCAAGAAGCTGGTGATGCCAATCTGGCTACACCAAAAAAAAAAGGACCCATCGCTTGGCCCGTGCGTGGGATTACATCTTGGTTAGGAATTCCCCTTTTCGTTACTGTTTCAAGCTGTTGAAACCACCCTTTTTGTTGGTTAACAACCCCAATGTCTCTTGGTTGAATCATCGTGTCTCTTCAGTTGATTCCATTCACTCCATATTTCAGCCATGTTCCGCCATGGCCATGTTTGGTGAAATCCTCAATTCCACCCAAGAATTCGACAGTTCCATCTATTGTTGCTTTGTAAATCCCCCGGCACCGCAGCATCGTTCCAAGCGAGTCGGCTGCGCATCGTAGTGGGCCCAGACACCAGGCCGTCCCGTCCTGGTTTGGAACTCCACAGCGAGCCTTCGACACCGGCGATTGAGATTCCATGAGACATGAGTTTTTTACCAGCAAAAATTGGAAAATGTAGATATTAAGTATTATAGAATATTAGATATATTAGATACTAGATATTGGACATAGTTTGGATATTCGACATCGGATATTGGATATGATGTATATTATATATATACACATTATAGACATAGGATGACATAGGTATAGACATCAATGTGGTTGATTTGGATCCGCCTGGGAGGTGTCCATGCGTGCCCACCGCCTCGCGTTGCAGAGCGTAACGAGCGCGACCAACATGGGGAGATGATGGGAATAGCACCAACAAAATATGGGGATATGATGGAGATAATAGTAGGGATACACTGTTATCCTGTCATATATGACCCAGGACTCCCAAGCCCCCCCCCTCCCCCCCCCATGGTCCCCCCCCCTGTGGCCTGTGGTGGTGGTATGGTTCTTCTGGTCCCCCCCCCCCCTGTGGCCTGTGGTGGTGGTATGGTTCTTCTGGTCCCCCCCCCCGTGGCCTGTGGTGGTGGTATGTTGGTATGTTGGTATGTTGGTATGTTGGTATGTATGGTATGTAGGTATGTAGGTAGGTAGGTAGGTAGGTAGTATGTATAGGTATGTATGTAGGTATGTATGTAGGTAGGTATGTATGTATGTATGTGCGTGTGTACGTAGGTACGTAGGTACGTAGGTATGTAGGTATGTAGGTATGTAGGTAGGTAGGTAGATAGGTATGTATGTCTGTGTATGTATGTATGTATGTATGTATGTATGAATGTGTATGTATGTATGTATGAATGTAATGTAATGTAATGTAATGCAATGTAATGTAATGTAATGTATGTATGTATTGTATTGTACGTATTGTATGTATTGTATGTATTGTATGTATTGTATGTATTGTATGTATTGTATGTATTGTATGTATTGTATGTATTGTATGTATTGTATGTATTGTATGTATTGTATGTATTGTATGTATGTATTGATGTATGTATGTATGTATGTACGTACGTACGTACGTATGTATGTATGTATGTACGTACGTACGTACGTATGTATGTATGTATGTATGTACGTGTGTACGTGTGTACGTAGGTACGTAGGTACGGAGGTACGTAGGTATGTAGGTATGTAGGTATGTAGGTATGTATGGATGGATGGATGGATGCATCCGGATGGATGGATGGATGGATGGATGCATGCATGCATGCATGCATGCATGCATGTATGTATGGTCCCGTGTCCCGTGTTCCCGAGAGCGTGAGCTTGGGGGACCATACCATTGGGGGGGGGCCAGGGATCCGGAGTCCGGACTCATAAATATATATATATATGTATAACCAACTTGATATGATGTTTCTGTTTGGGTGTCTGAAACTAGGGTACCCTCAATCGATTATGAAATGAAAGTTGTGGAAAATCATGATGATCAACCATCCCCAACTGGGATTCAGTAGTGTAGCCCTATGACTGACCCCCAAATGTTTCCCATGAATAATCTCCATGGATATCCTCATCTCCCATTGTTTACAGTGTTCAAAATTTCTCTGTCAGTCCATTATACTGGTTGGTTCATAGGGATTCCCCTATTGGATTATTATGAAGCCCAATATATTGGCTAGACTAATAGATCCAATAGGTACATATCCAAATATTGTTATAAAAAAATAATTACAATAATTTCCCGATATTCATCAAACACACATTTCCCTATAGTTTTCAAAATAATCTATATTCAATAGATATCCAATAATTTCCCTATAATATCCAACAGTGTTAATCAAACAAGAGGGGGTTCGAGCGATGCTTACCAGCTCCAGCGTTGGCGCCTGGCACTCCGTCACCACAGATTCGCACCAAGACTTGCGCGTCGAGTTCCACCTGAAAAATGGATATGTGATGTGTATCTATATATGTGATTATATATATATCATAAATGATTATACATAGAAAAATATTTATGGTTGTTGATATGTACAGTCATATTCATGCATGTGTATGTATATGTATATGTATATGTATATGTATATGTATATGTGTATGTGTATGTATATGTCTATGTCTATGTGTATGTGTATGTGTATGTGTATGTGTATGTGTATGTATGTATATGTGTATGTGTATGTGTATATGTATATGTATATGTATGTGTATGTGTATATGTATATGTATATGCATATGCGTATGCATATGCATATGTACACGTATGTATGTATATATATATTAAGTTATATATACGGATATGTCATGCTATGTCAATTCCGATAAAGATGCTTTGGCTGACGGTTTTCTTGTGCGAATTTGTCCATTGTGTCCACTTCCACTTCCAGAAACAGTTAGAATCCAAACCTCAAAAAAGTTGATAACAAAAGTGATCCTGTCTTACTAAAATCTCTGCAAATCATCGACCATCAGCAAAAACATGTAGTTTGGTGACAGTCCGGCACAACCGTCACCTTGGTGGCGTGGGTGCTTGAATAGGTCACCGTACCACTTGAGGTCCTGGAAAGGATGAAAAACTGCTGTTGTGCAGCATGTTTTGCCCAAAAAACATGATGAAAACTGGATGAAAATGGTCAACTCGAAACAACTTGAAAAGATGGATTGAATGATGATTTAGATTTTTGTCCAGAGAGGATGGGACTACCTTTGTTCACCTGCCACCTCAAACTCCATGGTTTTATCTGCTCTAAACAGTTCGAAGAGTTTCTACCAAAAAGCACAACACGTCGAGATTTGGGGTACCCGGATCCTGACCCAAACCTCTGGTCAGATGATCACATCGCTATCTGAATAATCTGCACAGTTCCATCCAGATATGTTGCTTCTCAAAAATGGGAAATCTCACGACTTGGCTGCCAAAGTCCCTGCCTCAACATCCCTTTCTTGGTCTTTGCCAGTTGGTCCTTTGAAGGAACCACAACTGTGTCCTGGGTGATCGCAGGGATCCTGGGGAGGTCTGGAAAATTCTGCAGGATTCTCTTCTCACTGCTTCCAACTTTTGGCACATCCAAAGAAGGGAGCCACAGATCCATCAAATCGACATCGACCCACACGACTAGCCCTTTCTGCGCATCCTGACGCCCAACTGTTGGTAATGCAATGATTGGCAATGTCATCCTTTCAGTTTTCCCATCGGCCCCAATTGGCAAGTCCTTGCCCTGCCCGAAAACCCAAGACCCCCGAGTGGCCCCGCCATGTCTCTGACACGAATCCCTTCATTGAGGTGGAGCCTGGGTCTCCAGGTATCGTGGCAGTCGCTTCAGCTCGCTTTGGACGTCATCCGACACGACGTTGGCAACATTGAGGACTTTGAGTCAGATAAGACGGGGTTCTAACCGAGGAGAGTAACCCAGGTGCAATACATACATGTATATAATATACCTATTTATATATATATATATACGTAATATGTATATAGATATATAACTCATCTAGCGGCCTCAGACTTTTGTCATCCTGCGTTTGCATTGGTTCGCATGCTTTGCCACCATATGAAGGTATCAGCCTTTCAAGCTGTGGCATCGCAGCACATCACAAGCCCAGCAAGTTCAAGTGGGCTGGATTTTAATTATTTTGGAAGGGGAGGGAGATGCTTGAGATCGAAAAGAAGCGGCATATCTGAGTTACCCATTCAACTCATCAAGCGGCCTCAGACTTCTCTCATCCTGCGTTTGCATTGGTTCACATGCTTTGCCACCATGTGAAGGTATCAGCCTTTCAGGCTGTGGCATAGCAACACATCACAAGCCATTTTCCCACACTTGCCAGCTTCTTCTTCTTCTTCTTCTTCTTACTGGGCTTGGAACAATTGCCACCAAACATCCGTAGGGATTGCAGCATTTGAAAAAAAGAGAGCCTTCTGATGCATGCAGGAGTGACAGAAGATGCCTTGTGGGAGTGCGATTCTTGAAGGAGACGGACTACCGACTGCATCTGCGCAGAGTGTAGGGCTACCTTGTCTGCTAGGTTTGCTACTGTCGGCTTCCTTGGTGCAGCCTGCTAGTTTGGCTTTGCTTTGACTGGCGTAGACGGCTCGGCTCGAGCCGAGTAAAAATTTAATTTTCTGAGGCAGCTTCACAATCGAAGCAATCTCAGGTATGTCCTCAGGGCTTTCAAGTGAACCCAATGATCTCCATGGTGGAACCGGTGACAGGGTCATACTCAGTCATCCAAGACAATGCCATATCCGATAGGTCCACTAGCAAAAACTCCACCTCTATGCCTGTGATCTTTTCCATCCCATCTTCACCTTCTTCGACAAGCAGCGCAGAGGTCCTCAAATGGGGACCAACCTCAACATCATCGTCTGCCATCTCCCCAGATATTAAGCACTCACCTGTAAAAACATCCACTGGCACTGCAAGCATGAAACCTCCTGGCCTCTTCATGACAGGAATTGCAAAGGTAACGACTTCTGCACCAGTAGTGGCAGATGCTCGGGAATGTTGGCTAACAGGAGCCTCGGCTTCTTGACTGCAGCGTGCTTCTCCATCTCTTGCATGGTGGGACACGGATCTGGGCGCTAGCACAGAAAATCTCCACCTCAGTATGGGATGGGAACTCTTCAATGATGGTTTGGAGCTGGTGCGCGCAGGAGACTCAATACCCACACCACGCAGAATGACCCAATGTTGACTTTGCAGCCGCTTGATAGGCCCCACTGGCCTGTAAAGCGTATGTCTCGGTCGCAGAAAAACTGCGATGAACTCGTTGTAGAACAGGGACAGCAGAAGAAGTAAGACGAGCACGTGCAATTCCTAAGATTTCCTTAGTAGGAGCAGCTGTTCCGTCCTCAACGATACGGAGCCCAAGCTCAAGTCCTTGGTCCTACCTCAGCTTCCGGTTCAATTATCTCCCACAGATCGACTCCTTCGGGTGGATCTCATGCACTGATGACCCGTGCCTCCAACTGTTCAATCCTTAGACAGCTGCGACTTCATTTCCTTTAGTTCTTTCAGGATCCTATCCTTTGCCACCTCACTAATGCTCATGCAAATATCGTTGCAACCTCTGTGGGATCCTGCTCAGCTGGTGAAATGTCTCAGGCCGGAAATGTGCAACAGGAGGTTGAATCAGGTGGATGACAATGCACGCGCAGCAGCACAAACTGCCAAGTAGGAACCCAATCGAAAGTCCAAAAAGGAAGGGGAGAGTCAGGGATTTGCCACAAAGGAAAGGACAGGAGAAAGTAGCTAAGTAGCGGAAGCCAGAGAGAAGAGATCCAAAGCCCTCACTACGCTATCCATGAAGATGCTTGAGATCGAAAAGAAGCGGCATATCTGAGTTACTCATTCATATATTACATACTATACTGGTGTCATCAACTGTGAGTTTTTTCTGAAAAACTAGGGGAAACCCCAAAATTGGAGAGTTGGTGACATTTCAGAACTCGACAGATCAAGGCCGCCTTCGCCACAGATGGGGCCAGTGGGGTTTCACTGGCTCCAAGGATTTGTAGTACGTCAAGGGCTCCTGGATTCGTGGAAGGCCGGATTGATGAAAAAAGCTATGAAATATGGAAAGTTGGAAAGCATACTATATAAACTCATTCAAAATGGACAAGTAAGCAATAAATTTGGTCAACTACGCCAGAGCAAGTGCCTTGACCAACAAGACTGAGCCTGTGCCTTTTGTTTTAACTACCAAGAAACTAGTTATTTCTTTCTCCAACATGCGCACTGTTGTAGGTGGGTTCCTGGCAGGAAAGTTTATGTGGGTCAATATCAGGGACCCCCAAAAAAAGAACTGGTGAGTCTGAAAATTACCAAATATTATGGGTGGCTCCTAAACTTTTGACCCATAAGATGTGCTGACCAATATTGACCATTTTCGAGCATAAAAGAGGAACAGAACCGCCAGACTTCATCCTTATATGGGATGTATAGGACTTGTAAGCGAATATAGAAACCATAAGAAACAACAATGCGCAAAAATCGCAGAATGGCGATGGGACTCGACATGGAACTGGCGAACTGACTTGCTGCAGTACCCAGCAGTTTGATGACAATGTATTTATTTTCTCCTATCATCGTTATTCAATTGTTATTCAATATTATTCAATATTATTCAATATTCCACTTCTCTGTATCCTCATCTGTATCCTCAAGCCCCTATCAGTACATATCAGTACCACCCCACCATCTCAGGACCATCTCCATACTGTATCCGGATCTCGCAGCGGGTCGTCCTCCAAAGTGGAATCCAAGATGGCACAGCTTCGCGTGTTGCGGAGCCGTGAGGCTTTTGACCTGACGGGATATCACCAGCCACGGGAGCGATCCAGTGGAATCCAGGCTGATCCCGTCGCACCAATTTTTGCCGCGATGGGATCGGCGGGTCGCCCGAAGTGAGTTCAGGGCAAGCAAGAGAAGTCGTTATCGGAAGTTCACCAGCCATGAAACAACTGGCAAACATGGATGCACCAGGCAGTGACCTTGGTCATGTTGATTAAAAGTGATTAAAATATGTCAAAATAATGCATTCGTGTGAGTGTGTCTGAAAATGAGGATAGCCAAAAAATGTCGTTCTACTTGGGACATTTTGAAATGCCGGTATTAAACCATTTTGGGGACATTGCATAATAGTGTCATATCGTAGATTTGTTGATGGTCTCCCCACTTCCATTGATGTGAGTCCCTATTTTTGGCTTGATCTCCAAATTTCATTCTTTCATTTCACGAATTCCACAACTTCCTGATTTTGCTTATGAGAGTGGCATCGCCGGCATAGCTATCTAAACCATTTGGAGAGAGGGTGCTGGGATTGTTGATTGACTTCTGGTTTGAAGGTAACCAGCTATTGCAGCACAAATTGTCGCAGGTGTGTCCGTTGCCACTTTCAATTCCTTCCATATTTGAGCATCACAAGCAGTCCTAGCCTCTGCTTCTTGCTTTGATGAGACTTCCATATGTTTCTATTCTTGCATTTCAGGCATTCATCATACCATCTGGTAACTTCACATAGCCATGGAAAATGGCCCATGATTTACCTCTTAAACATGGTGGTGTTCCAAAGCTAGTCGTAAAATTACAGGTAATTGCTGTCTTTGACTGTCTACCATGGAGTCACCCCCAACCAGCACCACTGCCCTAGTTGAACGTTCAGCGCAAGAGCTCCAGCTGATTGATCCAGCGACGAAAGAAACGAACACCACAGATTGATCCAGATGCAAAAGGCTCTGTTCCTTGCGTACCCTTCAGCAAACGAACATAGCTATGGAAGCCATGGCCCATTTAGTTCGAGGACTTTCCCAGCAATACATATTGAAATGATGGCTTTCCCACTAAACACTACATTTAGTTCGGGGATTTCCCAACTCCCAACCAGCCATGTTTGACTACCAGAGTGTATTCCAAAATCGTCCAGAAGATGGCATCAATCTGCAGCTATCGATCTGGACGACACACCATCTTGGTGCATCCTCCAAACCCCACCAATCCAGGGGGACTGGAAAAGCGTCCCCACTGATGTTGAAAAACAAAAAACATATGGCTTCCCTGTTTTTAAAAAAAAAAACCATCTGGAATCTTCATCTATGAAATATGCAACCATGAAATATCATGAAATATCACTGATCTTCAGCTCAAAACCCTCAGCATCCGCCCATGGCTATCCCAACAGAGGTTCACTCTTGTCGCTTCTCCCAGCTCTCATCATCACCGTTACCACCGCCACCGCCGCCAGGGCCGCCATGGCGGCCGTCATCAACGACCATGATCGGTCGCTGTCCGCGACAGCCATGGACGGGGCGATGGACTCGGGAGCTTTAAGGATGGCTTCCAGGGTCCTTAGTGGAAAAAAACGTGTGAGTCACTGTGAGTTCTACAGTACCCTCCATTGAAAAAATGGAAGCCAATATTGAGCCATATCGAAGTGAAATGATCAAAGACCATGTTTGGGTTTCCAATATAACATTTAGTCTGTGCGTGTAGTTTCTGGCAAAATAAGAAACCCATGGGTTTCCCGTGGGAAACCATCTATATACACATGCTGGGTTTTCCATATCTATAAATCTTGCATGCGGTTTCTGAAACTGGTAATCTAGCCTGAGACCAAGCTGAAACGACCTACCTACCTGGGATGATTGGGATGATGTTTGAAGTTGGCAAATTGACCCCCGCGTGCTGTGAATTTGGATCCCAGAAGATCATACAAAACTCTTTTCCTTCCAAGGTTTTCACATGGAACCAATTTCGGAAACAAGTGTTCAAATCGTTTTGAATTGTGTTTGGTCTGACTGGAAACCTATTGAGTGTGTTTTTACATAATTTCCCATGTTTTATCCAGTTTTACCCATTTCATATTACAACCTCCCGGAGAATCCAAGCGTCTTGCTGCTGACCTTCGTCGTCATGCCAGTCATGTAACTGCCCAGCACTCGTCCTGCACCGTTGTTGTTTGCAAGTCTATGTATGTATAGATACATACCATGTACATATAAGTACGCGTGTATATATATATATAAATAATATATGTATACAATGTGTATATATAAATATTGTATATATAAATATGGTGATATATATATATATATGAATATAAAAATATGAATATGTATATATATATACGTATATATACATACATATATATATATACGTATATTATGTGTATATATATATACATATATATATATATATACGTATATATATATATATACATATGTGTATATATACACACATATATGTGCATATATCTGTGTGTATATATGTGTATATATATAGAAATGTAAATATATATATATATGAAATTAGATGCTTTAAAATAAAAGAATTCTGAGCTTTACAGCATCATCGTCATCAGCCATCACTGGCCCCGTCATTATCATTGTGTAATGTGGTAGACCCGATGCCATAATCCTACCATTTGGGGATGATATTACAATCCATTTATGGTACCGTTGAGGATTGTTTATTCCTGGGTTTACCACATTATCACACATTATCCATATTGGTGCAGTTTACATCCAAGTCGAAAGCTGATGCTAACCCCCTTTGCTTGCTGGATAAACATCACACAATTCGTGGTTCTTTCACCAGGTGTATTGTGTTTAGTTTTACTCCCCGCGTTTGTCTGATACATATGTACGTGATTGTACGTGCATGTTTAGTAAGTTTAGTATCTATACTTTGCTTCTTTGGTCTTCATTGGTGGTTATCCCCATGCTTGAGTGGTACCACCCAAAAGATTTTCCCAGTGGGACACTGTCATCATCTCCACTGCAGGGATGATGAACTTCTATAGGACTGGACCCGTGTGGCATCCAACGGAAAATCTGGGCTCAAAGCCTGGGAAAACAGAAGGAAAGCGGACAGCCTTCCGAAATAAACTCCCCCAGTCAAAAACCGAAGTGGACGGAAGGGAAGAAACCGAAAGGCGCTGGCCACTGAGGCCTGGAGGTTGCAAAAAAGTAACATGAATTCGTAATATCAACAGTTGGATGGAAAATAAAAGAACCGTTTAACTCCGCGGCAAGCGGCTGGATACTGCATATCCCTTCCTGTTGTTCTTGTGCTGATTCGTTTATTTTTGCTGGATACCCAACATTTTTGCTGGTACCCTGACTTTAACTTTACATGGATATTACAAAAATTTATATGGATATCGAACACCCCTCCATTTGTTTCTAGGACATGATCTACAAACTCATGGGCTTGTCTCAAAATGGTGTCCTTCATGTGTACCTCTAAATCCATTGGATTATCATCATGTTCCCCATTGAAATAACCATTTGGGGGTAAAAAAATGATGATCAATGATAATCATGATTTTCCCCGTTATCATCATATTTTCCCCACTCAAATACCCATTAAAATAGCCATTGGGCCATCATATTTTCAGACCCTCATCGCTCCTGCCAGCACCTCGTCCAAGCCATGGAAGCGAGGAATGGACCAGTCGCAGTCTGCTTCGCTCAGCAACCTTGGGACCGTTTTTTGCGTCGTTTTCTCAAGGCAACAAGTGTGTGGTTTAGAGTTGCTGAAATCCCTAAACCTAAAAGCCTAAAATCATAAAGCCTAAAGCCTTAAACCTGGAAAACTCTGAATCCCAACCAGAAAACAGTGCGTGTACGCAGTATTTTCCTCACTCTCTCTTGTCGTGTTGGACAACAGGGCATCCTTAATGTTGCAGTCCAGGCAAACCACTGGGTCTGTGCCTTAAGATATTACATATGTGTGTGTGTGTGGATCTACTGTATATATTTATATGCCAGCAACAAGAATGGCGGATCAAAATATCATGATACATAGATGGACATGCACATGTTCAAATGTACGTTTGCACTATGAATCAAAGAAATAGAGTATACAACTGCATCAAAAGTCAGGGGATGTCATGAAAAGAACACATCAAAGAGTTGGTTGTTGGACACTGTACTACTTGAGGGGCCTCACCAAAAATAGGCTTGCAGTTCCCGCTGAAAGTGGCCAGCAAGATGAGTTCCATGTTAGGTTTCACGGGGTTGTTGGTGGAAAAGTTGTCAATCTCTGCATCCAACTTGTCCCAGAAAAAATGGTAAAAGGGGGATACTGGGACAACACCCCAGTCATTGTTCCCTGTTATGGTTTTTATGTTGTTGTTCAATGTTTCTTCCTTACCTTTGATGTTTTATGTGATGGGGCTTTTGGGACTATTTTGCCCCGAACTTTAACTGTTGATGTTTGGATTGAATGGGGGTAGGATTTGTTTAGACTGTTGGGGTTTTATGTTTGTGTTTGGGCGGGTGATTACTTCATAATATATATTGTTTAGATATTATGAATTAATCAGTTATGCTTCCCAGTTTCCTATTCCCATCCCACCAGTGTTCAATCACTCTTATTTGTGTTAAGCACGGCTTGTTTGTATCATTCATTTCATCCATTGCTATTGACAAAAGAGTTAGGTTAATAATCATAGCGTTGAATTCTCCATCACGATTGAGTTCCTTTCCACAATCAATGATGACCTTTTTATCAGTGAGGTTTTCATACATGTTTTTCATAATGTCAAATCTTACAAACGAGTATAATATCATACCATTATATAACTCTTTCTGCTTCTTTCATCCTATCAATTACTTTCTTCCAAAATTTGTCTCCTTCCTCATCATCTGGTGAAGGCATAGGATGACACTTTACAAAGTCTCTAATCTCTTCATCTTCTTTTTCTATTTGTTTTCTTTCCCAGTCATCGTCCTCACTATGACTATCACTACCAAAGTCAGCATATATACCAATATTCCCTGTATCTATAACCTCAATTTTTGCTCTGCTCATTTTCTCTTACTATATATATATATAGGTATTTTTTCTTTAAGTATTTATCATTTTTTGTAGGTGCTCTTTTATTTCTTCTTGATTACAGTATTTCTCATAACCATTGAACAGTTCTTCAGTGTATTCACGCAAGAAGATTTCCAAAATGTGTTGTTTAATCTTGAATTCCCGATTTCTAAACATGTAAGTCGGTTCAACATTAGGAAACCACCAACATCTTTGTTGCTTACTACGATTGATGAAATTAAGGTCGTGAAAATTCTTTAGAATGTGATAGGTATAGTTCCAATGATTTTTTACATAAGACTTATCCGCTTGAAAATATATCTTATCTTTTTGAAATTCTACCTTCAGTCTATAGGTGTCCATTAAAGCATCTATTTCTCTCTTCATTACTCTAACATTTGTTCGGTCGGCGTTGGATAAATAGATAGGTGATTTGTCCATCCTTGTTTTGAAGAAATGTATTTGTTTTTCAACTCGTGTTAGTTCTTTCTCTTCAAAATGATCAAAATGATAATTGAATGTTATATATTTGCATTTTTTATCATTCAACTCTTTACATTTAGAACAGTGCAGTTTGTAATTACATATCTCATCATAAATTCCAGCAGGAAAAATGTTATTCAATAAAACCTTTACTTTAGTCATTTCTTTTTTACAACATCCACAGTTTTTATAAGTAGATAGCATCCTCTTATTATATATAGTTAATTTTTCTTTAAGTAATTTGGGGGGGGTCGTTCAGTTTTCGGGTTCGGGTTGGTTTTTATTTTCCCTTTCCTCCTCTTCCAGTTCCTTTTAATAACCATATCAATTTCACTCATTCCTTCATTGGGGTCTTGTCCATTGGCAAGGTTTCTTAACCTCTCAAAATCCTTCACTTTGTGTCTTTCGTTGGGTGGGATGGTTTTGAGATGTTCCTTCAACTCTGTCAGATCAAAGTATGTGTCTTGTTCTTCATCCTCATTTTCCAAAAACATGTCCATTCTTTGTTTTTCCATCTCCAGGTCATCTCCATAAGTTTGTTTTCCATATATTGGAATTTCATGTGCTTCCTGTAGCACTTGCCACAAACATTCACGAAGATTTTGAGCAAGTAGTTCCACATAGGTTGGTTTCTACCGTTCAGGGTTATAACATCTGTCATTATACGACATCCACAGTCAAATTTAGTCATCTTATTTAGTCTTACTATATATATAGGTATTTTTTCTTTAAGTATATGTTTAATTGTTGATATTAAAAAAAAAAAAACTAATATTATAATATATGGCAAGGAGACTATCAAGAGATGACATCAGAAGCAATGTCTATTACAATCTTGAAACGGGCTTCGGTTCAATCAATCAGACCCTCAAGAAAGCGAAGGAACAAGACCCGACCATCAATAAGGTGGATGTGGAAAACTTTATGAGGAAACAGCCCAACAAACAGATTAGAAAATACAGGGGTTCAAACTCCTACACTGCTCCGTTCAGTCGTTTTGAGTTCCAGATTGAAATTATGGATATGAAACCCCTTACCAAAGTTCCAGAGGTTGAAGTTCCCGTCAAGAACGGTGAGCCGAGATATGCGATGGTTGTTATTGACATCTTCAGCAAGTTGCCTAATGTCGTCCCTATGAAGGGAAAAACTGGTCCAAATGCCCTATCAGCACTAAAAGAAAGTTTCAAGAAAATGGGTTTTCCGATGTCAATTTACAGTGATAATGACCGTGCCTTCCAAGCGGGGGTAAAAGACTTCTTTGAGAAAGAAGGCATCACTCACGTCGTAACCTTGACACACGCTAATGTTGTGGAGTGTTTCATCAGGACAGTGAAAAATATGATACACGATAGGGTCAGGTTGAATCGTGGTAGTTGGACTGCTATGTTGTCCAAAGCGTTGGATAAATACAACGACACAGTCCATTCATCTACAAAAATGAAACGGAAAGATGCCCACGACGACAAAAACCATTTAGATGTCAGGGTGAATTTGACAAGAAGGGAAAAGAACACACGCAAATACCCAGAGGTGAATGCCAATGATATGGTCAAGGTCTTTGTGAAGAAAAAGGACAACTACACGGAGAGGAAGGAGTATAACTCAAAATGGAGCAAACAATCCTACAAAATCATCAAGATAGAATATGACGATGTTGGAAATGGAACCTTCAAACTGGAGGGTCTGAAGAAACCTTATTTGAGACACAAAATTTTGAAAGTATAAAAAAATATCTATAATATTAATATATGACAGAGGTAGTCGTAAAAGAGATTGATAATGAAGAACCCAAGGAAGAACCAATACCAGAAACAATACAGGAAGAAACACAAAAAGAAGAGGAGAAACCAGAAGAAGTAATTGAAAAACCAGTTGAAGAGAAACCACAACCAGCACCAAAACCCAAGAGGGTAAGACCGTCAAGGGCGAAACCGCCTTTTGTTTGACCCAGAAGCATTCAAAAACGACCTTGTAAAACAACTAAAGGAAGAACTACAAAGTGCGATGTCCGCCAGAGACACCTACAACAAAGCCAAAGAGGAGAAGAACAAAGCGACGAGAGAGAAATTGAAATCTTTAGCATCGAAAGTTTTGTAAAGTTATATATATATATAAATGAACATCAAAATGAACATCAAGGAACAGAAAATTGAACTCAACAAAAAAGACATATACGAAAACGTCCGCAAGGACATCAACAGAAAACAAACCGTCCATTCAAACAAAAGTGCCAACTACAGGAGCGGAACGCCCGAAATGCCAGACAGAAGAAAAAAAGTGTATAGCAGTTATGACCACTACTACCACAAGGACAACAACACGGCAAGGATGCCTACTCACAACCATCATCTTTATCTAAAGCGTCTTCTTGAATATCACAACACCGAGCACGACTACAAGGTCTTACAGGTAAAGCAGAGGATGAAGGAAGAGAATGAGATGCTACAGAACGAAATGACAAGGTTGAGGGAGGTGAGGAAAAATCACAGATTGGAAGATTACGGAGCGAACGTCCAGAATATGAAACAGAGAATTGATGAATATAAGCGATGGTTAAGGAGCGGTGATGTGAGTGATTAACGAACATCCAAACAGTGGTTGAGAGGTGATACACAAGATTAATATAAAAATCTAAAGTTCTAAAGTATTAATATATAGCAATGACAGCAGAAGTAATCAACACAAAACAGGGATTGACACGAATACCCACTTATGCGGAACTCATTACGGAAATAGACAGGGAAAAATTCAAAACAAATGACATCAGAAAAATCTTTGATAGGAACGCTTGGTATTTTCACGAAAGTTCGCAGGGTCAAGCACTGAACACAAACAACATTCACCCAGCAGACTTACAGCAAATGAACTTAAAAAGATGGCAGAGGAAGCGACCGCAAGGAAGGAAGAAGAAACACCCGACCCGCCCAAAAAAAACTGAAACAATTTATGCATTGAGTAGAATACATGTGGCCTCATCTGAACAAAACATAAACTGCAACAGCAACAACAAAAAACACGACAACCTCAACAATAAACGCAATAACCTCAACAAAAACATTATGAAAGAACATCAACAATAGATTTAACAAAATAATGAAACAGGAAACGATGAACACTTAACAAGAAAATAGCCCCAGAACCTCCACCACATAAAACATCAAAGGTAAGGATGAAACATTGAACAACAACTAAAAAAAAAAACATAACAACCAACATATAACCTTTGGATGTCCTAGCATCCCCCTTTTACCATTTCTTTCCCAGGCCTCTCTCCCCGGCTGGGTACGTGATGTCCAGGCCCAGTCACTGGTTCTCACCGCGTTTCAACTTGAACCAGCCGTTGCCTCGAGAAGAAACTACCGAGCAGTTGAAAGAAATGGATCATGCCTATTTGCAAATGTTGATAGCTTGAGCTCTATCCGCAAAATTGCATGGAAGAGATTGCAAAGGCTTAAAGGGACTGCCTGAAGTTGGAGACCAGAACTCAATCAGCAATCAGTCGCCCCTTTCCAAACTCAGCAGATTTGGGTCCGATTTACTTCTGCCATACCAATAGGGTCCAAAGGGCAGTAGAACAGGCAGAACCTCAAATTTGTTCAACAACTTCAGGGGTCAGGTAGTAGTATCCAGCCAAGGTGCTTCCAAAATAGGTCCCCCAGGAATTCCTTCGGCGGATTGGCATAAACAAGGATGGAACTACGACCAGCGGTTTCCCCCAAATTCCGCACCCACAACTCAGAAGGCCATCTTTTACCTGCACCTCCAGAGTGATGTATTCCAGAAACAATCTTGAACTATACCGGGGGGCAGGGGGGTTAAAACAAGAAAAACGAAATGCAGCTCTCTGCAACGTCCAGTCAGCAACTTTCAAGGCCTGTTGAAACCACCTGGGTTCAACCTATCGCTGATTCAGAGGTCCTGATCACCCAATATTTGGTTCCAGAGGCTGTGACGCCCCAGCCAGTAACCTCCATGTTGTGGTCCACCTGGTCCGCTGTGTATTTCTTCCTGAGTAAAGGTGCTGCACCTAGGGGCCCTAGCGGAAAGATAAGTGACGCAAATGATGCTTGTCGAGATCACTTTGCTGCAAATCTATGCAAATGTCTGTATATCATATCAAATATTATCAAATCATATTCGTAGACATTCTTTGTAGGTACTACACGCAAACATGAGTGAGGAAATTTCGGGGCAGTTGAAAAAGGCTGGGATGGTTAGATGGCGGCCCAAGAAACTAAGCAGCAAAAGCCAACTATGTATAATTGGGATGAATTGGGCATAGGTTGGCATCGGGACTTACATGTTTGGGAGTTCAATGACTCAATCTTTTTGAACCGTCCCCATTGTCACAACAGCTCTTCCCACATGTTATGTCGGTCAGTTATCAACGTGAAAATCTACTAGCTCCGTGGACTTGCGCTTCTTGACAACCCTACCAGCTGAACCCATTCTTTTACAGTACAAGGAACATTTCAGCGTGAGCATGAAATGTTGTAAGTCCCCTGGAAAAAATGGATGCTCATCCCTTCATTTCGCCAGGCTCCTATCATCCACACTTCAAAGGAAAAATGCCAGTCATGTCAAGTAGCGTGGTGCTGTAAACACCTTCGTTCTCGAGGAGGACCTTGCTCATGTTCATCATGAACTCGTTATCAGTGGCAAAAGAGCACGTGATAGGTCCTTCGCACGAAGCAAAGTGATTCTGCAAGCACTGTGACAAATATATCAAATAAGTAAGAATGTCCTAGATTCTTTGGAAAACAAGACATAACGAGACCTTCGTCTGAAGGCATGTCCGCTTCAAGGCTGCAGGAACTCTTGACTCAAGGCTGTCCTCGCGCGTAGATCTCTTTCATCATGGGAATCTCGCCAGAGAGGTTCCCTGTCCCAGAACCAGCCAACAGATTCAACAGACTCGATGAGACCTCTTCAATGTTGAACCCTCTACATTGTCATATCCTATCATCGTGTGTGTCAGAATCATCAGTAAAGTTTCCTCGGCATCATCTATAATCATCATTATCCTGATCAATCTGATCATATCATCTATAGATGAATCATCCCTATCCTGTTGTCATCTGTCATCATTGGTATCATCGTCATCATCAACATCAATCACAGCCCCGGAAGTGCACCATGCTTGGCGCTTTTCCGAGGCCACTGTCAGCTTGGAGACTGTGGGCCCAAGGGTCCAGACCCTGTTATCCTGGTTTTCACATCCCAAGAATTCAGGGACTGTGAGACTCTGTGAGATGCGCCCTGATGTTCACATCCGAATTTTGGGCGGTCAGAATGCAATGTGATATGCTCATTCACCAAGTCACAAGTTTCACATGATGAATATCTCAGGTCCAACTCCAGGGTCTCTGATAATCCCATCCCGCCCATCCCAATATCAAACACCCCTAAATGGTTTCTGGATTCTGGAATGCCCTGCAAAAAACATCAAAAAACCATGGTTTCTGGGAAGATTACTGAAAATATTCGGGGAATCGATCTTGACCAGTCACCATAGGAGCTGACGCCATATCCAGTCCAGGTGTCAATGGACCAGCAGCCGTGCCCGGAGAGGCAGTTGCGACACTGGTCCATCTTGTTGCATTCCTCAGTGGACCAACCCATCAGATGATGCCCTGGATGTGTGCCATTCCGCTGAAAAAAATCCATCAAAGCCTGAACAAATGGGCCCTGAAATCCCAGCAAAATCCGATAAAGCCCAACAAAAACCAGCCTGAAATCGGGAAAACACCCCCCCTTTTTCCTTGCAAAGATCGTACTGTAATGGTGAAACACTCCTGCCGTTCTCTGTTTGGGGACTCCCATACAAGCTACAATACCCAAATGCCATATGCAGGCGCATGCGTATTCTGCGTCAATCTGATATTTTCTGCCTGCTTAGCACCCAGCTTGGAAGAAAATCAAAACAAAAAAAACGCAGTTTCCCATGCAACCATGGCCACAGCAGAATGGCCTCTCAGCCAAAGTTCCATGTTCCGGGCCTGGTAGGGCATACATGTCTCGTCTGGCACGTCATTGTCCATCCTCAGATCAGCATGGAATCAATACTGGCCATCCCGAACAGCTGGTAACTGCAAGCCTCCAGGGATCGTTGTCAATGGATTGGTTGAAGGATAGGAATACAGGAAAGGATATTGTTTCACAAGTGTTTTTCATATGTTGTTCCCATCAAGTGGTTTTCCATATTATCGTGTTCCTGTCAAATCTTGCCAGGGATTCAGCTTCCAAGGTTTTTCCATATGGGTTTCCATATGGAAAAACCTTGCAATCTATGGCTTTTTCGATTCAGCTGCAGTTGAGCTTCAGGTACTTGTGGATCATCCACGGGTCACCGCCATCGCAGCCCGGTGGCGCCAGGCTCTTGTTGGGCGACGGCACGCAGTTCATCAAAACCTGCCGCGCCAGCATCACGTCCTTAACGCGGCGTAAACGGGACGAAACTTCGGCGGTCAGTTCCACCAGTGTTTTCGCCCTTAGACCCTGGATACAAATGGAGGTTTCCAGAAGTGGGGCTTCCCTAATAGCTGGTTGGTTTTTAATGGAAAATCCATAAATGGATGATTTAGGTGTACCCCCATTTCAGGAAACCTCCAAATAGCCACTGATGGTAGGCACCTCCAATTTAGCTGACCTGGCCACAGTTCAAGTTCCGTACCTGCGGTGTCCCATTCAAATGTAAACCGAGGTGTCCCATATGAATTGTCCATGTGCCTTAATGATCCTCGAATTAATTACATTCTGAGATCTGGTGAATACTATCTCCAATAGAAACCATGTCCATCATGTTCATTTTCCATCTACTTTAGGTTCCCTATTAGTATTGCTGGTCACCTGCCATTGTCCCATTTCACTTGCACAACTTGGATTCTTCAGCACGAGATCCCATTTCCTCACCTTGATATGGAAAGATTGGAATCGGATTTGGGGTCCAAGTCACCGAGTCCCACTTTTGGGCCCTCCGCAAGAATGAAGTACCCGCAAAATCCCCATTTTTTCATGTTTTTTCCATATATTCTTGGGTAGTTGGTAGAGCTCCAGAATCTGGGTCCAGGTCGCTCCACCCCTCTCAACATTCCTTAAAATCACAATCTTAACATGATCATTGTGGCCACCAAATATATTCCATTGGCTTCCCGAAAATCTCCATCGAGGTCGATTGAGGTCAGTGGCTGGAAATTTCCCACGTCGCATCACTTTGATGCGATCATTCAGCGAAGCGGTGGTACCGTGGATCCAACAAGAGCCGCAGTACTGGGGGATGTGCCTCGGAGAAAAACTGAACAAGAGCGAAGCTTTTCAGCGCAACTGGTGGTGTCTGAAAATGGGGGATTCTCTCCATCTATGGCTAGCTACTTTTATAATGGGGATAAAATGCTGATTTTGCTGGTTTTGGAAGTGTTTTTTCGATGCCGTTCGATGTTTTTAGACAAGGGGCCCCTCTATTCCAGTTGCAAGGTCAACGACCCTGACCTGCTTCCGTTCGGTAGGATAAAAAGTAGCGGTTGCATGGGGTAATGACCGGTAACATGCCAACGATATCCGACAAATTCTCATGTCAGAGGAGACCATCAAAACCCATCATGTCAGAATCTATCCTAGTGGAAACCCCATGGCTTTGGATGTTTGGCAGGATGTGTCCGCCCGGTGTTTCGCATGCGCTTGAAAACAATCCATTTCAGCTATCGGCTGCTTTTCGGGAAGGTTCTTCAAAAAGTCTCCAAGGGCACCTAACCTAAAGATGGGGTTCCTTTTGAACTCAAAGACTCAAACATAGCGGCCAAAAATCAAGTATCAATCCTCAACCTGGTGTGTTCGATGCTTTCCCCAAAAAACTCAGCACGGATCACCCAGACCATTGCAGTCGAGATGCTGATTCACATCACTGGTCACCTCAATCAAGGGCCCCGCTGCCGATTAGGGCTACACTGTCAATCGGGACTACACCGTCAAGCCAGGAATGATAAAACTGCAGGTTGATAAATCAGTGGGGTCTCCAAAAATGTGATACTTCCACATACAAATCAAATTCCTATAAATTTTAAAAATAGTTGAAAATACATACAAAATCATGTAGATTCACATACACGTACACATGTACATGTACATATCCATATACATACGTGTGCAGAGGTTTAGTTATCGTTACTACCCCTTGGCATTCATGACATCTGTCTCTCCAAGTCGCCAGATTCACACCGTTCACATCTCTCCAGTCAAAGTCCTGTTCAGGCCGGCACTCCGGCAGCTTTGCTTTGACCACTCGTTCATCCTAATTCTAGATGAGTTCTTTTGGAAGCATTGAAAAGAGCACCTTGTAGATCGAACAATAAGACAAATACATTTAGTGTATCATATGTCTATATATATATAATCCCGATGGGATACATAGAATATGCCCGATTTCAACCCTACGGGTGTGGACAGAAAAAAAAATACTTAGAATATTTGGGGTAGAAATATTTGGGGTAGAATTTTGGAGTGCATAAACAGTGCCAAAGCAAATACCATAGGAATAATGATATTCCCATATCGAAAACATGTGTGAAACCAAGCAGATTGAACATTTTTTGGGTTCTGGGTAATTTTCTTCATAGTTCTACGACACCAGTCGTGGGGGGTACCCTTTGGTGAGCCTGAAAAACTTATTTTTTTAATACAATATAAAAAGAAATTGGTCATTTCGGGGGACCTATTTTTTTGTTGAAACGTTGTAGTTTAGGAACTTCAGACATCCAGGGTTGCTACTCCCCAAAGGAAATTACATAAATGATATATACCCTTATACATGAAAGAGACCCAAATCCTTGCAGAACCACATACATAGAATACAGGTCCCAAGTGAACATATTCATCATTTTTTCTGAGGATCACCACCGAATTCCATTGGTTTTCATTGCAAAATAGTTTTTTTTTCATAGTTCTACGACACCAGTCGTGGGGGGTACCCTTCGGTGAACCTGAAAAATTCATGTTTTTAAATACAATATAAAAAGAAATTGATCATTTCGGGGTACGTTCTAGATTAGGAACATTTCTGCTCACCAAAGCAAATTACGTATATAATATATACCCTTATACATGAAAGAGACCCAATTCCTTGCAGAACTACATACATAGAATACAGGTCCCAAGTGAAAATATTCATCAATTTTTTTGAGGATCACCACCCAATTCCATTGGTTTTCATTGCAAAATAGTTTTTTTTTCATAGTTCTACGACACCAGTCGTGGGGGGTACCCTTCGGTGAGCCTGAAAAACTCATTTTTTAAATACAATATAAAAAGAAACTTGTCATTTCGGGGGACCTGTTTTTTTGTTGAAACGTTGTAGTTTAGGAACTTCAGACATCCAGGGTTGCTACTCCCCAAAGGGAATTATATATATGATATATACCCTTATACATGAAAGAGACCCAATTCCTTGCAGAACTACATACATAGAATATAGGTCCCAAGTGAAAATATCCATCAATTTTTTGAGGAACACCACCCAATTCCATTGGTTTTCATTGCAAAATAGTTTTTTTTCATAGTTCTACGATACCAATCTTGGGGGGTACCCTTCGGTGAGCCTGAAAAACTCACTTTTTTAATACAAGTGACCTGCTTTTTTGTTGAAACGTTGTAGTTTAGGAACTTCAGACATCCAGGGTTGCTACTTGCCAAAGGGAATTACGGATATGATACATACCCTTATACATGGAAGAGACCCAATTCCTTGCAGAACTACATACATAGAATATAGGTCCCCAGTGAACATATGAATCATTTTTTTGAGGATCACCACCGAATTCCATTGGTTTTCATTGCAAAATAGTTTTTTTTCATCGTTCTACGACACCAGTCGTGGGGGGTACCCTTCGGTGAGCCTGAAAAACTCATTTTTTAAATACAATATAAAAAGAAACTGGTCATTTCGGGTGACCGGTTTTGTTGTTGAAACGTTGTAGTTTAGGAACTTTAGACATCCAGGGTTGCTACTCCCCAAAGGGAATCACATATATGATATATCCCTTATACATGAAAGAGACCCAATTCCTTGCAGAACTACATACATAGAATATAGGTCCCAAGTGAAAATATTCATTAATTTTTTGAGGAACACCACCCAATTCCATTGGTTTTCATTGCAAAATAGTTTTTTTTCATAGTTCTACGACACCAGTCGTGGGGGGTACCCTTGGTGAGCCTGAAAAAACCATTTTTTAATACAATATAAAAAGAAATTGGTCATTTCGGGGGACCTGTTTTTTTGTTGAAACGTTGTAGTTTAGGAACTTCAGACATCCAGGGTTGCTACTCCCCAAAGGAAATTACATAAATGATATATACCCTTATACATGAAAGAGACCCAAATCCTTGCAGAACCACATACATAGAATACAGGTCCCAAGTGAAAATATTCATCATTTTTTTTGAGGATCACCACCCAATTCCATTGGTTTTCATTGCAAAATATTTTTTTTTCATAGTTCTACGACACCGGTCGTGGGGGGTACCCTTCGGTGAGCCTGAAAAACTCATTTTTTAAATACAATATAAAAAAAAAAAGGTCATTTCGGGTGACCTGTTTTTTTGTTGAAACGTTGTAGTTTAGGAACTTCAGACATCCAGGGTTGCTACTCCCCAAAGGGAATTACATTTATGATATATACCCTTATACATGGAAGAGACCCAACTCCTTGCAGAACTACATACATAGAATATAGATCCCCAGTGAACATATTCATTATTTTTTCTGAGGATCACCACCGAATTCCATTGGTTTTCATTGCAAAATAGTTTTTTTTTCATAGTTCTACGACACCAGTCGTGGGGGGTACCCTTCGGTGAGCCTGAAAAACTCATTTTTTTAATACAATATAAAAAGAAACTGGTCATTTCGGGGGACCTGTTTTTTTGTTGAAACGTTGTAGTTTAGGAACTTCAGACATCCAGGGTTGCTACTTGCCAAAGGGAATTACGGATATGATACATACCCTTATACATGAAAGAGACCCAATTCCTTGCAGAACTACATACATAGAATACAGGTCCCAAGTGAAAATATTCATCATTTTTTTTGAGGATCACCACCCAATTCCATTGGTTTTCATTGCAAAATAGTTTTTTTTCATAGTTCTACGACACCAGTCGTGGGGGGTACCCTTCGGTGAGCCTGAAAAACTCATTTTTTTAATACAATATAAAAAGAAATTGGTCATTTCGGGTGACCTGTTTTTTTGTTGAAACGTTGTAGTTTAGGAACTTCAGACATCCAGGGTTGCTACTCCCCAAAGGGAATTACATATATGATATATACCCTTATACATGGAAGAGACCCAACTCCTTGCAGAACTACATACATAGAATATAGATCCCCAGTGAACATATTCATTATTTTTTCTGAGGATCACCACCGAATTCCATTGGTTTTCATTGCAAAATAGTTTTTTTTTCATAGTTCTACGACACCAGTCGTGGGGGGTACCCTTCGGTGAACCTGAAAAATTCATGTTTTTAAATACAATATAAAAAGAAATTGATCATTTCGGGGTACGTTCTAGATTAGGAACATTTCTGCTCACCAAAGCAAATTACGTATATAATATATACCCTTATACATGACTGAGACCCAATTCCTTGCAGAACTACATACATAGAATATAGGTCCCCATTGAACATATTCATCAATTTTTTGAGGAACACCACATTGAAACCGATTGGTCACGTCCCTTTGCGGGAATTGCTTGAATCACGGGCGGCTGCAGAAATCCAGCAAAACCTGAGATTTTTTTTTTCCCCTGATCAAAATGGATAGCCGGAAATATTCTATGTATAGGTTTTTTTTTTCGATTCCGGAAGATGCTTTTATTCTATGTATAGGTTTTTTTGACCGATTCCGGAAGATGCTTCTGGAGGCCGAAATTATCGATTCTGTATTCTATGTATGCCATCGAGATTATATATATATATATACGTATATATCATAGTGTAAATATGTGATTCATTGGCAATGATCATATAGTACATATATGAATCATCGTATACATATATATATAATCCCTGTTGGAATTCGGACCAAACTTGGGGGTTCCATTCTATAGGGACTAAAACGCATACCCAGGACTAAGGGGGGGGGATTTTCCCTGTAGAATAGAAACCCAAGAAAACCAACAGCCCCCTGCCACTCCTATAAAATGAAAACCCAGCATCATACTGGCCACTGCTTCTAACAGATAATCCACTATAAAATGAAAACCTGAGTCCAAGTGATTAGGAAAAAGACCCCCTATAGAATAGAAAACTGGGTTTGCAATGCCTTAAGTTTGGTTTCACTTTTTGGATCTGGGCTGGAACCATTCCACAAAAGAACATACTTGGGGACCATTCTATAGAGGGGGTGTTGGGTTTCCATTTTATAGTAACTGACTCAAGATATCTCAAGATGATCCTAAGATATCCTAAGTGATTCCAAATGGAGCTGTGCAAAGCTGTGCTCAACATGTCCAAGCAATTCCAAACATAGTGTGTCCAAACATCACCGATCCAAGTTGACAGACCTCATCGGTCCTGCGGCAAGTCTTTGGTTTTCACCAACTTGTCCGCTGTCACCTGACCGGGAGGCGCCTCCCGCGGGAGCAAGTCCTGTGCTGCAGCAGCATAGACATCGTCACGGAAATCGTTGGAGTTCCCAAGGGTGAAGAATGTGTATATGTATAAATACATAGATATAGGTATAGATAAAGATGAAGATATGGATATAAATATGTAGATGGATGGATAGATATAGATACAGTTAGATATTGATATAGATATAGTATAAATGTAGATATAGATATTTATTGATTGATTGATTGATTGATAGGTAGATAGATAGATAGATAGATATCAAAACATAGATGGAGCATGGTTATCCACCCAATAATGGGAATCCCTATGAATGGATTGATGACCATCTCCCAGCATTCGCAATTTACCCAAGTATTGCACATTGCATACCTCTGTACACATATGTATATAATATAGACATCTGTTCGTGCCTGCTATGCATCGAAGCTGCCTCTCAGCCCTTTTTTTTGCCCGTCTTCTGCTGGTTGGTTGATGTCACACCTGTTTGATCAGTTGGATGCGCACGTTCGACGCGTCCCACCGATCCAACAGGTCATCTGTGCAATCAGATGGGCAAAACATCTAAAGTTGAGGGTGGGTGGCAGTGGGGTTTTCACTTGAACCACCGAGACTGCAGTACGCAGTCTCTTCCCTCATGTCCCTACGCATCATGATGCTGCAAGACATCTGTTCGTGCCTGCTATGCATCGAAGCTGCCTCTCAGCCCTTTTTTTTGCCCGTCTTCTGCTGGTTGGTTGATATGTAACACCTGTTTGATCAGTTGGATGCGCACGTTCGACCACACCGCGCAATCCGACCAAACCGCTCGGTGTGCTCTGACTCCAAGAAATCAACTCGTCCAGCAAGGAGGCAACTTCGGCCTTGGGGTTCGAGGGAAACTTCTTGATGGCTTGTAGGAGTGGTTCCGTGTTCACCTGTAGCTCGCGCCAGCCTTCTTGCTTGGCCAGGGCCAGGCTGTCGCCAGTGAGCGGCGTAGGCCTGCACCGTGGCAGGTGCTTTCCCGGATTGGGCTCCCTTGCGGCGTGTTCCAATGACTGGGACATGCGCCAGTGCTCCCACATGTCGTTGCAGGGCGGCACCGGATGGGTCTTCCTGGGGCAGCTGCCAGGGCCCGGCAAAGCCATGTGGGCGTTACCGAGGTCAATCAACCTCTGTACTGCCCCTATGCCAACCTGCTGTGGCATGTGCGATGCCCCTGCTGGGGTGAACTGTAGCGCCACCGCCATGACTAGTATGGCTACGGACATGCACCACGAGTTGGCTATCATCCGGTGACGAGACCGATGGGCAACTCCTTCCAGCCTTGTCCAGCCTGCTGGGAAGTTGCGCAACTGTTCGTTGAAGGCCGGGGGGAATAACCTCTGGTTCCCCTTCGCGGTACACCATGGCATGGTCTGCGTACTGCCATGGGGCAAATTGCCTGCTGTCATTCAACCATCGCTGTCTGGCTTCCTCTGGGGTGCGAAGCTTGGGGCGGGCTGGTGGTGGCCGCCCGCTCTCATCTGGCGCGGGGGTTGTAAAACAAGGTATCTTCCGTTTGTTCTCGACCACGTCTGCGTGGAATTGCAGCCCTCCCATCTCCATGTGACCGGGCTCTTGCTTCGGGAGGCCCAGGCACACTTGCCTATGGCCATTGTGCTGTGACCATTGAATTTTCCCGTTCGTGAGGGGGTGCGCCTTGACTTTTTTCCAGTCTATGTTCAACCACCATTAACGTGCTCTGGAGACCAGCGAGGAGTCTGCTGAGTCAAAGACCACTGGTTCTGCCCCCAAGCGCTTGGACATGTAAGCGCAGCCGGCCGGGTCATTCATGATGACGTTCTCTGCCACCACGATGAGCTTCCTGCCCTGCAGCAACCCCTTCAGATTGTCAAGTCCGTTGGCGAACTGGACGAACTTGTTGCCTTCCGGCAGAGACGTGCCCGCTTTCCGGTTTGTGACAACGCTGAAGTCTGGGCATGGGGTGCCGGCTGTTATCACAATGGTGCACTGCTTGCTTGGGTCAATGGCCGCGATCTCCGTCGCCAATTGTTGGTTGTTGTCTTTCAGGAAGTCGCCCCGCGGAATGAGGTCTGGGTATCCTTCATGCACTCTGGGTCTGTTTCCCAAGCTACCGACATCCTTGGCGTTCCCACCAGCAGCTGTAGCGCCAGCCGGGCAGATGCCACTCCGTCGCAGAAAGACAGCAAAATGATGTCTTCCCCTTTATATCTGGACCTGCAAGCGCATAGGAGTGACCTAACGGTCAATGCTCCGGCAGTGTCGTTCTTCTGCACTAGCACCAGGACATGCAAGGAGCCGTTCTCCACATAGACATGGGCCCATCTGCATGCTGCTAATTCGAGTTCTCGCAACATAAACCAGCATCCAACTACCAAGATGTCCTTCCTGTGACGTGGATCACTGAAACGGAAGGGAGTTTCGGTGAAGTCTACCGGAATGGTGGCGAGTAGCTCGACGTCAAAAGAGTCTTTCAAGGCAGCGGGTCCCAGGCTGCGTCCGATGCTCCGTGCATAGTCCTTGGCGGTGTGCTTGATGATCTGAAGCACTTCCATCTGTAAAGTTCTTCTCTGATGTGAAAAGATGGCCTGGAAATAGGTCTGGGCTGACGTATATCCACCTTCTTTGAGAGAAGCCGCAAAGTACTGTAAGTATCGACTGCAGCGACACTGGCCACGGTGCCACTTGCCATATGTGACACAGCGTGACATAAGACCTGACCTTGCTATCCGTTGCAGGTCGAGTGGTATGGGCACGCCTCCAGGGACTCAATGCAACGGCGGCGGTTGGCAGGCAGAGCGGCGTCCATCGCCATCTGGAAGCAAGCCCTCTTGGTCGGCCGGACAGTAGGACAATCCCACCTAGACGGGCCAGAGTCGGAGGCTCCGGCATGGCCAGAAGCCAGTAGGTCTACCTGCCATGGAGCAACTCCAGCTTCGATAATCGCTGCTGAGGCTCGAGAAGCCAACTCCTCGACCCCTCTGATCGTCAGCTGGACCAGCACAGGGGCAACCTCCTGCAGCCCTACATCGCGCAAACGCTGCCACAACGCCGGCAGGTCACCCGTGGCTTGAGCACTCATGCTATCCTCGGGAACTTAAAATGAAATGAGATGGCGAAACCGTGAATAAATATGGTAAGGAGACATGCATGGCTTTGAAATGTGGCGGTATGTGAATTGTGTTGGCCGCCCTGCTGTGACTCGCATCCCGCCAGCTGGGGATGAGGACAAGTGGAGGGGGGGACAACCCGCTGTGACCCCCCCAGACGAGGTCGGAACCACGCGTTCCACCCCACGCATGTTCCCAACCAACTGTGGGAACCCGGGTGAACAAGTCGGCCACCTCAGCCCCGCCAACTGGGGATGAGGGGGACTTAACCAGACTGGACCCAACCAACTGTGGGGAGGGGATTGGTGAACCAACACCAAAAATAAACTGAATAACAGCTATCCCCCCTCAACCAACTATGAGGGGGGGATAACGGGGAATCCTCCCAGCAACCGCGGGACGACCCATTGAAAAAGGCGGGCCCCAACCAGCCGTGAGGCCCACTGCAGCCGATGGCCCTGCCCCGCAACCAACTGTGACGGGGAGGTGTCACCGGAGAAACCGGAATCTGAAGGTGAAAATTTACTATGGACACAAGCAACAAACTACATGTGTCAGTGCTGAAAGTGTGACAGGCGATGAGCCCGAAAAACATCAAGAAAATGCAAAACCGCGGAGCACTCCGTGATCAGGTCGGAGCTGGAGGCATTGACAACGCCTCTGGCACAGTGGAGGGCCGAGGCCCCGGCCTACCTTGGAGCTGGCCTTGACCGACTTGGGATGGCCGTCATCCAGTGCCTCATTTGAGACTTGCCCGCTGGTGGACATTTGCCCGCTGGTGGACATTTGCCCGCTGGTGGACATACTCAGCGAGAGGCTCCAGGGCATCGACGAGGCCACAATGAGTCAGATCCTGTTGGGGACAGGACCTACGCTCCCCCAACCGTCGGGTCTTGGTGAGGCCGAGCAGCGGCAGCAACGGGGTGGTAGCCCTATGTGAGTCGGAGCCTTGCAGGCCGCCAACCGCGTCCTTTTGGCTCGGGCGCTGGAGGAGATGGATGCGTGCAGATGATGACGGCGGAGGCGGTACGGCTTGATTGCCGCCCTCGTGGATTTTTGAAAAAGTGGCTTGTTCGCCACCATGGGGGACAAGGGGGCTTGACTCTTCCTTTCTCCTCAACACCTCCAATGGCACCTCCAGCGGCTGGTCCAAGTAGGCATTGTCCGGGATGCATATGGCCCCCAGAGCCATCGCGGCCAGGCGGTCCAGGACCCTGGCAAACAAGCACAAAGTGGGTGCCAACTGCACCGTAGGTGTCCTCTCCCAGGTTGACCATTTGAAGAGGGTCGTGGCCATGTTCAGCAGGGTGTAGACCACGATAGGGCTGTCTGCGTGCAATGGCATCGCAGCATTCCTCGCCCGCTGCGAGTCCACCCCGCTCTTCACCAACCACTTAGCTGTGGTTGCCATTGCCGGAGCCAACGCGTCCGGGGGCCACTGCCTCTGCTTTCACTTGAACCACTGAGACTGCAGTACGCAGTCTCTTCCCTCATGTCCCTACGCATCATGATGCTGCAATCAATATATATATATAGGTATATGTATATACATAGGACTATTGAATATTATAGAAGTCATGGAAGTCGGTTACCCATAGGTAATCCCAGAGAAGGCCCCATGAACGGCGTCTTAGCCTTTATCAACCCTTGTTAGGACGTGCCAAGCTCCTATTGGGAGGGTACAGACAGATTTACATGAGCAGGTGTGGAAATCGGAAACTTTGACGCAATGTGTAGAGTTTTTGGGATACAAGTCTCACAATATCATACCTGACATGGCAAAGTGCGGGTGCACTCCTTGCATCCATTCAAACACGTTGGAACAAACCAGTTTATCGCCAGCATCTGCCACGTCATGAGAGGCCCCCCATCACCAGCCCTATGGACCGGCCATGTCCTTGGAGCTTTTGTAGCCATGGTTACCAGCTGTCAAGGTGAACAGCGAGCCAAGACCTCAGGTCACGATGGGTGTCAATACTAAGTCATGGTCTAATGACTGGATGATCTCGGGGTACCCCCATGACTTAGGAAACTCACACATTGAAAAATTATCAGGTCCTTTTGCTTCCAAGTTTCCATATACAGTAATTATCCAAATGTTCAAAGATATATATATATATATATACACATATATATATATATACACAAATATTAACATGTATACACATGTATACACATGTATATATATATACACATATGAATATAATTGAATATATATATATATTGTTTGGGGAGAAACTCCAGCCAAACATTGTTTATCAGGCTTACAGTTGATGATCCACTGCATCCCTTGGCTTCGTAAGATTAATGGACTTGCTTTCTAAGTGACGGCTGTGCACAACAGTAACAACTCCATATACTGTAGGTATTATATATATATAATATGTATATATATATATTATATATATAATGTATATATATATATATAATGTATATATATATAATGTATATATATATAATGTGTATGTGTTTGTTCTCCCCAGCCCATGGCTCATCCACTGGTCCCGGATCCCGGGCGCCCGGACTCAGGGCCACCAGCCATCGCCTCGCGGTCGCTCCCGAAACGGCTCTCTCCATGGCGCCAGGCTGGAGCAAAATTGGGCTGCGCCGGTGGCAGTAGAAAAGCCCATGCAATAGACATGTAGATGATGGATATTGCATATATTCATACATATTTATTTATTTATATATATATATATACTTATATATATATTAAAATAGAGATACTTATGTGGAGGTGTGTATACATGTGTGTGTGTGTCATGTATAGTTGTAGTGCATGATTGTATTTTTCAATATGTACATACATTTATTGTGTTGCTATACATACACATGCATCAAATTGTTGCATTGTGACCTAGTGTCTACAAATACAGATATGTCCAACACATAGTCATCGCACCACTACCTTGCAGGTCTGGCTTCGCAAATTCTTGGAATGGGGATCTGCGAACTGAAAAATAGGGCGAGTTCTTTTTCTATGAAACTGAGGGCGGTTAAAGAAGGAATGGTCATTTCAGGCTCTATCATCTGGAAAGGTTTCTGGAAGGTCTTGAATCTTCACTTTCCTCCCGTCTTTTGCAGATTTTACCCTCTGGCAATCAAACATGGTTTGCTGGAAAATCCCCCCACTTAGTTCGATGATTTGCTCGCTCCAACAACCAAAAAAAACCGAGTTCGGCAGGCCACCAGAGATGCACCTGCCGTGATCTCTCTGCATCGATAACATGATAAAAAAATATATAAAAATGATGAAAAAGCGCACTCTGACAACCTGCTGCTCTCAAAAAAAAAAACAGATGCCCGGCTATGGGGGAGTTCGCAGCCATGATGCCAGGTATTTCCCGTGCCTGACTTGCTCATTGGGTCCACCTGTTGCTCGCTCTGCTAGAACTTGTTGGAGCCGCTGGTTCGCGAGCTGGCGAATGGAACCATGGATTTACCAGCCCCTCGGGGGGTTCCTGTACATGTTCGTGGAGAAACAGATTCTGTCAAAGGGGAAGCCATGGAAAAGTGAGTTCAACCCGTCTGAAAAATGTGATTTATGATTCATTGTCTAAAAGATGGACTGGAAGATCAATACATCGTTGAAAGTTGAAACCTTCAGATGTTGGAAGTACAGGCATTTCACCAGATCAAATAAGTGCTGTTCAATCCCTCGAAACTGACCCAAGCCTTTCATATGTTTCACTGGACTGTAGAAATCCAGCTTCTGATCCACCCGTGGCACCTCTTCAGTTTCAAAGTCCAGATCTATGGGCCGCCTCATTTCACCTGCCCGGCCCAGCCTTTGGCAATTTGGGGCCTCTTGGCCCAGAAACAAAACAAATGCTTTGCCACAAACTAACTACGACTACGGTTACAGATGTTACAGTAGGTTACCTTCAAGATTCCCAAGCTCGCCCAGTGTCTCCATTTCTTCAGAACATTTGCGGGCGATGAAGCCAGCACTTCGGATGCCTCTCTGCGCGCTGAGAAAGGCTCACCATGGCGGCGCCAACCGGCCGCTGGGGGAAATGGATGGCAGCAGGTGGACATCCATGGGATGCCATGGGATGCCATCAAATCATGGGGATTTTAAAGATTTTACTGACCAAAATGACCAAAATGACCAAACTCAAGGGATCAGTTGGCCAGAACCAGCGGATATCCCAATGTACCATCCAGTGGTCAGTGGGGATACCATGTTGACATGTCGGTTTTTGCAGTAGTCTGGTGATCGCAATTCAGAATGATTCCGGCACCATTTGGGGAGCACTTCATTTCATTCCAAAAATAGGCCCTAATTGGGATGGGAGAGTATTGTGGATATCCACTGGTCTGCAATTTCTTGTCCATCAACGCGTATCAACCAGCCATGCCCTGACACAGGAACAAACCCTGGAAGGTGCAAACATCACTAATCAGCCTCAACCACCTTGTCACAACGGTTGGCGCGGAAAGACGCGTACCCAAGAATCACATGGCTCATGATCACTATCCCTATTGTTTTTGCATGAATTGATTATATGTTGGAGTATAAGAGTATTCCCCCTTTTGGGGGGACCCGATCTGCAGCTGGCTGGTTGCGATAAGGGTTGACCCGACAACTCATTTATTGTTCCAGCTCCTGGGTCCCATCTTTTGGGTTCTACGAAAGCAATCGCTCGCTGTGCGCCATTCCGGAGAACGTTGCGTCAGGAAAATAGATACCTGCTCCACAAAGGCTGATGGTCTTTCTGATGTGGGTTCCCAAGGAAAACTCATCAAAACAAAGGAAAATCATCGCAGAATATCATGTCTTCCTGATTTCTTTGGATGTTTCAAATACACAATATCCATCAAAATGAACAGTATCCGAACTTTCGACCTGCCACGACCCCCGCACGCCCTCCAAAAGGCCCAACGGCGCACGTACTGTTCTTAACCACTGAGATGTCCAGCTTACCTGAGTCAGATCTGAGGGAAATTGACTCGGGGACCTATTGATCCTTCCCCGAAATATGTATGGTCACTCCCACCCAACCAGAACCTACCTTCCTCGTTTGCTTTGTAGTTTTATGACATGCATATGCCATCTAGTCATAAACAAACATGAGAGTCCCAAGCAGTTCAGCAATGAAGGCATTCAAACCCTGGAACTGGGTCAATAGATTTCAGGAATCTCTTTAAAAAAAGTTGTGCTCCCAGGAAATTCATCGAAAAACATAAAGATTCCGCAAACCACTTGGTTTTGTTGTGTTCCGTGCATCGAACTAAAAAAAAAAACACCAGCAGCCTGGTTCTGGCAGTGGTGGAACTTTCTGCCCTCCGAGGTGAACGCAGAAATCCTGCAGGCACCGCCCCTTGCTCCACTGGTCAATGAATGCATTCTGATTCTGATGGATTTTTAATAAACACCTCCCAGAAACCATGACTGCGGATTTATACATGATAATTATATGATTATTTATTTATCTATTTATATAATATATCTATATATGTGTGTGGGATTATTTGGGATCATTATAGACTTGGGGGTGTGGAATATTAAGGGGATGGGAGTAGTGGATGTGGGGGGTGAGACCCGATTTATTGAGCAATACTATTTCCATTTGGCCTCTGCGTGTCTGCAAACGCACTGCGTGCACAGGCACGTCGATTTCCATAATATACTTGCATCTGTCTTGGATTTGTGGTTGAATTTTTATTCAATTGCTGATATCGTCAAATTCATCCTTGCTGCTGGTCCTCATGAAGAAATAAGTTGTCAGTGGAGTAAGTCTTTGGATACCCCTGCAAAACCTGCAAGGGAGACTGCATGCGTCCTCGTAGACCTCCTGCAGGACCGGTTTCTCGTAGAGCTCCACAAAGGCTTCCTGACAACGTCCGCAAGCGATTTCGCTGATTTTACCACTTAGGTCACCGTAGGTCCACTTGTGGCCCGACTTTCTTAAACATTCACGATTCAGGAGCCTAACATCCAGGGCAGGTCACATGGGGATGAGATTAGATGTCACATGGGCATCTTTCCATGGTCACAAGGCTGAGCAAAAGACCTTGACGGAAGGTGTGAGCCACAGGAAGAACGCGAAATGTGAGACCGAACAAAGCAAATTGAACCCCCTGCCCCCTAATAAAAAGCCTCCAGGCAGACTCTGGTTTCTTGTTGGACCCCTTTTGAGGTCACAGGATACCACGTTGACTCTCTGCCCTGGCACACGAATGGACTCGTTCAGCAACGGCACATCAGAGGCGTGCGTCCAGAAGGAGTCATGGACCTTAGGAATTGGTTGGCCATGGAAATTGGAATTGATGGTAGACCCAATGGTATAAGCCATTTCTCCAATATGACCAGGAATGGGCTGCAAAATTAAAGGTTTATCAGATGATGGTTTATATTTGGGTTTACCACATTACCTAGCGACTGCTACAAGTTACAGATTACAATCCAAGCCCAATCTGAGCATCATCCAAGTGTGGTTTCATCCATCTTCAAACAAAAAAACTCCGCGCTACCAGAATCACCCAGATTTTTTCCCAGCGCCGTACCTTTGGACACCAAGAAACTGCGGCAAAATAAATGCCTTGTTTCTGGCATCGCTCTGCCACCATCATCATGTGAGTGGCCTCGACAAACACCACAGGGGGGTGTTGTCTTGTTGTTCCCTTCAACATACCCTCTGGTAATTTACCCGTTTGCAAACTGGAAGTCATGGCCATTTCGTAAATTTGGTTCGATGATTTACCTGTTCCCAATGGTGATGTTCCAGTTTACAAACTGCAAGTACCATAGGCTACATGCGATCACGGGCCAAGCCACGTCCAGCGAATGCACGAAGTTGGGTGGAAAACCACTGCTCTGCCTGCCCTGGCAAAGCCGATGGTCCAACGCAACTGCAGCCAGTGAATCTTGTCAGACACGGCGAATCCAATCTCTGCGATAGGTTTGAACATAACGGATTCCAAATGCACGATCATGTTCTGCAACTTCGAAGACTTGTCACTGTCCCAAACTAACTTGTCCAGCCATGAATAAGGGGCATATCAATTCAAGTGCATCCAGCGGGTGTCAAATATCAACCCATACTGAACGCTACACTATTGCACCAACTCGATATGAAACTGTGATAGGCCTCTTGCCTTTCAGCTCAGTATTACAGTGGTTTTCTCGCATTTCGCTCCATTGCAGCTCAATGCACACCATGGGTTCAGGGTGACGCAAATTAATGGTTTGATTTGAGGCATATTTGATGATATGGAAGTTTCCGAAAATGGGAGTACCCCAAATCATCCAAAATCCCAGTTTAGCAAAACCCCAAATGTGGCAGGAAACCATTGGTTTGACCCATCCAATAGAGGTTTTCCTGCCAGTTTTGCTGTCAACATCGGATCGCTTCTCCTTGTCCATGATGGGCTGCTCCCCCGTCTTCAGCGTGATCTCGATCCGCCCCGAGAGTGGTCTCCACATATGTTTATATGTATATATATATACATATTTCTTTTCCAGGGTTCAGATTTAAGAGATTTAATTAAAATCAGTGTCTCAATCATTCCAAGCATATCTTTCTACATCCGCCCCAACCCTTCCAGCCCAGGTTGAACCCCCCTGTGCTGCCCGGCGCTCTGACGTTTGCTGGCCATGCGCACCGTCTCGGCTTTGCGGTACGGCTGCGAACAGCTGAAACCCAGCGGCGAAATCCAGGCCACCGGGGCCTGGCCCATGGTGGCAATGTGAGGAGTGGGATCTTTTGGGCGTGTGTGTATATATATATATACATAGAGAGAGAGAGAGACAGAGAGAGAGATAGAGATATTACATATATAGACATGTAGATATATAGATATATCCTACTGAGCAACTGCTAGACGGGGTTGCCCAAAACCACCAGCTGGCCTCCCTAAGGACCTCTAAGCTGGTGGGCCAAAACGACACACTCAGAAGCCATAAATGCTCTGGAGCAAATGTGCTCACACATGGGATGATAGCAGGCATATATACTCTCGTATACGTATATTGTCATATATATATATAATGTGTTTTTTTTTGGCGGTTCTCCGGTTGAAACCCACACGTTTTTTTCTGATGATTTAAACGGTTCGCACCTGCACACCGTTGAACATCTTGGTCACTAGTTTGAACCAGTCCTGGCACTTGGATGCTGCAAGTTGATCAAGTTGGATGCTGGAAATCCACAGCAGGTTGATGGGGGTCTGTAGTTATTCATACTTATCCACAACAAGAATCCGCTACAAATAGTAGTGTCAGCATCCCTGCCATCAAAATCTTAGGTCATCGGCCAAAACCAGGAAAAGTTTATGGGGTGTGGGTGGGTGTGGGTGTGTGTGTGTGTGTGTCTGTGTCTGTGTCTGTGTCTGTGTCTGTGGTGTCTGTGGTGTCTGGGTGTCTGTGTCTGTGTCTGTGTCTGTGTCTGTGTCTCTCTCTCTCTCTCTCTGTCTGTCTGTCTCGCTCTCTCTCTCTCTCTCTTATTTGTCTCATTTTATTTCTTTGATGTATCTCTACTCTCATGTCTTGTCCCAATTTCTCCCATGATTTTCCTATGATTTGCTATATACATATACATATATATATATAATGGGTCTCAATTTGTTGTTTTCAGGGCGTCCTGGATCTTCTTGGCTCCAGCAAAAACATCACCAATGGAAGCCAACACGAGCCTGGCGCATCTGGCGCTTTCCGGCGGAGTCGGGGGTTCCACGGCCAGTACCATGATACCACATACAGCGGGTCATCCCATTATATCATATTTTTTACCATGTTTCTATTTACTATCTGGGTCAAAACTAAAGAGAAAAAAAAACAATTATCAATGGTCCCATTATGGGTGGATTAGGCCCTTAGGCATGTGTAAAAAAGGGTTCCCCCAATTTCCATCCCAAAACTGTTGCCAGAACCACAATTTCCACAAGTCCTCTGTTGGTAATCCCATCCCCTGAACCCATGCCATGGGCATCCATGGGCCCCCAGAATATCGCCATCCCATGCCGTCCACAATTTCAGATTATTCTTAGGTGTACCACATGGCTTTGTCCAAAAATATGAAAAATACCCCCAATTCAGCATATTCATTTGAAAAGAATTGAAAAGACAGGTTCTCAACCACCAAATCCACCAACATGGCGACTCGGCGCACCCTGACAGGTATCGCGACAGCTCCTTGAGTTCGGCCGTCTCCACCTGGCCGTATCGACGAACGGCCGTCCAGGCCCCAAACTCCAATGGTGGATCAGGTTGATCAAATAAACAGCAGCTGCCCCCGATGAAAATGGCACTTTGAGTTTTTAACCCCCACAGAACCTGGACAAATCATCCCCTACAAAAATGACGTGCGACTGTTGAGGTTTTTCGGAAAACCCATCGGTTTTGGACTGGAAGATTCTCCAGTTCCAGGTTGGCTGATGAAGCCCGATGAAGTGTAGATCGACTTTGGGGGAACAGCCACTTGTTTCGTCCTTTAAGAACGCAACATGCCAGTTTTCAGAGGAGCCCTTGCCCAACTTACCCTAGTAAGGCAATACCAAAGATCCAAAGTAATCAACTGTGCTTGAGAGAACTTGGGAAGGGTTGACAACTTTCTCAAAGCACCCTCCATCTCATTGAACCGGGCTAACAAGTTTTGGTGAACGCGACTGACAGCAGTTCTTTTCTGGCCACCTGCGCAACAATTGGCGTACGAAACCTGTAGAAACGAAAAGAGTCCTTCTGCATGTCGCAGCAAGATCCGTCCAAATTCCAAGAGTTCACACTACAAACTGCAACTGACTTTCGACCTCTACCTGCCCATTTGCCAAATCCCCGCTGTCGAATCGATCTCAACTTCAGCGGAAAGCAACACGCGTGCAACATCCAACCATCCAGCAGTTATTGAATTCTTGTCTGCACCAGCATCTATCAACAACTGTGCTACTTCCCAGTGGCCCTTGTAAGCCGCATGAAGCAAAGGCGTGAAGCCATCTGGTGCTGCATAGTCCTTCTCCGCGCCAGCATCTAACAACAACCGCGCTACTTCCAAATGGCCGTTGTCAGCTGCATGATGCAAAGGCGTACGACCACCTACGGCTGCACTGTTCTTCTCAGCATCAGCATCTAACAACAACCGCGCTACTTCCACGTGACCCATGTTTACCGCATCATGCAGAGGCGTAAAGCCATTCCGTCTTGCACTGTCCTTCTCAGCACCAGTATCTAGCAACAACCGTGCTACTTCCAAATAGCCCTTGTTTGCTGCATGATGCAGAGGCGTGAAGCCATCTGGTGTTGCACAGTCCTTCTCCGCGCCAGCATCTAACAACAACCGCGCTACTTCCAAATGGCCCTTGAAGGCCGCAAGATGCAGAGGCATGCGGCCATTCGTTCTTGCACAGTCCTTGTCCGCACCAGCATCTAGCAACAACCTTACTATTTCCAAGTGGCCTTCCCAAGTTGCAAGATGCAATGCTGTTGCTCCTTCTTCCTGTGCAGTGTTTCTGTCAGCACCTGCATCCAACAGCAATTTCAAAACTTCGGCATGACGATTGAAGGCTGCACAGTGCAAAGCTGTGGAGCCATCTTCTGTAGACCTAATTTCGAGATCAGCATGAGACTCAAGCAACAATTCCATGCAGCTTGCGTTGCCCACCCGTGCTGCAAAGTGTAGTGCTGGCCACCCATCACGATCTCTTGCGTCAGGGTCCTGTGGCCGTTGAAGCATCACCTCAACTTTTTCAAGCTCATTCTGCTCGCACGCAGAAACTAACTTGGCATCTTCATGTTTTTCAGATGGCCAAAAATCAAGAATCACAAGTTGCAAATCCACCGGCGGGAATATCTCTTGATCATCACAAAGCTCGACAGCACTGCCATTCAGAATTCTTTGTCTGAATCTAGAGCAATGAACTTGCTGCGAGAGATACTTTTTCAGTGCAAGAATAGATCTGCCTGTGCCCTGCGGCATCATCTCGTCTAACTTATCGGCATCAAGAACTGCCACTTGTGTGCCAGACGCGGCTAAAGACACGCGCAACATGGCTGAAGGTCAGGGCGTCTTGAGCCACAAGAGCTGATGGTTGTGCTGTCCTGATCTGTCAAGCTACTCCAGTTGTGTGAGGTCAGGTCCCTCAAATCCATTGTTTTGCCTGTTGTCTTTTATATGTGGTTTCCAAGAATTTCGTTGAACCTCACCAGGAGTATGATATAGATTTGATACACTCAATCGGCTTCTCAGCTTAAACTGTTGTAAACAAATTTCATTGCTGGAGGATTGGCACACTCGTTTTTTGTGACAAAACGCTTCGGCACAACCAATCAAGCACAATGTTCAGATTCTGATACTACCATGATAATCCCTATGAGGCCTACTAGAACGTCCGTGTTATTGATTTTTTTTTTGCCACCAACAGATAATGGCAACCGGTGCTGTTCGGCCGACCCACTCAGGGTACCTCCCCACTTGCCTTGTCACCCACGAAGTCTCCCATATGACTTTGTACTTGCCGGAAAGCACCAATCTGGCAGCTGATCAGGTGGGACGAGGTGGGGCTATGGAGTAGCGGCTGCAGCAATGTTTGGTGTTTCATAAATGATCATTAGTTGTTGCCATCAATGATCGTTCTGTACATTCCCATGTTTTTTGGCTTACCCACATGCCATGCACGATCTCTCATTGAAGGGCCGCTTGGCATTTTTCCTCCCCAACGGCGGAAGATGAAGAGCCGTGCTGAGCTGGCGCATGATGGATTGGAACAGCTCACCAAAACCAATGTGGGCTTAACCAGCAGACATTTGCACCCCTATCTAGTGGGCTGAGCCGAGCCATTTGACAAAGACTACTCAAGTAGGGTTGAGTATAGACCCATTTGAACTTGGAAAGGGCCACGTAGCTGTATGTTTCCAGGAGCTACCGACAAACTCTTTATGTTTGCCTAGGAGTTCTTCGGGATGCTGGGCTGCCATCACAAGCAGCGGTTTAAATGCCACAGATTTCCCCAGTGGATGACAGAAACAACCAGCAAGCAATGTTGTCAGTAGCTCATGCCTCAGGCAGCTTTTCTGAGAGCCCCAACTTATGGATCCAAACAAAACTATACCTCTGAGAGATTCTCGTGACATTCGTGACCTGTTAGACCTGTTATATTTTGGGGTGACGTGTTGCAATTCAGATGCGCGGTCCTCAGCTGACTTTGAGCGGCACAACGTTGACTCTAAGAGCGGTTGGTGTCAGCGGAACAGAACGCTATTCCCAACTCACTGCTTGGTGCTTGAACCAAGCTCAAACAAGAGGTTCCTCAAGTGATCATCCAAGTTGGAAAGTACCTGAAAATCAAAAATCAAACTACCAAGCACTTCTTCCTTGCCATCATTTTTTCATCCATCACTTACCACTGTTTTGCCTTTTTCGCTGGTCACCAGCCCCAGCCTCGACACCAGGCCGCTGCTGGCCGGAAGGCCCAGGCTCCTTATGCCCCGTGGGCTTCCCTCAGCCCAACGTCAATGAACTGCGTCAAGGTTTTCACTGACGGATAGTCGAACATCAGAGTGTTGGGCATCCTCAGCAAGCAAGTGATTGTTGGGGTCCGAAAATGGGTTACAAATTTGGGAGTGCATTGAAAGCTGTTAAAAGTTTGATTGGGATGGGAAAAACAACTCACAGGGCTTCAGGCAACATGCCCACACATAGAGCAAGTTCAACACGCCCAGCCCGAGAACGAGCTAGGGATAAACTCAAACAAAGCAGTAAATCGGGGATCGTTTTCAAAACAAACCTAACCGGTACATGGCTCGGCTAGGTTCAACAGCAGAAAGGATTGGGAACTCACAATTTTATCCGCGGACCACAGGGGCCTGCTGCCACTCAACCGGGGGAACACTGTAACCACAAACAGGTAATCCTTTTTGTTGAACCATTGAACTATCCAGTTTCAGAGACTTAAATCACGTGTAACTGTATAAATACATATAGGTATACACATGCATACGTACATTTCATTACATTACATGACATTATATACATGACGTCAAATCATATCACATCATATGACATGACAGTATATACATTACATTGTATAACATTACAGTGCATTGCATTGCACTACACTACATTACATTGCATTACATTACCTTGCATTACATTTACCATTTTCATTACCATTACTGTTACCGTTACCGTTGCCATTCATTACCATTGCGTTGGATACATTAGGGCAATCACCACATATATTACATGCATTACCATACATTGTATAACATTACAAACGGTACCTAACATTACATCACATGACATCAAATGCCGTCACATGACGTCACATCACATGACATCACCCAGCATCACATCACACGCATCACATAACATTACATGACATTACCTAACATGACATGGCATGACATGACATAACAGTACAACAACAGTACATAACATAACATTGCATGCATTACATACATTGCATACATGACATACATTACATACATTACATTATTGGAAAAAAAAAACACACACACAACATAACTTAACAGTATGTATATAATTATATATGTATATAATGGACTTGATCTGGACCTCCTTCACCAGGTCTATGGCCGAGCTTCTGAAGTCCCGCGAAATCCTTGGAGATGGCGTTCGCAAACTCCACTGCGGCGAGGCTATCTAAGCCTCGTCCGGCCGGGTCCACATTGGGACCCCGCCGGGATAGCACTAGGTAATGGTATAATAATGGGATATCATTGAGATATGTGGGAAAATAATATGAAAAACATGTATATATATATGTACAGTACATATAATATATATATATACATTGAATACTATTCAATCTGATAAATTTGCAAAAAAATGATGCGATAATGAGAAACGATAGTGCAATTCGGGGTACCCCGTGACGGTGACACAGCAAAATATCCAGCTGCTCAAATCCCTCAGCTCCATGAGCAGGATTTGCATTCAGGTGATGACCACATAATCAAGAAATCTCAGACTTACAGGCCAAAAAATGAAACATTCACATATTATATATATATACACATTATATATATATGTGTGTGTATTTATATATATATATGCAAATATTCGATTCTATATAGACTTCTTCATAGTCTAGAATATTCAGAAGTGACCACTTTGGCCCTGAGCTGTCAGTATGACACCCCAACAAACCACCATTAGGCGTGGGGGCCCGGCTCCTCGCCGGGCACGCCGGGGCACCAGCGTCCATCAGGGGCTCGTCATTCTCAAGGCTTTCCACCCCGATGAGGGACAGCGCAGTGTCCTTCACGATTTCTTCGATCTCGGAGATTGCGGGGCCTGCAACAAAAACCACGGATTTGACCAAAATTGTGATCAACAATGGGGCCATGGGATGCCATGGGGACTTAACCAACAACGAGGATTTCATCCACATTTTGATGGTGGTTTCGCCTGATTTGACTTGCAAAAATATGGTGGTTTCATCCCAAAAGCTACAGGGCTTCACCAACAACAATGGGATTTTTCATCAACCAACATGAGGATCCAAAAAAATATGGGCATCGGGGTACCCGGGTACCTATCTCCATTTATCCATGAAGTGGGCGAAGGACATCTAGGGCGAATCTAAGGGCAATAGAAAGCGGGTCTGGATCTGTCGGGAGTTCCAGGTCACCAAACTAGCAGATGGACCAGTGGCCCGAAAGAGCCAACAGAATTTGTTTCAAGGGACATTCAAAAGGTGTGACCTGAACAGTACACCCAAGTCTATTGTTTTCAGAGTGTCAGCCAGATTCCCTATAGGCATCATCTACGAAAGTTTCCATTTTTGTTTGGCCAAAATCCATCAGAATTCAACTTCTTTGGGATGCAATGAACCCCCCATTTCGTTGGGAGTCCAAGTCCCCCCATCTGTGCCTTTGTAGGGCCCAGAGCCAGACAGCTCCGATGCAGCTTGGGGTGCCATGGCTGTCATGTTCGGCGCCATGGCCCCCATGTGCTGTGGAATCTGCAGTTCGGCCTGTTGGTTGAACTGCATCTGTCGTGGCGGCGGCGCCTGTCGCGCGGCTCGGGGCTTCGGGCGAAACTTCTTCACCATGCGAGTCTTCTTCACCACTTGCCCACCTGCGTTGCTCGGAGCGGTGTGGTGCTGTTGAAACCAGGGATCAATGGTGAGCTGTTCAGATTGCAACTTTTGGAATACAGTTCGGATGTCTCTTGATCACCACCCTTTCTTGAGATTTTGCCGTTCTACCAGTATTTGCGGCGAATCCAGCCCAGTTCCAGTGTTCCTGAATCTAGTTGTTGGCTAGTTGTTGGCCAAAAGAGCAACAGTCCTTTCATGATGAACCATCACCAACAAAATGGCAGCTGCAGCACTCCACCTCAGAATTCCCCACTTTACTACTGAGGGAGCCAGATGTTTGCTTGTCCTTGCTCCATATTATCACAGCTCAGAGCCATGGCCTCCACCTCCGCCCGTATTTCCCAGCGCTGCTTGGCTCTTGTCGTGGCTCTCGCGCATGCCGCTCTCAATGAACTCGGACAGCAACTTCACGGATGGGAAATCGAACATCATGGTGGAAGGCAAGGAGATTCCTGCGAGTCATGTCGGAGTTTAGAGGATGTCAATGGTAAGGATTTGGAGGTTTCCTCCAGACTTTGGGGATCCCCCATTTCAAGAAACCCCCATTTGGGTATGACATGGTATGACTGGATCCCAACTTTGTTGGAAATCTCCAAGGCCGACACAGCAACCAGGGAATGCAATTGCCGAATCCCATTGAACATGGAGGACCCCTGCCCAAATTGCCACGTTTACCAAGCCGAGAGCGGCTGCTGTGGTCTTTGGGTCTTTGGGTCAGGGTTGGAAACCCCGGATTGATAGGTCTGATAGGTTGCCTGCGGTTGCCTCAGCTATGAACATCTGTCAAAACTCAAACATGCCCACAAATGATGTTTCATTAAGCTCAATTTTACTTGCGCCCCGTCATAGTTGAAGGATGTTGAAGGCATACTGCGTGGTGATGAGAAACCAAGGGATTGGAAACTCTTCAATATTCCTGGATGGCCATGATGGCAAAGTCCAAAACCTTACCGGAAAATTCCTGGACAGCCTGGATGTGTCAATTCTCAGCTGGGAACAAGCCAGCAACTCTGCCTGGCCTGAAAACTCCTTTGCCAATGTGTTCCCAAACTCCACTGCAGCGAGGCTGTCCTCAAGTTCAGCCAAGGCTTTGCATGTGGCTGACAAAGGGGCCAGGTTTGCGCAAAATTTGGAATTTCTCTAAGGTATTCCAAAGGTTCCGTGTACTTTGAAACTCCTCAAGTCTTCGAAACTCTCAAAAAAGCGGAGTCTTCCCCAAAGCTGCTGGGTATTTTTCAACCTTCCCTCAATCTTTTTGACAAAGTGAAACTCGATGCCAGGTACTGGAAAGTCCCCAGTAGCGTCAAGGGACTAGTCCAGCATCCATCAAGGGCTCATCCATGTCCAATTTGTCCACACCAATGAGGCCCAAGGCTACGTCGCCTCAGGGAAGCACTGCAAGATCTGGGCCGATCATGAGGGTTTAAACTGGGGGTTTACCAGGTGACGAACCAACAATGATGAGGATACAATCCACACCAAGAATGGGGATTCAACAAACAAGACTATAGTAGCACTTGAAGCTTTTGGGTCGTGGCGTATCCAATGGGTGAATGTACTGGCATGGATGAACTCTGGGGGATGAACATCGATTTTCCAGCTGTTTAGGTGTTCAAAACAGTACCAGGTTTCTGTTCCATGTCCATATCATGCCACTCATCTTATCCGCTGCAAAAGTACAAAATGGGAATTTGGAAGACAGCCTAGATTGATCAGATTTTCTCTGCACCCCCTGGGAAATTCTTCGGACAACCACACAAGGATAGAACCTCGAATCAACTGCAGGCCGGAGAGGCTTCACCCCAACCAGCCCTGGCCACTCAGCCGAAGAGACTCACAGTGGAGACCACCTCTTCTTTACTTGGCCCACTGTACTGGCTCACAGCCCCACCTCCTCCTACCAAGGGGACCAAGGGCAGTGCAGTGATGGGATGAAAATCCTGTGATGATCAACCGATCAACCCCCATGAAGGACCCAAGGACCGTGGGCCCACGGCCTCCACCTCCTACAACTTCCTCATAGACTTCCTCCTCCCAGTATTCTTCCATCTCCTTGCGCTGAGTTCCCAAAGGTGCCTCAAAAAACTCTGGGGTTTTGTACCATACAAAATCAGGAGGGAAAAGTGCAAAATGTTTGAAACCACAAACTCCAAACAAACTAGTCGTTGCAACATTTTACAATAGTTGTCCCCCTTTTCAACTCTATTGAGGATATATGCAGGCGCTTGAACGAAACAGAAGCACAGTTGTTCTACAAACACCAATGCTCCATATACCATTACCAAAGACCACCTGTGGACAACTTGTTGGAGAAGGACATCACATGCCAGGTGTGGTCTTCCAACAAGTAGCAAATGGGCTATTCAACAGCCAGAGTGAAGCTGCTGAAGCTACTGAAGCTGTCCTCACCCTCGCCACCAAAGTAGCTCATCGAACCCGTAGTGGTGGGTCGAACACCCACAGTCTTGGGAGTGATCCTGTGCTGGGGCCATGTTCTGTGTACGTCAGGACAGATCCTCGGAATCGGACAAAGTCATGTTCAGCGAAAAAAACGTGTCTTTCAGATCTTTCAGGAGCATTTTTGGGGAAGTTCCACACCACAGCCCGTGTCGTGTCCTCTTCAGAATCGCTTCCACGGCATCTTGCCCTGACTGATCGTGTTCTGCCTGGAAGATCTGCAGAGCTTTGTTGCTAAACTCCTTGGCCTGCAGGGCGTCCCAAAATGAGTAGCCTCCTCTAATCAAACATGGCTGGCTGCATATTCCAGCATTTATATAGATGTTTTTCTCCTTGAAATTTATATTAAAACCTCCATTTATCGGGGATTCCATTGCCTTGGAGTACCGGAGGGTACCTGCAAAAAAACACACCACAAAGGTTTATTTCAGTGGGAAGGCAAGCCATTTGGGAAGGATCAGGCCACATGGGATCGCAACTCCTCCACGGCTGCGGAAGGGCCTCGGGATAGCGCTTCGCACCCTCAAACTCGGCCAGTTGAGCTTTCAGCAAGTAGAAATGCCCTTCAGCAGAGGCATCGTTTACTGACCTTGGGACAAAAGATCTGCTGGGATATGCATCCCAGTTGGCAAGTGGACAAAATATTGTTAGCTGGGATATGACCCCTTTCGATTTAGATACAACCGGTATATATTTGGGACATAATCCGTATAGCTGGGACATATACATCTTTGTATATACACACACATATATACACACATATATGTGTATTTACATATATATAGCTGGGATACAAATCTGTTTATTCCAGGATAAAAGCACAGCTCTGAAAGTCCGGGGATCGTCTCAAGCTGCCAAGCATCTCCGCCAGGGGAAGGCCTTCATCGATGTACTTCTGGGAGTCTTCTGGCTCGAGGCACATCATGTGGGCCGTGGCCAGGGACAACCTCACAGCGGAGATGTGACGATCCACAGCGACCTAAAGGAATACAGCAAGCTGAAGTGACTGAAGTGGAATCATCCTCAGATTTGTTGGTGTTTCATGTAGAATTATGTAGAATTATGTAGATATACATATTATATAATATATATATATAGTATAACAGTATATCCCTAATTTAGATTGGAATATACATATATCATATGTGTATATATATATATATACCAACGTCAAGGAGGGTGTTGTCGCCTATCCAGGGGATGATCAGTTTGATGTGGTCGTTGTTAGCATCAAAATCACCACAGAGGTTGTCGTCGACGGCTACTCTGTTTTCGCTCTGGGCTTGTAATGGTATTTTGTAATTGTCGTCGTTTGCTTAATTCTCAATTTTCTGTCATTCCTGATGCTTATCATTCTTGAGTGTCATTCTTCCTAATATGATGTTCATTGTCGTCATCACTATTATCATAAATACGTAGGTCTATGTCTATTGTGCGTACTATATATCCATGTCTGTATCTACGTATCATATAAGCCCCTAAAAGAAATAGAAAAGTGAAATCCTTCAAAATGTCCCGCTGCCAAGTAACAGCGCCCGAACCAGCAGCGCGTCATCCTGGCACATCATCCACCACCAGGGGTTGTTTTGGCCATCGGGGAATGGTACCCTCCAAATGGGAAAATGGCCCACGGAGGTTATGAATGGTTTCAATGGTTCTATTAATTACTTGGGAATTACTTGGGAATGGCACTATTTCAACAGGTTTCCATTCATAGAAAAATATTCTGACTGAGAACATGACCGGCAAAATTGACCCATGCATAGATGGTGTTGTCCACTAAAACATGTTGATTTTTTGGTGCCAGGTGGATGTTCACCCCCGCAACTATGGCATAGCTTGGAACAAGAAAAAGTACAGGAAACCTCTCTATTGGGAAACAAAACAAGGATTTCTATATACAAAATGTCCTTCGACCAATCCAATAAGGAATCGGTCAGAACTCTGAAATTGGTATTCAGCAGCCCCTTAAGTGGAGTAACAAGATATCGCCTGAACATCCAAGTTTACTATCAACTCCTTCAATTTCCTTTCAAAAAAAACACGGAAACCCCCTTAACCTGGCCTCCAATGGACTGGAGATCTTCAGCGCATCCTTGGCTGACTGTAGCGCTCGCTCAAAGGCCGCGGCTGCGGGCCTCCCGGGGAGAGGATGGATCCAATGGTACCCATGCGCATCCAACAAGGCAATGATAGTGATAATTCATTTTTTATTGGATGTCACTAGTCCCCAATCTTTTGGGGAGACGTTCCCAATTTATTGCCACAGCGCAACGCCCAAAGACACTTTATTGGAACATCGAAAGGTCTCCAACTCCCGGCGCCTCTCTTCCGGCTCCTCTGTAGGCGCCTGCCAGGATGGGATTTACACCCCACTGACGCACCGACGTCCTCTCTGAGGCCATCCCAAAGCCCCCAGCGACCTCTTCAGCAGCTTGAAACCAATCCGCTTCACGCTGTTTGGGCTCCTGGGAGGGCGATAGCAAGGTGGTTTTCTTTGGCGAAAGTGGCAAGCTGAGGTTGTTGATCATACAGGTACAATTCAGTACAATCACTAAGTTGACACATGCTAACTGCTAGGACATGCTGGGGCCGGGAACAAAACGTTCAACAACTGCTCATCCTCAAACATCAATGGAAAAATCCTCTACTTCTATTTGGGTGATCCGGTGGGTCAAAAGCGTGGTACCCCTCTCCTCCTCAATCCTGGTGCGTCCCAAGAGAAAACTGGTAAATGCATGTCCCCCCGAAATGTGGTAGAATAGATTGAATAGATTTTGATGCCAATGCCATTTGGGTCTGCCGGTCCGGGCCTCCACTTCTTTGCCTTCGCTGCGAGCCTGGCATTTCTGAGGATGGAAACAAAAGAAACTGGAAATTTAGAAAAGAATGGATGCGTCGAGTTCCCAAGTCTTGGATACACCCCATATTTCAGAATGAAACCTAATGAACGTAACCTCTCTACCGAGTGGCTATTGCTGTCTACTTCTTCCAGTCGCCTCAGCACCACGTCATATTCTTACGATATCCTCATGATTGTTACAGGGGCTCAAAACCCTGATACCCCAATACCCCTCTGTTCACACCAAAATAGCTGGCAAACGGAATATCCATTCCCTCCATGTATACTAGGGTTTGATTAATAACTCATATGTTTTTCCGTGCTGTTCCCATGCTGGAGATCCCCCATCATATGCTTTATGGCAATCCCAATTTTAAGGATTATTGTCTCATTAAATTCCCATTATTATGATTCATTATTTATATGTATGTAATTATAATTTTGGGGATACAACCGGATAAGAGTAATTAGACCTTTTATGGTAATCAAAAAGCAGGACTACATGGGCATAATAAAACCATATACCATCCCTCCAAGTAACATAGACCCTGCCAAATAGGCTTTTTGAAGATGAGTTTTCAGTTTTTAGTTTAAAATTGGGTCATTTTCTGTCAAATTCAAGGACTCATTAAATTCCCATGATTCCCCATGTCTTCTGGTTGGCTCCCATCATTCCCTGGGCCACGGAGCCCCCACCTTTTCTTCCTTCGCCTTAGCTCGACGATCCATCTCCTGCGGCCAATAAAAAACAACAAGTCCTGGAAATTCTTGGAGAATATTGGATATAAACTCCAAGTTCTGGATATCTATATATCTATGTATATGTATGTATATATGTATATATATATACCCGCAGGCCGGGGGTGCCGCCCAGAGGTTATGGGATCATGGGACCAACTCTTTAAGGTTTCATATGTGTTTTTTTAAGGGTTACCACGGTTTTTATAAGATCCTCTCAAGACTTAGGGTTAAATAGCAGATTTGGAACTCGGGTTTTATGCTTTAGGATTTAGGGTTTAGGGTTTTATGTTTTGGAAACAAGTCTCGTCAGCCAAGTTACTGGCCCTGTGTAGTGAAAATCCACTTCGCCGGCAGCACCCCTTTGCTGGCCATGTGTATATATATATATGTGTATATATATATACATATATGTATATGTATATATATATATGTATATGTGCACATACCAAGACTTTCAACCATAGATATGCTCTATATATGTATAGATGTAAATATCATTCTACATTTAGATGAGTTCGATATTGGGCACATTGCTTAAGGGATCTATATATAAAGGAATGTGTATATATATATATATACACATGTATATGATTATATATATATATATTCATGCAAGGAAATATATTTCTCTAGATGCATGATGATGGGTGCATACGTTCTTCTATGAGTAAATACGACGTGTGTGTGTGTCTCTGTGTGTGTCTCTGTGTGTGTCTCTGTGTGTGTCTCTGTGTGTGTCTCTGTGTGTGTCTGTGTCTGTGTCTGTCTGCCTGTCTGCCTGTCTGCCTGTCTGCCTGTCTGCCTTTCTGCCTGCCTGTCTGCCTGTCTGTCTGTCTGTCTGTCTCCATGCGCTCATCTATTCACATCACTGCCTTGGAAGTTACAAAGTTACCGACTCACACCTGCCATATCAGTCTTGAGTCGTCTTGAGCCATAGCGGTGATGGATACTCTAACTGGGTTGAGAGCTCATATGCTCGAGCCAAGGCTTTGGAACCCCATTTCCTGTCGCCCAGCCATCTCCTGTTTCTCTTCTTCCGAAGCTGCCGACAGCAAAGTTTGCGCCAGTTGAATACCTGAGATATACGACCCCAACCCTGCAAGCACCTGGCTTCTTAATTCTCCATCAGTTTCTTTGTCAAGTTCCACGTCTTCTCGCGGTCACAACACCAAATGAACATCCCGTTCAAGCCCAGTATCGCAGACTTAGTCCTACGTTAGAGGGAATGTTTGGCAGTTGAAACCCACCGATGCTTGACAAAAGCCACGATTGCATCCCAATAGTTGATGGTAAAAACTATGGCCATCATGCAGATGTTCCCTTCCATCACTACATAAAATCACTGAGTTCCTGAGAAGGAACACTTAGATCAATCAACCCAAAAATATTTGGTTATTTGGTACATACATATATACATATATTATGTATATAAATAATAGTATGTATGCATATATATATATATAGTGTAGACATTTTTTTTTGCACGATGTGTCTTCGTCGCTTCAGATTTCTATGTCCGAGCCCAAGGTGCAGGCCCAGGCCTCACTTCTCCGATCTCCCATCTCACGTTGCAGCTCTCGACACCTGAGGCTGTGGAGCCGTGGAGCTGAAAAGTTGGTCCCAGATCCAGTTGGAGACCCCAAAATTCAGGGAAATACTGTGGATGGTTGCGAAATCCTGCACCAGTTGATAGGTGGTTTATCCCATTATTTTGTTTGGGTTTCAACCATCCAAGGTGGTGCAGGATTTCTTCCACCCACCGTATCATTGATGTATACTTATGAAAAACGAAACTTCTGGAAAGACTTTTCTATTGTTCTATCATTTTGAGGCTTGCTGTAGTGATAGTGGTTATGAAATAGTCGTCATGAGAATGACTACTACTGGTGACAATTCACTCTTGATATGATAATAATAGTTAATGCTTATGAGTCATGAAATAATGATTATTTGTCCTCAATACATATTAATACAAGATTACGAATAATGAGTACATATGTAGTTATCAGATCTTATCGCTATGTCTTTGTGTCGAGCCGTACATTCTCCCCGCCGCGTGTCACCTTCTGCACGCTGCAATTGCTCGTGTGAAGTCATTTAAATGCAGTCGAACTTCAGCCTTTCGTCGCAGGCTAGCTGGACTGTCTGGACTGCGAATGGTGCAACTGATGCAGTTTAGTGGAGATCCAAACTGGGCTTCAGGTAAATAAAACCCAACACAAGCTTGGAATAGGATGCACAAGCTGACACAAATCCACTATAGATTCCGCCATCCACAAATCAAAATGACCAGCCCGGACCAAAGCACCAGGCGCCCAACGTTTTGACTCAACAGCGTAAAACTCACTCTACACTCCTGATATGACAGGCATTCCTGTTGGATAATCTAATATCATCAATGTAAACTCCTTCATCCATGAGCCACTCAAGTAAGATATTTCTTCCGGCTACTCTGGTAGTTTCAAATAGCTATGGAAAATCTCTATTCTTATAGGTAAAACGTCTATAAATGTGGCATTGGCCATAGCTATGTCAAATTACCCGAGTGTATTCAACAGTCTATCATCACTGATTGTCGGCATCCAATCTCTCCCCATAGACGACTATGCCATTGAGTATCCATTGACCATGGTTCTACCATGATTACTGCTCCAATCCCGACTCTTGGGGCTGGTGAATTCGCCGCCCACTTTGACTTCTTCAATCCCTATTTTTTTCTATGCAATCACCATTTTCGCAATGTTCACCGCCTGCAACCTGCCTCCCAGCCAAATTGCCCCCACCTGCATCCTCAGCGCATCGGCTTCCCCCTCACGATCTCCCACAGCGTTGAAGATCCGTTGCGCTTCCACCGTCACGGCAGCACCTGATGGATGGAGTCGCATGGAGTTGTCCACCTTTCGTGACCGCATAACCACAGGCACCTCTCAAAAACTTGATGATTCTGGTCATCCACAAGACCAAATGAATACCCTGTCCTCCGGCAAACGGAGGAAAGAAATCTTTCACTTTTCAGAAACAACAAACGTACTTAGTAAATGGAGGCAAATGGGATGTTTTCCACTGCGAGGTTTGTCTACCAGAGGGGAGATTCCGTTGGGTGCTTTGCAAAATCAATTTTGGCGTCTTTCCTGAATCTTTCTACATTCAAGAGTTTCAGGGCCTTTAGAATGTTCTTTCAAAGATTGTATCTACGTATATGTAAACGTACTATAAGCATATATGTACCTACTGTATGTATATCACATGTATGCATCTACATTCAACTTTGTTGGAGAGAGATATCGATATGGAGGTGTCCTAAAATGGGGGTACTCCTAAATCATCCATGTTCATAGGATTTTCCATTATAAACCATCCAGCTATTGAGGATCCCCCATTCATGGAAAGTGCCGTATAGGTCTGACATCCCCACGTTCCTGGCCCCCTAGGCCTCGTTTGAGCTCGCCTCGCGCGCAGTAGGCGGAGCATAGCTGCAACAGCGCTGAGGCCTGGCAAGGGATGGTGGCTTGAGCATAGCCTGCAAACCGAAGGGATCGGGAGATTTTGGATTCTGGAAACAAACTTGGGGAATCCATGTGGTTTGAGCAACGAAAAAAAACATGAAAAAATGAAAATGGGAGTGGTCACCACGAAAGTGCCATCTTCACCCAGTTTTTTTAGGGGCCAGGGGCCCAACTCATTGGGGGCACCGGCGCCTCGCCCTTCTTGGTGCCCGTCTTCCGCGACAAATCCCGCGACTTCATCGCAGCCTTCAGACCCAGACGATTCTCCCGCCTCGGTGGATGGAGATTCGCCAAAAATAAACGGATCCAAACTATCCAAGGAATATGCAATTTGTTGGGGGTGATGACCTTGAGATGATTTTGAGACATACCCATCTTGAGTTCGGAAAATCGGACGCACTCAGTTTCTCTCAGGTGCAACTTTTGAACGAGAGAACTGCAGGAGCGAAAACACAAAGAGATGCAGAAATCTTTCCAAACACTGGGGGAAATGTGAAAACTGTTACTCTGGAGAAAAAACCTTGGGAAAGCATCGCTCGGGAGCCTCACCCACATCTCAGGCGGCATCTGCGGTCCACGCCGGATGTGGACCACCCAGATACGTCGAAGAAACAAATGATTGAAAATTGGAATTCCCAAAGAAAACTATTCCATCTTTCTGGGGCAGATTCAAGACACTCCAAGAGAAATTTCTCCAGTTGAAAAACAAATGATAGTATGATGATCAGGTTTTTTTAGGCATATCCATGATATTCAATTATCATTTTTTACCAATGATGGTACCAATGATCTACCCATTTTCCATTTCTACGGCGTACAGAAACTTCAGTTGAGCCACTTCAGAAGAGCCAGCTCGGAGCTCAACAAATACGCAGCAGCCAGGGACTTTCGATCCTGGTGGCAGAGGTGAGGGTGGCATCAAGAGTTGGTATATACAATATGTGTATATATATATAGAGAGAGATATATATATATATAGATGTATATATATGATGTATATTCTAGATATAGATATAGACATAGACATAGATATAGATATAAAAATATGTAGATAGACCTAGTTTATATCTAGGTTCCCCAACTACTATATAGATCTAAATATGGGAGGTGAATATGTACGTCGTATAGTTAGGCTTCTCTAACTCTTTAGAACAACTGGAGGACAATCATATGGTACTGAAAGTAAAATCATGCTGACATCCATGTCATGTTGGTGGGGGCGATGGGGGGGCACTAACGCCATCAATGACATACTCACACTCTGCATATTCAGTTTCAATCTTGTTCAACTTGTTCATATGAAGATCATGCTGGACAATACTTTTTTCCCACATCGCATTTCGAACATGCCAGGTTTCAGATTCCTGTCTCACAATTTGCAGTAGGTTCCTTTTTCACGGAGTAGGAGTAGGTTCCTGTCTCACGGGGTAGGAGTAGGTTCCTGTTTCACGGGGTAGGACGAGTATACACAAACATCCCGTCGGGGGGAAAACCGCGCCAGCATTTTGAACGTTTTGAAAAAAATGTCGTTTTCGCCAAAGCGAAACTACTGATTCATTCCCCAAAATAGACTTAAAATTCCCCGGGAATTTGAAGTGCTTTTATGATGATGTCCTGTAATTTACAGGGAATTTGTTCTTGAAAAGGTGCGCGATGTTTTTCCCTCTCACATCGCCATGCGCTTCTTCAAGGAGCGACCAGTGACCTCCAAAAGGCTTTTGGTTTTGGAGTTCATCCAACGCCATTGCCACACCCTGATGCTTCGCATCAATTTTAGGTTCACATGGCGGTTAGTTCTGGTCGGGAGACTACATGGTATGGCCGACTTTGACAGTCGCCACATCCCATCGACCCCACCTGTGTGAATCAGAACATGTTTTTTTCTGATTCGTTTCTGTATACAAAACACCCCTTTAGAGTGGCTGCAAGCTTCATGGTGCCAACCAAACTTGTGACTTAAAGATGGATTGCATGGTGCCCCATTGGTGATCAACATGGTTTTTTGGCCAGGGGACTGCCACAAGATGTTGCAGGAACCCTTGAGGCTAAATGAAGAAGAGACATACAACAAAGTGAAGAACAATTGACAACATGAAGCTCAGGGTCGACAGTTTTACATATGTATCAACATCTATTTTAAATAAATATCAACATCTGCTTTTTATATGTATCTACATCTGTGCCCATCCTACATTTATGATGCCAGCAAGGGGATACCCAAGACATGACGTTAACACCCCCCAACCCAGTGACGTGACGTAGCATGTGCATGTGACGCAAGATAACATGAATGTCAACACCCCCCCAACCCAGTGACGTGACAAAGCATGTGCATGTGACGCAAGTTAACATGAACGTTAACACCCTCCCCAACTCAGTGACGTGACGTAGCATGTGCATGTGACGCGAGTTAACATGAACGTTAACACCCCCCAAACCCAGTGACGTGACGTAGCACATGCATGTGACGCAAGTTAACATGAACGTTAACACCCCCCAACCCAGTGACGTGACGTAGCATGTGCATGTGACGCAAGTTAACATGAACGTTAACACCCCCCAAACCCAGTGACGTGACGTAGCACATGCATGTGACGCAAGTTAACATGAACGTTAACACCCTCCCCAACCCAGTGACATGACGTAGCATGTGCATGTGACGCAAGTTAACATGAACGTTAACACCCCCCCCAACCCACTGACGTGACGTAGCATGCGCATGTGACGCAAGTTAACATGAACGTTAACACCCCCCCAACCCAGTGACGTGACGTAGATTGACGTAGCATGTGCATGTGACGCAAGTTAACATGAACGTTAACACCCTCCCCAACCCAGTGACGTGACGTAGCATGTGCATGTGACGCGAGTTAACATGAACGTTAACACCCCCCCAACCCAGTGACGTGACGTAGCATGTGCATGTGACGCAAGTTAACATGAACGTTAACATCCCCCCCAACCCAGTGACGTGACGTAGCACGTGCATGTGACGCAAGTTAACATGAACGTTAACACCCCCCCAACCCAGTGACGTGACGTAGCACGTGCATGTGACGCAAGTTAACATGAACGTTAACACCCCCCCAACCCAGTGACGTGACGTAGCATGTGCATGTGACGCGAGTTAACATGAACGTTAACACCCCCCCAACCCAGTGACGTGACGTAGAACGTGCATGTGACGCAAGTTAACATGACGTGACGCAGCATGTGCATGTGACGCAAGTTAACATGAACGTTAACACCCCCCCAACCCAGTGACGTGACGTAGCACGTGCATGTGACGCAAGTTAACATGAACGTTAACACCCCCCAGCCCAGTGACGTGACGTAGCACGTGCATGTGACGCGAGTTAACATGAACGTTAACACCCCCCCAACCCAGTGACGTGACGTAGCATGTGCATGTGACGCAAGTTAACATGAACGTTAACACCTCCCCCCAACCCGGTCAAAGATGTGTGTTTTCAAAAACGTTCACGACTACTGACGCGGTTTCCCTCTCGCTGGCACAAACATGTATGTATATTTGTATCCTGTTGTCCAGGTCTACCAGTAGGTGAAGGTACATTGAGGGAAGAATTGAGGACTCATTACCCTCATGACGACTGCAAGTGCCGCAGTGGGCAGTACCCAAGGACTTGATCATAGGGATGCAATACTCACTGCCGTGGCTTTCAGGGAAAATCTACAGCGAACGATGAATTGAAGAGCCAAATCTAATCTTTTTTGAGGCTCCTGTTTTAAAAACTCCCCAATCACCAATCTCATGAACAAGAGCATGCCCATCCCACTAACCTCAAGATCTTCCCCAGCCGCAACGTGGCCTTCTGGTCGTCGGCCAACTTCAGCGCTTGTTCGATGATGTTTTCGGCTTGTTCGGCCTCTTCAGCCTTCAAGTAGATCTTCGCCAGGGTTTGAAGCAAGTCGTTCTCCTAAGCTTGACTGGGGTGATTTGTGTGCATAGTATCTATACATGCACTGACAACGATGATTTGGCAGAAAACTCTCGGGCTAGGTGATTTATAGAAGGGGAAAGTGCTGAGAAACGCACGAAATTCAGCCTTTTATTACCCCAAATAGGCGGAGAGGGCTTCGTATCAAAATCCCAAACTTCTAAATGACAAAACTATGACTAAAGTTGGAACCCAGATTAAAAGGGCCACAATGGCTACTAGATTTTGAACTAGGAATGGCCTGCTGGTGGGTTGCCACTAGTAGAGAGGCTGTAACATTGCGGCGTCCAGGGGCATGGAGAAAAATGGTGAAATCTGGCAATGTTTGGCCAAGTCTCCCAACACTTCAACAGCCTTGTGGGTGACCGCCTCCGGATCTTTTTCAACCTCGGCGTCGATGACAGACAATGCATGATGTACAGTAGCTGTTTATGTGTACCTATGTTAGCAGACTTCAAGTATGTGGCTGCAAAGACGGCATAAAGATACTTTGGTGACTGAAATTTTGGTGAATCTGATTTGAATATATATATATATCCCATTTATAGCTGGGTTAAGTCTTTGTAGACTCCTCCAAGCACATCTTTACCCAAAGACCATCCCCTCGGCGAACATAGACTCTGAGAATCACCCACTTGTTGTCTCCCAACTCCCACGACTTGCAGGGTCTATGTTAGCTGGAGATAAATAGGGATACAGGTGTGTCTGAAATAGGGTGCCAAAAAATCATCGTGTTCTGGATGAATACGCCATTTTGAGGGGTATAGCACTTGTCAAACAACTGTTGCTTGTACATCTGGATAAATATCCCCATTGTTGACGGTGAAAAACAATTATGTGTGTGTATGTATGTATGTATGTATGTATGTATGTATGTATGTATGTATGTATGTATGTATGTATGTATGTATGTATGTATGTATGTATGTATGTATGTATGTATGTATGTATGTATGTATGTATGTATGTATGTATGTATGTATGTATGTATGTATGTATGTATGTATGTATGTATGTATGTATGTATGTATGTATGTATGTATGTATGTATGTATGTATGTATGTATGTATGTATGTATGTATGTATGTTATGTAATGTAATGTAATGTAATGTAATGTAATGTAATGTAATGTTATGTATGTATGTATGTATGTGTATATATATATAGGTAGATATATCCCTGGTTGATTGCTGACTATATATATATATCAAAATATACAGTAGTTACTGTATATTCCCAGTCTATCCCCATTTCCCATTGTGGTTGGTTTCATACCCCAATGTTGATGAATCAGAAAATCCCCAAGGAGTATCCATAGTTTTTCTAATACCCACTGATTAATCATAATGTTCCCCCTAAAAATTGCCATAAATGGGTTTCAATCTCTGTGCTGGTTAAATCTCCCATTTCATTGCTTGCTGGCTCATCCCAGTTAGGATCCGTGCATATCTCGCTGGACATTGCCCCTACTTACCGCACTGAATTCACTGGGATGAACTGACCCACATACCATTCCTGGGACACGGGCCATGGGACGAGATAATTGGTTACTGTGTTATTTAATCTTATTTATAGCCCATCAGATACACACTATGAACCAGTTAACCAATGCCATGGCCCAATGTGGTAACCCCAATTTCAGAAACCATCCCAAAATGATCACCATTTTTACGGGTGCTCTAAACCATCCCCATGTTCCCACACGGTCACGATGATCAAACTATTGCTAGGCATTAGTGACCAACAAGTACCATTGAATCACCATGAAATTGGTGAAATCCCATTTTTCCCAAAAATTACCATTGAATTACCATTGAACTACCATTGAATTACCATTGAATTACCATTGAATTGCCGGAAAAATTACCATTTTTTCCCAAAAAAAAACTGGCATTTTCCGCCGGGGCACGTCTCCTCTGCCACCTCCGCCGCCTCGCGCAACCTGTCGGAGTTCACATAGACGGAGACGATGGAGGATTGCCTGGTGAAGTGCTCGAACAATGGCCCAAGAGCTGCACAAAGAATTGATTCGGGTAGGATTAAGATACATAAGATACATTTATGGGATTTATATCGCTGAAAAATAAGGATTTGAGATGATTTGAGGCATTTGGGCAACCAAAACCTTGGGAATTCAACAAAAGTGTGGATTTCACCGGCCAAAAATTGAGGTTCAAGGGATGTAACTTACCACAGGACTACATGTCTCAGAACTTTCAATTAAAGCAGTGCCCAAAGATTGAGGTTGAAGGGAAGTGAGCAAACTTCAAAACGTGGCATTTTAGAAACCAGTTTAACATGATGCGTCCAACAATGCCAAGAAATATCCAGAAAGCCATCCAGTTGCTGAGATATTGATCTGATTTTTTAGTTGAATACCTCTGAGTTTCTAAGTTTGGGGCTTACCCATTCCAATATCAAAGCCTTCTGCTGGAACCGGCACCGTTGTAGCGGAGCTCAGCCCCTTCTGCCAAGCAGCGCTACAACTTCACTCTCGAAGTCGGCATTTTTCTGGAAGACCTCAACTGGTTTGGAGCTGGGGACGACCTGGGATGGGACCCCGAGAAAAACCCCCGTTGAGCTGCACAGCCATCCTCGGCCATCCCCACCTCAAGCCGTTCTTGTGACAACTTCAATGCCTGGCATCTCATGTCGGGGGAAGTAATGTCCATCACTGTCCAAACTTCAAACCAGACAGATAATTGGGGCCTGAAGTGTTCAAGAAAAAAAAATCCAAACGGGAAATTGGTTTCATGTGTTTGACACTTCATAATCCACTTATTGACACCCAAGGATGTGATGGCCCGAAATCATCACATTGATTTGTTCATGTTGATGTTGTTTCATGTACCATGGTTGTCAGTTCACATCCCCATTGTCTGTTGTTTCATATCCCCATTGCACACTTCTTGCTTCATATCCCATCTTTTCATGGTTCATATCATAACCACCAGCTTCCCTCAACTAAACCCACTGTTTACGTGGTTTTGTCTAAAAATTGGATACTCCATTCCATCCAATGGTGCATCTCTATATTGAATACACCCGTAAAAAAAAAAAACCTGGTTTAGTATTGGAATGTCTTGGATCTATACACTTTGGAGGACTATATGTAGAGTATTTCATATCAGGTGGATGAGATTCATCATCATTTCCCCATGATTTCACCATTTGACCCACATCCGTTCCCATTGCCTCATCAGCCTTTCCCAGAGTCAGATAGGCGTTGGAGGCATGGATCAAGGCCGCCGCAGATCTCGATGGAATCCCTTCACCCGCACGACTCGCTTCTCTTAGCGCCTCGTCAATGAACAGTGTGCACGTATTTCCCGATTTACATATATAGGTATGCCATATTATATCTGGAATATAAATGGCATATTATATACATACCATAAATACATGTGTATATATATATACCATATCTATATATATATACACCACAAATATATATATATATACCACATATGTATATATATATATATTAATAGGCCATGTGTAAATATATCATATATATATACCATATATGCCATATGTATATATATATATATGCATGTATGTATATATATATATCTATGTGTATATATATGTATATATATATATTTATGTATATGTATATATATATATGTATATATATATGTGTATATGTGTATATGTGTATATGTATATATATATATGTATATGTATATGTATATATATGTATATATATATGTATATGTATATGTATATATATATATATGTATATACGTATGTATGTATACATGATTATATGCATAAATACATACCTCTACATACATACACCAACGGACACACACACACACACATGGTTGGTCATTCATACTATTTCTTACCCATCCACCCAGTAAATCTTATCTTTGTCCGCTAAGCCATCCAACCCTGGGACGCACGAAAGAATTCAGGCTGTTGGTTAGTTTCAAAGCCTATTCCGCTGCTTCGCCCCAGGCCAAGTCAGAATGCTTTTGGTATTTATCAGAATTTATCCCTTTTCTCATGGCTAAACCATATTATACCCATTATTATAACTAGAAGTTACCGCTTGTATCCCACTATTTGCTGCTTCTATCCCACAAAATCTTATTGCTTCTTAGTCAAATTCCATTAAATTCCATTCAATCCCTTTAAATCTCATGAAATCCGCTTAAACCCCTTTTGAATCACATGATGAATTTCTTGGTGACATCCCATTGCTCCAAGGGTTAAAATCCCACGACCCCTTTGCACCTTTTGCGCCAGAGCTGCTTGAGCCGCCTCCAAGGCCTGGAAGTATACAGCATATATACAATATATGATATATATATATATACATATACATATATCATCATATATAAATGTTTTGTATGTAATGTATGTATGTAGGTAGGCATGTTTGTATGTAATGTAATGTAATGTGATGTGATGTAATGTAATGTAATGTAACGTAATGTAATGTATGTATGGAATGTGTGTGTGTGTGCTATGTTTGTTATGTTGTTTATGTAAGTTATGTATGGTGTGTAGGGTTTGTATGGTATGTATGTATGTATGTATGTATGTATGTATGTATGTATGTATGTATGTATGTATGTATGTATGTATGTATGTATGCATGCATGTATGTATGTATGCATGTATGTATGCATGTATGCATGTATGCATGTATGCATGTATGCATGTATGCATGTATGCATGTATGCATGTATGTATGTATGCATGTATGTATGCATGCATGCATGTATGCATGTATGCATGTATGCATGTATGTATGCATGCATGCATGCATGCATGTATGTATGTATGTATGTATAATACTTATATATACTACCGTTACTTCTTATAGTATATGTATATATGTATGTGTACTACTTGTGTATACTATTTATTATAATGTATATATATACTATTTGTATGTATATATATACATATGTGTGTGTAATATGGATAGATATGGATAGTATGATGTGTATATACATATACATACATCAGGTCGATTGAAATGTAAAATTAGTTATGAGATATTGCATGTAAGATATGCTAAATATTGATACGTAGATGGGTAGATAGGTAGATGAACGGATGGAGCGAGTAGGTAGGTAGGTAGGTCGGTAGGTAGGTAGACGAGCAGATCGATGTATGGATGGACGAACAAATGGATGGCAAGACAAGCAAATCGAAAGACAAACAAACAAAGAGAGAGAGAGAGAAGCAATCATCTGTGAAATCAAGTTGCTCACACTACAAATGCGACTGAACGATAGGGTCAAAACGCAAATCTCACAATCTCTGCCTAAGGATTCAGCTGTCTTTTTGAATTCTCAAGAAACCGCCGGATCTCTGGAGAAACACCATGAGTGACACCCTTTTGCCCCATGGCTACCCGTTGAGAACCCATTCGCCTCCTCTGGATTGTGACGTGCCAACTCCCATTCGCTTACGCACTCCTGTTGGAAGGCCTGTTGCAGCGCCGGAACCAATCAAGAAAAGGAGTAAGATAACCTGCCCATATTTGAGAAATGATGAGACATCCATTATACATACACGTTGATGAACGGGGATTTGAATCATCCAGCTCGGGATCCTACATAAAGATCATTACATGTTCCAAGAAATCATCAGCATTTTGCAACACCAGAAACAACAAATGGATTTGTCTCAAAAATCCGGGATACCGCAAAAAATGCTGGAAGATGATGATAAAAAGCATTGGAACTTGGCACATATCCCGCTCAGAAAGACCCAACAGATCTCAGCAGCGCCTCCAGCCGTTTATAGCCGAGGTTGTGCCAGTAGGTCACCAGTGCTCGAGACCGCTCTACTGCCTCATCAATGTTGTTTTGGAAGGAGAGAGCGACCTGGGCACCGCTCCGCAGATTCCAACATGGACAGCTCTAGGATTTAGTACTTTGGCCATGGAAAATCCTGTTCCCATTCGAACTCCATTGGGGATTTCCCAGCCAGCCAGGCTTGATTACTGGAGTGTAGCGAAACTTCAGTCTTGCAACTCAAAATTCGGAACAAACCACGTTCCATCCCATGCTTTATATCATCTTCTTCCCCTTGAAAATTGTGATAAATTGCGATGTCCTCCATTAATCCCATGGTTAATCATCATTCTCCCAATCAAAATGGCCATACATTAGGGTATGCCCCGGGTTTCAAGATCGTTTTCCTCCTTTCATGGCCATCGGCCTTTGAGCCCAAGCCCATCTGCCAGGGGACCGCTATGGTGTGCATCGCCTTCCCTTCTCCTACGCGGTCGCCCACGTCCCGCAAGATCTCCTCTGCTTCAGAGGCCGCGTCGATGGCACGGTCCAACTCCTCCACGATTTCGCTCTTGGTGCCTGCCATTCCCCCCTTGGTGCACCCCGCATGCGAAGTGGGGATTGTTCCAACAAAATCATAGTGATTGAGATTAACCCATGGAAATAGGAACCTATCAATGTACCCTGCGTCTTGCGAAATTCGGATCCCAAATTATTGCAGTGTTGATGAGGAAAATGAGCTTTCAAACAGTGTGATGGAAGGGGCAGACTGGAGTACCGTACCCTATTTTCAGACAAACCAAGTGTTTGGTCGGGATGAAATGGGATTCTTTCGTAACATAGGGACATCACTGCGATATCATAGTGGTTGTTTGGATTTAGCCATCAAAGGGAATTTCCCCAAGTGGTTGGTTGGAAGTACTCCGGGTGCTGTTTGATATGTTTGGTTGTTGTATGGGGTTCCAAATGCGTAGAGAATATCCATGGTCATGTCATAGTGGTTGGACTTAGACATGAGACGGCTGATTGAATCATCAGAGGGATCAGAATAGAGAAATTAAACAACACATATGACATTCAATGGATTGATGTAAGGTATTTATTCACAGGGAGCCATTGTTTGTTCTGAGACTAAGTGGTTGGCTGGACTGTTGATGGTTCTCGATATGCGTGTGGTCAAAGTTTGGATCTACCTGTATGTGTTTGCAATGTAACAAATTGATGTATATACCTATATATATATACATATACATATATGTGTATACATACATATATATATGTATATACATGCATATGTATATTGTACAAATATATATATATATATATATGTGCAAAAATGATAGTTGTACTTGCACACTAACGAAGACGTGATGTATGTGGTTCTTTGACCTTAGTGTGTACCAGTCATACACCAAATCAAGGCAGCCAGCGATGCATCTGGGCACGCCTCTCTGAACATGGGTGTGAGCCAGGGCCACCAAACTCCAGCCCTGACATTGGTGTGTATCGCCCATTGCTGGAAGTTGGAGAGGTAATTCTGGATGATAGTTTAACAGCTGGCATGCTTTTTCTTCAGAATCTACTAATGATTGAGTCTTCATACCAGGACTTCCGGCACTTATGCAAAAAGACACTGCTTCACTGTGCAAAGGGAGAGAAACGTCTACCGTTTGACTTTTCTTTGAGGCCATGATCCGACGCGGTTGCTTTCCGCTTCAGTCCTCCATACGCCGATCGCCCAGCGCTCGAAAGCTTTCCACTGCTTGAAAGGCTGCTTGTAACGCTTCCTGAGACTCGTGGCCATGCCTTTTTGACCGGCGATGCAGTCTGCTCTCCCAGTCAATTTCTCAACTAGCAAATGTACATATATTATATGTTTGTATTGCATATATATATATATACATATGTGTATATACATATATATATATATCATATATGCATTATATAATTATATATGGTATGAACATGTTTTTCGAAGTTTCTACCAACCATGATGCATCCCAACGGCCTCCCGCCGCTTGCTGCCGCATCGCGAGTTGGCCACCTCTGCAAAAGCCAAGATCAACACCGCCTGCACGAGGGGCAGATGGGGACGGCTGGGAATTTCCCAAGGATTTTTGGGGAAAAAATGGGGGGTCTAAGCCTCAAGAATAGATTTCATGTGAAGATGGGAGAATGCACGCAACCATCACGATCTTGGTTGAAAATGGATAGTATACCTTGAATCTATATCGCAATTTTGATTAGGAAAATGTTGAGAAACCAGTCGACAAACCCATTTATGAAGCAAAACAGGCACAAAAACGGAGACTTCGCAAACAAAGGCAGAATTGGAAAGGGCTGCAAGAGTCACGGATTTGGTTTTCCCTATATACATTTTTGAGGAAACCCATGGGAAACCCCGGGGTGCAAGGCAAAGACGCAGTTTCGTCCAAGTTTTCCTTTCACACAATCCCGGAAGAAAGATCAAACTCCCAATTCCAAACAGTAGTGCACGGCTTCAAGTACGGGGCCTGGAAAATAGTTCACAGAACCAAGTACTTGGCCAACTTCTTTCCAGTATCTAACTATCCCATCAATAATCAATTTATCTACCTATCTACCTATCTACCCACATAGTAACCAGATGTAACCAGCCTTTCTTTCCCCGCGCCCCTAATTTTTGTCAAGGCCTGCGATCGTTGGCTCGGCAGGGTGGGCCTCTCAGCTGCGATCCGGTTCAGGGCGCCCTTGCGGTTTCCTTGGGCTGAACCTCGGTCTGAGAAGGGGGAAGTTCGCCTGGGAGTATAGTCTAGTTATAAGGGACTATATGGGACTATAGTATAGGGAAATTTCAATAGGGAATATTTATATGGGAGTATAGTTAATATAGTTATAAAATGGGAGTTTTTTATGGGAATTCATGGGACTTTCATGGGAGTCCATTGAAATATGGGGGGATTCCATGGGATTTAAGCAAAATGGGGATTCAATGGGATTTTCATAGTCATGGTGAGGTGATTTCATGGGGATATAGTGGGAAAGGTAAGCAAGCATGCTTTGGCTGAAAATGAGGACATCCAATGGCCATTTACACAGGGAAAATGATAAGCTGTTTTTGGTTTTTCTTTGATCCCTGCTGAAAAAGTTGTACAAACCCCATTGCCAAAGTACTACGAGCGAGCTTGCAGAAACCAATGGCTAAGTAGACGCGTGGTATTGCCGAACCACCAAAAAACTGTTCAGATCTTGAATGACTATTGACGTCCCAACATATAAAACCCAAGCAGACCCCAAAGCCAAAATATCCCCTTTGCCTTGCTGGCTCATACCAAGGGTCGGTGTTGGCCGAGGATGCCATATTACTCGACAAGACAAGAGCTGTTCAATTTTTTTATAGTTATGCCATTGAACAGCTCTTGTCTTGTCGAGTAATATGGCATCCTCGGCCAACACCGACCCTTGGTATGAGCCAGCAAGGCAAAGGGGATATTATGTCTTGCAAAAAGAGAACTTTAAAAAAAAAAAAACACACAATAAAAAATGAAATCACCGAAAGCGACACAAGCCCTGCAAGAGCCTCTGGCTAGTTACACTTGAAATCCCTAGTGAAATAGGTCAGAGCTAATTCAAACACCCTCTTGACAAGCTTGAGGAAAATTCGTACATATAACTAGTAATTAATTCCATTAGTTAGGCGTTTCCAATCTGCGTCCATTCACAGTGGAGCTTCGTTCAGTTGATCTTAGCGTAGTTCCAGGACGTCTGCGGAAGGGAAAATGATGAGAAACCAGCGGATGGGGCACACGTTTCTTCAGACAAATCCATATGATGCTAGTTGATGGTTAAATACCAATGATCTTACAAACTTAGTGAATTGTAAGGAAGGGCTATCCTTTCGAAGGGTATCTGGAAAGGGACAAATCACAGACATTGCTAACCTATATATTATGTATTATATATTATACTGATATGAGATATGTATTATATATTACACTGATATGTATTATATATTAATATATGAGATATGTTTACTGATCTTACTAGACAGGTCACATCATATCACCATGTTTTTTCTCGTAGAATTCCCCCTCATGAGCGGCCGAGTCACTGCTCAGAGCCAGTATTCGGACCGCATCCGCTGGACCTGATAACACACAGGAACATGACCTGAAAATGGGAGCAAAAAAATGTTTATAAGGTGGGAAATCCATCCATAAACTATAAACCATTATAAACCTCAATTTGTTGTTCCAGAGAATCATCCCAAATCAATCTGGTCTGTTCGGGCTTCACATGGCAGTGGGAAATCTCTCCCACCAGGTATGGAACAATTGAAGCGACATGAAGCGACATCACCAAGGCCCAAGAATTCAAACATCTCCGCTTGATGGCCTTGAAACATCTTGAAACTGGATTGGCCCCATTCTCGACTCATTCCAAGAATTGCGTGGGTTCAACTTACCCCAAAAAATGGCGGTTGGAAAGAACACCAAAAGTGTGTCACTGTGTCTCAACTTGGCCCACCTGGCACAGCCTCGGGAGTTTTCCGCAGAAGTTTCAAGGCCTCCTCGGCCTTCTGCTCGGCTTGGCTACTCTCCTGCACCCAGAGCCACTGGTAAAGCCTGAGAACCCCTGCCCCTGGCCATACCCATGACCCTTCGAAGACATTGTTCGATCCATTTAAGCGTAAACTTGATCCACTGTGTTTCATGCGTGCATTTGGAGGATTTGAAATTCATGTTGGAACGTGAAATTTCAGTTGTTCAACAGGCCATGAGTCCGGCACATCACAAGGGAACCATAAAAAAAAAACTCTTCTCAGCTTTTTGGTACAAAAAGAAAGACTTTAGGATCATCGTCTCCACATTTGATGCTAAAATAGCTGGGGAAGACTCTTTTAGCCACATAGGATTGTTCCCAAAGACTTTCTCAGGCCTCCTCATCATTGTGCCGTTCTGCTTCAGAAAGCAAGCGCAAGACATCTGCCTCTGCCATTTGGCCTGAGCCAAGTCGAATCAACATCAAACATCACTCAAGTTGAGCTTGAAAACACACCAATAAAACAGAGGTTTTGAATGTCCCTTTATAACATCGCCCAAAGAAAAGGACACCACCCATCTTGGCAGATGCCTGGGACACTTCCCAATACGGAAGGCTCAGTCGGCTGGGAAGTTGTTCTGTCTTTCGCTGTCCTTTGTCGATAGATCGAATCATGACATGCCAAACCTTCGATGGTGGAAAACATGAAACCAGCTAGGCCCATCTCGACGCCGTGTCAGCTCGATTTTTTGCGGCTGGAGTGGGCTCGAAGACTTTCGACATGGAAATTCCTAACTTGCCACATCTGTCCCATGTCATCTTTCCATGATCTATGTGTCCTGGAGCCACAAGAACACACGTTGAAGCGACGTTGGGACGTTGAAGCGACCCAGCAAGGGTACTGGACTCTGAGGCTCAACCGCTGATGCCTAGATCTTGTTCAGATTGGTTTATCTCCCAAAGCGCCACAAATGAGATAACTCTACTTAAACCTAGTCCTGGTAGTTGTAACATGTTGTAACCCCGTTCTATTGTGATATAAATAGCTTTACTTGGGGGCACCATGATCGTTCAACAGCAGCCGGCAGGACGTTGGTCACACCATAGCAAATGGTCATGACCGTCTGCTTCACCACCTTCCGCTGCAAGACATCAAGCTCGATGAGTCGTTGGGCCAGCTGCTTCTTTCTTTCCTCAGGTGGAGCCGGAAATGGGGGAAGCCACCGGTATGTTTTCCCACAAGCTGAGTAATTTTTGGGAAAGCCAATGAGCAACCATCCAAAAGTTCGGTTTACTATTGGGTATATCATAATCATACGGTCCCTATTTGGGATGATTTATGATGGCCCCCAAAATGGTTCGTTACTGGCATGGTTTATGATTGGGTTTGCCTCATTGGGGCATCAAATTCTTCACCAAACGAAGCTGCTGAGGCTCTTCAGTGGCATATCTCCCAGAATCCGTCGACTCTTCCTCCAATTCGGCAGTCGCTTGGGCATGAACCTGCCAAGTGAAAAGGGAATCGGTGGCTTCTCTTGGATTGGTTGATGAAAAAATGACTAAGCAAAAACTAGGTGGGCAAAAGATGGGAGAACATGAGAGCAGGATTTCAAGAGGTGTCCAGTGAGCTTCTGGGTTCCTCAGTCCCAAATCCTTGTCACTCTTGAGTCCATTATGAACACAAGTAAAGTACTCCAACTGTGAGCAGGCAGCACTCACCCCCTTTTGACATGTTCAGGGAACGAATCCAGACTCCAAAACGAAAAAAAAAAAAGCGGGTCAACACTTACAACAGCCCATGCTGGATTCCCTGACATGCAGCAAGACAAAGGGATTTTCCCCGCCTTTTTCTTCACCACGTTCAAAACAAAGGTGTAGACATCCTGTGGTTTCTCCGCAGGCACCAGGTTCACGGCCTCAACCGTGGCATTGCAAAAACACACTTGGGGATGCAAGGAGCAACAAAAGACTTCAAATTTGACATTCAGAGATTCTACGAGATATTTATGTATGTATATATATATACAATATATATATATGCATACTACATATATATTACATATTATAATATGCATACTATATATATACATATTATAATATGCATACTATATATATATGTCTATTATCATATGCATACTATATATATGTGTATATATTATTATGTATATATATATATACATATCATCAGATATATTATAATATATATTTTAATATATATATATATATTATGTACATATTATCGGTTATATATTACAATATATATATATATACATTATATTATAATACCACCAATAGTTAATAACAATATATAATAACAATATTAGTATATTATATATAATAATATTATATGTAATAATACTATAATAATATAATAATACTATATATAATATAATAATATAGTATGTATAAATATGTATATATATATGTAAAATATCATGTGTATATATATATGTATATTATACATATACATGTGTGTGTGGTTGACCAGGTGTGTATTTATATATATACACATATAAATATATTTCTGTACATTGTATATGCATGTGTCTGTGTGTGTGAACTCGTACTACCATGCGACATGTTTGCATTCTTACTTGGCAACTCATGTAGCGATTAAAAGTTTCATCTGGAAGACCATCTGGTGCCACCTGCCCTGGTTAAATCGTGATTTTACCTGCTTTTATATCATGAGACGATGTGTTTTGATGTGTTTTGCATAGGTATCTTCCAAGTGTCAACCACCTTTCTGTCCCAGCCTGGCCGCCCTCAATGTCTCGACCCAACGCTGCATAGTGCCTCGCGCTGTGGATCCATGCTCCCGCTGGTGTCGGTCCAGTATCGCTCATAAAATCTGTCGTTTTCTCAGCATATGGTTATATATACATATGGTTATATATACATGGTTATATACCTATAATATGGTTAATATACCGTATTGCTATTTTTGTCCAAAAATGTTCACTGTGGAGGCATTGGGGCGCAGGCTGCAAGCCGTTGCAAGAACCATCCATATGCACTGGCAGATAGCTCTTGTACTCCTGCACCACACTGCAGGCCATTGGCGCGAAAATGGGAGAGGCAACCAGAGAGACCACCATCCGGACTCATCTGGTGGAACTTTGGTGCTTTCCGGATTTGGGAAATACCATTTTTGGTCATGCGCCCTGTTTTCAGAAAGCCCCATTTTAAAACCTACCACAAGGCCACTTCCGCCTTAGAAGCAGCGTTACAACCCCCAGTCGCCCAGTCCTAACCCCAGGTATCAAAGGGCCCCCACTTATGGATGGAGCCGAGCAGTGCCCAAAAAATCGATTGTCTCATCCTCCTGGTTGAGGGGTCCTACGTTGGTGAGTATACTCCCACATGAGCCAACAAGCAACGTCAGGACTTTCCAATTGTTATCCCCCACTTCTGCAAGTTAATATCATCAATTCTGGAGGATTTTGGGTTCGGTTCGGTTGTCCAACAAATCTCCACAGTGTCCGTGCGTGCCTCAGGCGCACTGCTGCTCCAAACTTCTTCCAGCTCGAAACAGCGCGCGAGCGCTTGCCAAGGCCTGAGTGGTTCGGCAAAGGAAAGACACATTTCCGGACCCAGCGATTGAAACCCGATCCCTGTTGTTGGGAACTAAGAGGAATCATGTTGGGGTGATGCTTCAATTCCCCAAAATGGGACATGTGCTTTCTTTAACTCGCTATTAAGTAGGAACCCAGATCATAGATAAGTCACAGCTTCCACTTGTACTTCGCAAATGGCCATAAACTAGCTTCCATGGTGGGAAACCAAACAGGGGCTCCCAAATCTATGGCCACTTTATTTAATGCCGAAAGACATGGGTGTGTCTCAAAACTTTGGGGCCCACTTGATTGCAACCAGAAGTAACACTCGGTAACAGGACAGACAACCGGATAACGTATAGTTACTATAGTTAGTGTTTCCAAATTTTACCCAGATTGATTGAGAGTTGTAGATATCTTGTGGTTATCTATAGCTATTGATATCTTATTAGCCCCAAAAGAAAGCCACAAAGGGCCCAAAAGATACCAAGATACCCATCATCTGCACTGCTCCACCACTTGATGTTCTCTTCATTCAAGGGATCCTTCGCCACCTTTCATGGGAGAGTCCCCATAGTATCATGGTTTCCTCAGTCATGGGGCTACCCCAATAGCTGGATGTTTTTTCATGGGAAAATCCTATTAAAATGGAGATTTGGGGGGTCCGCCCATTTACAGAAACCCTATATTATGGTAAAAAATGTGGGATTCTATGGTTATAATTTGAGATGTCATCAGCCAAACAATCGGGGGTTAACTTGGGGGCCGCAAAAAAATGTTTTCTGGTATTTTGTGGTATGGCTCACAGGATCCTTTCAACTATGGAACCCACAAGATGTGTGGCACGTTTCTGCAGCCCGTGCCTGCAGG
>CAMXCT020002713.1:405000-412500 GCA_947184155.2 Cladocopium goreaui | reverse complement strand
CGTGTTCCATCAAGTCAAGAATTCGCCTGGGGATCACCAAGCTTTCACCAGCTAAGTCTCTAAAAGTCTCTCCAAAACTTGGGGATTTCACCAAGCTTTCACCAGTGAAGAGATGGGCTTTCACATGGGGAATCATGGAGAAATTCACCAATGGAAGTAGCTCAAGAGGAAAATGATTCTCAACCACTACTGGTACCGTATTTTCAAACCAAGCTACTTGTGCCATTATGGGGTCAGGGTTGAGACAATCCCTCCACACAAAGAAACAACCTGAGTTGTAATGTCCAGTCCGAGAAGGGCCAAGACAAGGAAGACAAAGCACTTTCAAAGTAGACATGTCCAGTGTGGGTTCAAGTCCATCTGCAGGCTCCACCTCCCAATTTGGTAGTTCCCATTGAATGAAAAGAGAAAACCCCTCCAATTTCATCTGGACCAAACTGCTCATGGAAAGGCCATCTGAATCCCAGTTACCGATTGATTTTCCACGGCATTCGCCCGAGGAAGTCCTGGTTGAGGGATTTTCCAGTGGGGTTCCCACCGACCCCACCTGATAGGATTCACAGCCAACTGTTGCAAAAGGGGGAGCCCCAGTCTGTTTCTCAGCTTTTTGAAAGCTCAGATGGGCAAAACTGAAAGTTCACCAAAGCCAGAATGATTGCCCTTGGGAATATCTATCACCTTATTTTGGTTTGCTGAAGATATCTGACCTTCAAAACGATTCGCAGCTTCGACTTCTCAAACTTGTAGAGTGCGTTATGAAGTCTGCCAGAATTTCTACATGTTGCCAGAATTTTCCCGAAATAGTTTGACTTCAAATTGGACGAGTTCTCTGTGCTGCAGGGTGCCCATTGCCGCGGTTGTGGGAATAGAGGTCCCATCATCGATCTCCGAAGATTTCACATTATGGGATAATATCATCATCTATCCCCATAGTATCACCATATCTTACAGTATCACCATGGATAATTATGGTATGACATGGTATGACCATTAGATCACCATTATTCAAATTGGACTTTTCCACCCAGATCCGCCCCCAAGAGATCGGTCCATGACACCGGCGACACGAGTGGGATTGTAACTTCGCAAGCACGTCATCTTTTGATCGGTTGTTCTCACGAACTCCACGGGATGAATCAAATATGGACCTGGCCGTTCGTCGCAAAAAGGGGACCAGGGTGACCAAAAAGGGGACCATTCTCGGATGGAAAGCAGCGAAAGCAGCTATTGCAGCTATAGAATTGCAGCTATGGACTTTCTGAAGATCGCCCTGTGATTTTTGAAGCTTCCACAGATTTCCACAGTCCCTTCAGCCTTGAGGTCCAAGGCCACAGGGTCTCCAGGGGTCGGGAGGGATAATCATTGGTTTGTGCTTGGGCTGAATGAAGCGCATCAAATCCTGCGTTGAAGGAGAGAACAAAGGTTTAGGCTATGCCAAATCCATCATAATCTATCCAAATCAGGAGTACCTGTGTATATTATATATATATATACATATATGTATGTATATATATATATATATATGTATACGTATATATATATATACACCGCATATACATGTTGTATCTATGCACACCAATACATGCATGCATGTATCCCCAGAAACCAACAATGGTCCTCGTCACTCTCCAGCATGGAGCGCACAGCAGGGTGTAAGGAGATCACACCCACCTCCAGCAACCGTGCCCGGTGGCAATGTGGGTGTCCTACCAGTCATGGTGGTACCCCATTGATATGGATGGTGTGTAATGGAAAATACCATTAAACTCGATGATTTAGGGGTACCCCTATTTCAGGAAACCTCCATATGGATCATGTTATGTATATCCATAAAAATTGCTGAAATCTCTATCAGAAACGGCTTGTAATGATGTATGACCATTTATAGATGGCTTTCCTGCGAAACATGATCAAAACTGATGATTTTTACAAGGCCATGTTTCAGTACCATAGCGGAAAATTCATGGATCGCCATGTGTGTTGGATCTTACTATATTATAGCTGAGAAGCAAATGTTCAGCCAGGTTTTGGCCTTACTTTTCATGATCCGGTCATTCCACTTCTCTGGCCAAGAGTCCAGCACCAGTGCATTCACATATGGGATGCATTATTGTGTGGGACGGAATCTGATGTGACACAATGAAATATATATATATATACGCAATACAATGTAGCCTATGCCATATAAATGGAGAGGTATGTTATGTTGCAATGTTGCATTATGTTGGGCCATGCTATATCATGTCATCTACTTACATTATCTGCTGATGGTACTCCATGCGAAGAGTGTCGCTAGAGCTTGGATTTTTAAAGCGGACCTGGCTAGGAGTTGAGAGGGAACCGAGTGCAGGTGTGGGTAATAGGGTTTAGAAATCCAACAAGGAATTCTAGATGCATGGAGCATGCATGCATCTATTCTATATAACACCTCCAGTTCGGGATGTTTTGTAAACAGGTTTCACTCTGGAATCTGCCTGGATGAACAGAATATCTGCGACATTGTCAGCCATGCTCCAATTGGTAAATCGCCTGGGTGCCGGACGTGCTTTCTCTTCCCTTCACGGCGTAGCCGGTGCTGCAAAGCCTGAAGCGATGAGGAAATGGGAGGCCACCAGTCAATAGGAAAAATCTGAGTTTAACCAGCCAAAATTGGGATTGGAACCAAGAAAAATGGGAGGAAACAGGAAAAAAGAAAGCAGGTGTCGTGTCGAAGAACTTCTCTGCTTGATGGAAACAAGCGTGAGCACTACAAAACCTCTTGAGCACAAAAGGCAGATAGTTTCAACGTCTCTTGCACACCAATTCGACTCAAGCCACCTCCAGCAGTACCTTCTGTCCAGGTTTCCTTAGAAAATTCCACTCAAGTGGATTCAAGAAGTTGCAGGCAGATATTGAGCCAAGAACCACCCCAGTCCAAGAACATTTTGAGATCCACATGACTGGGAGATCCTGCGGGGGGTTCTCCGCATTGAACTTCTCGGGAACCTACACCGGGCGGATGGAACCAGTGATAATTTTCCTGGGGTTGATATGTATGTCTCGTTGTACGAGTATGTGTATAGATGTATATATATATATATGTATATGTGTGTATGTACAGTTATATGTATATACGTCTATATGTGCACACACTCACACACATTTATAATATATATATATACATACGTACATACATTCAATAATTGGGGGCGTTAAAATTTCTTCCCGATACCCATCTAATAACGACATAACGACAAAAAAAATCGAATTTCAAGCCTCCAATTCCATCGAAGTGAAAACACAAACAGTTTAAGCATTTTAAAAATCGAATTTCAAGCCTCCAATTCCAAATCCTTAGTACTGACATCTCTGTGGTTTTTTATTTTTCCACTGAGACCAGAATTCCAGCCAACGCAGTGTCAGGTCCGCCTGCTCTGCCGGCACTTCAACTTTGGCACAGGACAGGAGCAGTTCAGCCAAGGCAGCACCAAGCTGCACGGTTTTTACTACATCTTGGGATGCCTTGGGACTCAGCACAATGACGCGACACAAGCTTATGAAGAAGCAAATTCATGCTGAAAATAACACTGGCGCACACTATTCGTTTAAAACATGTTCATGATATATACATATAAGCATATATATATAATCAATTATATATAATCAAATATATATATATACATAATCATATAATCATATATATATATAATCATGTATATAATCATATACGTATATATATATAGACATATAATCATATATACACATATAATTATATACAATCATTGATAATCACATATATATATACATATAATCATATAAATACGTGTCTACCTATATACATACACACATATGTATGACCATATACGTACATTAGACATACATATACATATATGTACATTGTACAGGTATATACATATTTAAGTACATAGTGATGGGACTAACTATACTGCATGTCACTGCACTAAACTCTCTTCACCACGCAGTTGCTTTATGACATGCTATGCTCTCCTTCGGTGCCGTGATCAAATCTCATCCAGAAAAATTCCAGTGCATATAGCCGTGATTACGCCACAGAAAGCCTTCCATCCTATCCAATCTCTATCTATCTATCTAAATATCTATCTATATCTATCTATATCTATCTATATCTATCTATATCTATCTATATTTATCTATATCTATATATATATCTTTATCTATCTATCTATCTATCTATCTATCTAAATATATATGTATATACATACATACATATATATCTATCTATCTATATCTATCTATATCTATCTATATCTATCTATATCTATCTATATCTATCTATATCTATCTATATCTATCTATATCTATCTGTATCTATCTATCTATCTATCTATCTATCTATCTATCTATATCTATATCTATATCTATCTATCTATCTATCTATCTATCTATCTATCTATCCATCTATCTATCTATCTATCTAAATATATATATATATGTATATACATACATACATATATATATATCTATATCTATTTATATCTATCTATATCTATCTATATCTATCTATATCTATATCTATCTATATCTATCTATATTTATCTATATCTATATATATCTATATCTTTATCTATCTATCTATCTATCTATCTATTTATCTATTCTCTGTTTGTCTGAATGTCTGTTTGTTTGTTTGCTTGTTTGTCTGTCTGTCACCTGTCTGTCTGTCTGTCTGTCTGTCTGTCTGTCTGTCTGTCTGTCTGTCTGTTTGTCTGCCGATCGATCTATGGATCTATCAATCTATCGATCTATGTACCTATCGGTTTAACCATATATATATATTCATCTTTCCATCTGTCCATCTATCAATCCTATCTATCCGATCCATCTATCCAACTTTTCATCTTTCCATTTATGAATCCATCCATCGATCGATGGATCTATCGATCTATTAATGTATCTACGTAAATTTCAATCTATCGATTTTTCGATCTATCGAACTATCTCTTTATCTATATATATATATATATATCTATCTATCTATCCATCTGTCTGTCTGTCTGTCCGTCCGTCCGTCCATCCGTCTGTCTGTCCCTCCACCCATCCATCCATACATTCATCAATCTACTTATATTGTGTCTTCTCTTGTCACATCTTACCTTCTCTATTCTATTCTAGTGTATTAGATTCGATTCTATCCAATCTATCTAATCTATCTACCACGTCTAATCTCTCCAATCTATCCTATCCTATCCTCTCTACCATCTATATCTACACGCGATACAGCCATCTCTGTTCGTTCCAAGGTTCAGCCTTCCGCAAGCGGCGAAACATCATATTCCTGCGGTCCCGGTCTCCTGCAAGTGTTGCTGTTCAGGGAACCCCTGTAGTACCTAGAAGTCTAGAAGTATCACAAAATGCTGTCAGTTATTCTGGGATCATGTCATGTCAACCTCCAAGAAATCCGAGTTGATTAGGCTCACCACAAAAAAGTAAGCAGCGCACTTGCACTTTTTCAATGGCAACACAAATTCCCAGCAGAGGTCAAGCCACAAAAGTCTATCCCCTGTCGACGTGGCGACCAGTCCTTTCAGGCTTGTGGAATCCATCGCCATGCGCTCCATCTGCACCATCTGCAGCGACGAAAAAAAAGCAGCGAACTGATTCAGCAAATGGCGACCGTTGAATCGCTACCACAACGAACCATAGATTCAATCATTTTTGATATGAAATCCAATCAGCTAAATAATGAAAATTATGAATATATATATATATAATATATACATATTATGTCTATCCAACCATAGATTTTATATATATATATATCAAACCACATTCCCCGATGGCGCCTCTCCGATGGTGCTGCACACGGTCACCCAGCGAACTTCTCCAAACCTCCCATCTTGGACATCTCGTTGTGCATCATCCTCGCAACAGCCCATGGGTGGTTCCAGAGAAGGCAAGTTGCCAAAGGGAATTTTGCGATCTGGTAAACTAACATATTTATGGGGAAAAATTGTCCTTTTGTAGATGATTTACCTATTCAACATGGTGATTTTCCATAGCGATGACCAAAGGGTGCCACTCAAGCCATGCCACAAACCCTGCAAGCCCTGCAAGCCCTTCAAGCCGTGCAAGCCGTGCAAGCCGTGCCTTGTGGCGGTAATTCGGCAAGAACAGCAAGTTCAGGGTGGTCCTGGGTTTTTTGGCTCTGAACAAACAGCGTTGATCCTTGATATGAGGCAGGTGGTAATGTGGTAACGGTCGCACCATGTTATCATCGCCAAACCCAATCACTTTTCTGAAATGGTTGGTATAAAGTATTGGAGGTTCTGGCAGCGGGTTTATCACAGTAGTACTTGTCCCAACATCGTCTGTTGAACATTGTCATGAATTCACAAAATGCAGCACAGCTGCGGGCACAGGCAGGCCACATCACAATGCACTGTTTCTAGAGGAAGCACTTGCAAGGCAGCACATCCAGCAGCCAGAACCCAAAAGCCTAAAAGTATACACCCCCTAAGGAGGAACCCGGTGCTATAGGACTGAGAGGGCCCAAGAAGCAAAGTCAAATCTCTGTATTGTGGCGTCATTGAGAGCAAAATAATCCTTTGAAACATCCTCTCGTCTCGGAGGAGTTGAGCCGGAAAATAGGAATTGGAGGAGTTGAGCCGGAAAATAGGAATTCACTTGGGCGAACCTTTGGTCATCGGAATCACGCAGACATGTGCTTTTCCGGGCAACGCCGACCATCTGATTTTTGAGTGGGCACTCTCATGGACAAAAGATACATCCAGGAGAAGTGTGAGGCTTCCCGTTCAATGGTTGATTCAAGGCACAGCAGGGCTCTTGCAGAACATATGTCATACGATTCAAACATATACAGGGCCAACATTGGTACATCAAAGACTTTCGGAGTTGCTGGCTCCAGCTCCAGTTTTTTTGCTGTGCTCTGATGGGACATTCTGTAGGTGCATTTTGTGTGTGAGAGAGACAACTGTGGCAATCCTGATTAAACTTTTTCAAAGGCAAAATACATATGTACATGTCCATTCTGCATGTGTATATATATATATACATATATATATACATGTAAACATATTCTGGTCCTGCATCCAACACTGACACAGAAGCCAAACATTTCAAGCGAATCCAGCAATTCTATTCCTGAACCAAATGATTTTGGAAATGGCCCAAAAACTGTGCGTCTACAGCAACCCCATCTTGACCCACACCCGCATGTCACTCTTTACCGGCCGCTCCACTCCTGGCCAATAAAATAACTGAATTTGGGTCTCTCTATGTATATATATTCCTTGATTTGCAACCCCGTCACATGCATAACCCCTTGGTTTCCCCAGTTGACTCAGTCCCAGTGTCTGACATGCGATCAGGGCCAAGACTTGCGGGTCCATCTCGGGCCCTTGAGACTCTAGCGTCCCGCAAAGCTTCTGCAACGCCTAGCCATCCCTGGGCCCCAAAACATGGTAATCCAATGTCTTCCGGTAATGATTTGGTGACATCAAGTGATCTCCCTATAGTTGC
>CAMXCT020002713.1:247500-400000 GCA_947184155.2 Cladocopium goreaui | reverse complement strand
ATTTCGACTGCGCAAACTCGCACAAAATGAGCGCCGCACTTTTGCTGTGTTTTGGTCTGCAGCATTTTCATTGAAAATTCTCGCATATAGGTTCCCTTGTGAAATGTTCACGTGCATTTTGACTGCGCAGGCTCGCAGAAGATGTAAGCTTAAGTTTTGCCTTTTCCCAAGGGCTCGTTTTACTAGCGGGCCGCGCTCGTTTTTGAGCTATGCGCATTTCGTGTCGCAGGCCTGAGGCATCCGGGAAATTTTGAGGTCTAAAACGCTGTTTTGAGCTGCAGGTGCTGGACATCTGGCACTTTTTCATCCGCGTGGCAGGCGTGGCATTTTCTAGGCGTTGCTAAAACGTTGGCAGGCGTGGGTCAAAATTAGAGGTCGTTTTTGGAAGCCATTTTGTGTGGCCGGCGCACTATTTGGCGAATTTGAGCGGCTAGAAAGCTTCGTTTTGTGAAACTGTCATTTTTGATTTCGGACATGATGATGATTCGGTGTGGCAAGTGCAGCACTTCAGATTCCTCCGGCTCCTTTTTGCAAAAAGAAACGGAACCTCGGTAAAACATCGGCTTTGACATTTTCAATGTTCGTTTTTCGTGGTGTGCGCAATGTTTTGTAAAAATCTATTTTGTGCTCGCGCAAGACTCTCGTGACTTTGGGCGTGTCGGATCGCTCTCGTTGTGGCGCGGTGCGAGTTTGGATCTCGCTCGCGCAACCGTTTCGGCACTTTGCACGTGGCAGATCGCTCTCCTTGTGGCACGGTGCCAATTTTGATATCGCTCGCACAACCTTCTCGGCACTTTGTGCCTGTCAGGTTGCTCTCGTTGTGGCGCGGTGCGAATTTGGATCTCGCTCGCGCAACCGTTTCGGCACTTTGCACGTGGCAGATCGCTCTCCTTGTGGCATGGTGCCAATTTTGATATCGCTCGCACAACCTTCTCGGCACTTTGTGCCTGTCAGGTTGCTCTCGTTGTGGCGCGGTGCGAATTTGGATCTCGCTCGCGCAACCGTTTCGGCACTTTCCACATAGCAGATCGCTCTCCTTGTGGCACGGTGCCAAGTTTGATATCACTCGCACAACCTTCTCGGCACTTTGTGCCTGTCAGGTTGCTCTCGTTGTGGCGCGGTGCGAATTTGGATCTCGCTCGCGCAACCGTTTCGGCGCTTTGCACGTGGCAGATCGCTCTCCTTGTGGCACGGTGCCAATTTTGATATCGCTCGCACAACCTTCTCGGCACTTTGTGCCTGTCAGGTTGCTCTCGTTGTGGTTCGGTGCGAATTTGGATCTCGCTCGCGCAACCGTTTCGGCACTTTGCACGTGGCAGATCGCTCTCCTTGTGGCACGGTGCCAAATTTGATATCGCTCGCACAACCTTCTCGGCACTTTGTGCCTGTCAGGTTGCTCTCGTTGTGGCGCGGTGCGAATTTGGATCTCGCTCGCGCAACCGTTTCGGCACTTTGCACGTGGCAGATCGCTCTCCTTGTGGCATGGTGCCAATTTTGATATTGCTCGCACAACCCTCTCGGCTTTTTGTGCCTGTCAGGTTGCTCTCGCTGTGGCGCGGTGCGAATTTGGATCTCGCTCGCGCAACCGTTTCGGCACTTTGCACGTGGCAGATCGCTCTCCTTGTGGCACGGTGCCAATTTTGATATCGCTCGCACAACCCTCTCGGCACTTTGTGCCTTTCAGGTTGCTCTCGTTGTGGTGCGGTGCGAATTTGGATCTCGCTCGCGCAACCGTTTCGGCACTTTGCACGTGGCAGATCGCTCTCCTTGTGGCACGGTGCCAATTTTGATATCGCTCGCACAATCCTCTCGGCACTTTGTGCGTGTCAGACCACTCTCGCTGTGGCGCGGTGCTGATTTTTGATTCTGTGAGATCCTGGTAAAGAGATCTGATCAGGTCCTTCTATGACGATCTTGCAAGAGTTTGATGGTGCAGTCCCTAATATATGAAGATCTTGACCAAGGTGTTGTAAAGGTCCGTATGAGAAGGTGCTGTGAAGATCCTGATGAAACCCTCTAAGAGGTCCTTGCATGATTTTGCCTCCGGGTGGACAACCGAACGTGTAGCTGTCACTATTTTGATTGTCTAACATCTTGGGGTGGGGTGGGTAAGGTGGGGTGGGGTATCATTGTCCTTGGTGCGTTATTGGCTTCTCTAACATCTTGCACGGGGTGGGTGAGCATCTCTTGTAAGTTATCTTCCAACTACGTTGTTATCTCGTTTACAGTATTAACTTCCAACTACGTTAGCATCCCGTGTAAGACATCTTCCAAGTACATTGTTATCTTGTCTATCAACTTCCAGCTACGTTAGCATCCCAATGGCGCTGGGAATCCCTGAAACACGGAAATATCCTCATGTCTCTGACTGGCAAGACCTTGGCACAGATGTGACCACACTGATGTCACCAGCTCTGCAAAAAAAATCGCCGCTTTCATGTGCAAAAACTATGGCCCCACTGTCACCTTGTGAAATGACCCCAAAAAATAGAGTACTTTTCTGGGTGTGAAATGTCAAAATTTGATGGCCCGCGCACAGAAAAGCAATAAAACCAATGGAAATGAGACGCAAACTTGACAAAAAGAAATGAAATCCATTGCAAAACGCAAAACGACACAGAATCCACAAACATTAAAAAGGCAACGCCGCCACGTTCAATTACCCACCCGGCGGGATGACTTTGTAGAGGTCCTTGTGAGAAGATCTTGCGAAGATCCTGCTGAAATCCACAAAGAGGTCCTTGCATGATCTTGCACAGGTCCTTATGAGAAGATCTTGTGGAGATCCTGGTGAAATGCCATCTTGCATGATCTTGTACAGGTCCTTGTGACAAGATCCTGTGGGGATCTTGGTGAAATCCTTTCTAAGAGGCTAGCATTATCTCGGACAGGTCCTTGTGAGAAGAGCTTGTGGAGATCCTGTTTAAATCAGCCTCAAGAGGTCCTTGCAGTAAGATCTTGAAGATGCTCTGCATTGGTGCTTGTATGAAAGTTCTTCTCGGATGTTCATAGAAAGTTCTTCTATGAGGATCTTGTGAGATATAGAAGGTCCTTCTTTGACAATCTTTTGAAATTCTCTTAGATGTCCTGGTATTAGGTTCTGGTATGAGGTCCTGATGAGTAGACAGCGTTGCTTCTTGCGCCCCAAACAAATATATACTGTCTCACCTGATCTGTTACTGTTCCATAGATACTGTTGCTTGCACCTGGTACAATGACTTCCTACCCCGACCCTGTTTGGCGTCTCTTGCTGCTATATTGTTTTTGCGAAGAATCTGTGGACATCTGCCATCTGCTATCATCTGCCGAGACCCGCTGGCCTCCAAGAGATCTTCTGACAGATCTTCCAGCAGCACATGGTGACATGCCAACAATCGAAGATCTAAGGCTTCCAGCACCTGCAGTCGGCCATGAAATAAGATGACTTGCCACCCACAATAGCCAACTCGAATTTAGCAAATCCCGCCCCAAGAATAGATGAAGCTATGAGTTCCAGAGACTACGGGAGGCTATGATGTGAAGGGGTCCCCCAGTGTTTTTCAGCATTCAAAGCTGGGGACCTATGAGACATTCAGAGTGGCATTCAGAACATCTACAATCTACAAATGACCTGACTGAATTTTATCCTGCGACCCCATGTGGCCACAGGTCGAAGTAGTGCATTTGAAATCATCTTTCCCTCGTCCTTCAACTTCAACTGCCATTTGAACATGCATCTCGTGCTACTGCCACAGGCTCACAAAACACAATCGCCCACACAGCCTGATTCCGACTCTCACCTGCCAGATAGTTACGAATCTGCTGCGCCAAATAATCCTGGCCGAAGGCAATTCCAGTGCCGGACTCACTAAGGCTATCGACTCTCCAAGTCACTTGCAGCTATTTCTATGGGCCTCAGAGTATTGAATCTGTATTTCAGCTAGCATCTATCCACGTGGATATGAATGTGTATATTATATCTATCTATCTATCTATCTATCTATCTATCTATCTATCTATCTATCTATCTATATATAAATACATATGTATATATATATATACATATATATATACACATATGTATATATATATATACATAATGGACATATACGCATTTACATAAAGACATCAACAAACACATACGCACATATCTAGATACATACATACTCATATACCCGCATACACACGTATCCATATACACACATACACACATACCAACCAATCAACCAACAACTGCAAACGGACCACAAACGTCCAAGCGCTTCCCCATGCAGTCAGTCCCCTGCACAAGTACTAAGACCCTTACGCTGCCCTTAAAAGACAGCGAATAAGGCTGCAATTCGTCACCAATGCACGCTACTCGTCAGGGGCAGCGACGACGTGCAAAGGCGGCGCTGCCCGACACAGCAAGCAGAACAACAACAGCCAGCCCAAAAACTCCCCACCGCCCCGACGCCACACCCCCACACACCCAAACAACCAACAACTGCAAACGGACGGCAAACATCCATCCATCCATCCATCCATCCATCCATCCATCCTGCATCCATGCATCCATGCATCCATGCATCCATGCATCCATGCATCCATGCATCCATGCATCCATGCATACTTACACACGTACACACGTACACACGTACGCACATACGCACGTACGCACGTACGCACGTACGCACGTACGCACGTACGCACGTACGCACGTACGCACGTACACGTACACAGACATACATACACACACACACACATGCACACATACACAAATACGCAAATGCGTCACATACACACAGACAGATACGGATACGAATACCAATGCAGATTTGGGCACATAGAACATGATTGTACCTATAATAATATGATAACATGTGTTTGTGATTACGTATTCGTGTGTGTGTGTGTGTGTCTGTGTGTTGAAAATGTATGGTGGACTGTACAACGCGGCAGGCACTCTCTCTGAACCCTGTGACTGAACGGATTGATCATCCTTGGCTTTTCAGATTTGCAAAGATGCTGTTATGGATGATGTGAATTATGTACATATGTGCTTCTACTTTGGGGGGGTTAAGGTCTCAGACATAAAAAATCATACAAAGAAGGCTAGGGTGGCCCTGATCGATGACAAACTCTGCGGTTTGAGAATGGAAGCGTCAAAAATCAAGATCAACAACCTAAGCGTCCAAAGCTACCCGAAAAAAAAAGACCCAAATTCTAAAGCATCTGCCGATCTGTGGGCCGTGCGGCACCTGTGTGTAGCCGCTGTTTTTCAACTGCCCACACAGACTCGACACGCTCTGGGACTCTCTCTCCCCACTTTCAACCTCTCGAAGGACGGCCTCGCAGGTCGTAGCAGGTCGTAGCAGCTTAGAAATGATGTTCACCCGAAGTATGGAGGCTAAAATTCTGGAAATTACTGGAATCAAAGTGTTCTTTTATCAAAATATGGCCAGTATGGCAGTGAATGTTGAAGGGATCAAAGAGGGTCGATACGACATGAGACCTCACCGGGAAGACAGATGGAAAACAGAAAAGGAAAAACGACTAACCACGATCACCCAAAATGGCACTCAATTCAAGGGAAGCGAAACCAACAAACCTTGGGTGCTCTTGATGCCGTCGGTTCATTGCGCCACGTAGCAATGATGAAGTATATGATTACGATTGATTACGTAATGAGGAGTCCACTTCTATATATCTTTGGTTGTTTTTCCTGGTTTGGGTGCCATTCAGGCCCGTTGCAGGATGAAATTCCATTGCCCTCAGCACCCATACCCTTCTGGTAGGCATTTGCTCCTACACCCTCTGTCTCTTCACACTAGCCCTCCTTCTTGTCAAATTTCATTTCCGCTGTGCGTGTGTGTTTATGCATTTGAGGCCTCAAAATGGGTGTTTGCTCCAACACCAGGGCCTGAAGTCTCTTCAGGCTCCGCTTTGGTCCTTCCAAAGAATGCAATGGCACCGGCAGCCTGAGTAACAAAATGTGACGCACACTGACCACTTGGGCCCTCTGAGAAGTCTAGGGAAGCATTTGGTTGTTGAAGCAAACCCAAAATAGCACCGGTGGTGGCGCACCAATATTCAAGCGCGATTTGTCAGACTGCCTCCCTGACAGTTCTTCACATTTGGTCTGTTTGTGTTGATCCAACACATGTGCTACAAGAAACTGTTTTCATGATGGAAAACATGTGTCATATGTTTGTCAAAATTGTGCACAGTCTACATTACCAAGCACTGCGTTCAGAAAAAACAAAGATCCAAGGCAACATGTGAAAACCCGCATGCATAGAATGTGTTTGAAGTTCGCAATAATTGCAGTCTGCATCAAACGGCCTGCTCTCACGTAGTTTCACAAGTTTTTCGTCCGGCCCCACCAGGGCCCACACGAATCATGTTGATCATGCAAAGGCGCAACGGATCGCGGCCATATTGATTCAACCACCTCGGATCCACAGATTTCAAATTCTATGTTCCAAATCCCCTTACTCAATCATTTTTTTTTGTCCGAATCGGGCCTCCCGGATCCCAAAAGGTTGGGTCGTTCCCAGAAATTCAACTGACCAAAATGATCTACCCCAGAATCTACCCCCTTTGTTGCACCTAAATTCACTTTTTCTTTTCAACACAAATTTCCACGTTCTGACCATCTGATCTGGGGAGGCCTCAAAATCAACCCATCGGGTGTTTGCTCCCACCCGAAGCCTGAAAACTGTTTGGGCTGTGCTTTGGTCTTTCCAAAGAATGCAATGGCACCGGCAACCTGAGTAACAAAATGTCAACGCACACTGGCCCCTTGGGCCATCTGAGAAGTCTAGCGAAGCATTTGGTTGTTGAAGCAAACCCAAAATAGCACCGGTGGTGGCGCATCAATATTCAAGCGCGATTTGTCAGACTGCCTCCCTGACAGTTCTTCACATTTGGTCTGTTTGTGCTGTTGATCCAACACATGTGCTACAAGAAACTGTTTTCATGATGGAAAACATGTGTCATATTTTTGTCGAATTTGTGCACAGTCTACATTACCAAACACCACATGGAAAAAAAACAAGGATCCAAGGCAACCTGCGAAACCCCGCATGCATAGAATGTGTTTGAAGTTCGCAATAGTTGCAATCTGCTCTTACATACGTTCACAAGTTTTTTGTCTGGCCCCACCAAGGCCCACACGAATCATAATGTTCATGCAGGGGCGCAACGGATCGCGGCCTTATTGATTCAACCACCTCGGACCCACAGATTTCAAATTGTATGTTCCATGTTTTTTCATTCGAAAAAAATCAATTCAAGGATGAGGACGCTTCGTCAGTTGAGTTTATGGGTTCCGACGTGCTGTAGATACAAAATGCTGCAATAATTTCAACCGAAAATCAAATAATTACATTTGTTTGTTGAAGTTCCTATGTGTTGTCAAAGTAAGAAAATCATAGAAAATAAATTTTGTCTGATTAGGTGGGCGGAATCAACAATTTGTGTCCAACATGTTGGGGTCGACAATCTGCAAAGGAACTCATCATTCATTGCATCAAAGACTCATTGGTGCAAATCCGAAATTTGGCCTGCACACAAAAAATTGCAACATGATTGGCACAATAGTTGTTGAATTGATTTTTCCACAGTTGCCACGACCATGATTTGGAAAAAAACGAACATTTCATGGAACAAACATAATGATTTGTGCAACAATGAATCACCACATGTGTTTTGAATGCATTCTGAAACAACAAGTATTGGCGGGCAACGCATTGGATAGTAAGATGCCAGCAATATTCAAAACCCCAATTCAAAAATGACCAAAATGTTGACCGAAACATTGATGATTCGGACAAACACAATTCCTTGCCTTGTTTTGGACACGTCGGGTCAATGCATAACACATTTTTCGCCATACTTAAATCCACGTCACACATGTGACATTTCGCACAATTCGAGAGACAGTGCCCCTTCAAAAATTGCCCACGTACAATTCTGGCATGCACACAAACCATTGTTTCTGGTGATGTGTCCCAACTGAACAATGGTTTGGTGATTGTATGTGGTTTTTGTTTCCGCATGTGGCGGTGTTTCTGTGACAACCACCTAGACTCTTGCAATAAAGTACTGCAACATTTTTTGTTGTTTTCCCAAAATGTACCTAACAAACCAGTGTTGAAATCAGCGTTTGCACGCCATGTCAATGTTCTGCGAAATCTGGATGTTCAATGTCACGGCATCAATGGGCGCGCAGATGGACGAATTGAAACTAAAAAATCCAGGGTGGAAAAACAACATGATTACGAATTTCGCACTGCTTTGCAAAACAAATAAAGTAAATATCCCTTGTGCCACAACCCACATGCAATACAAAAAACACACACACAAACCGGAAAATAAAAAAAAACACAACATTTGCTCAAATCACAACGTCCAAATGCACCGAAAACAAACACAAAACAATGATTGTCCCGTTTAGCTGCGGGTTTGGAGTCACGGTGATTTTGTGGTTTTGTTTATGTTGCCCCTTTGGCGCAATCCAAATTTATAAACCCACGTCTTATCTTCCAACAAAGTGCGGTTGTCTTGTGAAAACTCAAACAAACTGTGTGTCAAAGCGCAGGCTCCCAGGGGTATATCCCAGGTGCCATCAACAAACTGCTAGGGTTAGACCAGAAAGAAGAGAAAGAGACATGGAAGAATGTGCGGGTGGGACAAGGGTGGGAGCACATGCGCCCCCATGTTACTTGACATCAGAATGGCAACCCACACAACAAATATTCAGACTCTTCCTTCGGAACTCTGTAACTTAAAAAACAACGGGTCTGTTTAGTTGTTCGTTTCCACCAGTTTTAGGGAAACACAAAAACTGAAACTAAACAGAGTTTTCACAGATTTGACAACGGCGACGATTTCGCAAACCGAAAACAGTTCACACTTGACAACAGCCGCGAAAACAATTCAACCGCAACAAAGGTGCACAAACAACACGTAACAACAACCGCGTCGCACTACGTTCAGTTACACCACCGTGCAACTTCGCACGGGGAAACGATTTACAGATAAAGCATCATCTACTAAAGCAGAAAATTGTTTATCTTCCAACAATTTCCAAAAAGTGCGGCCTAAACACAAAGCACAACATGCAAGTGCGGTTGTCTTGTGAAAACTCAAACAAACTGTGCGACGCGAAAGCGCGCGATCCCAATCAAACCAAAGAACTGATTCCAATTCCGGCTTCCACGCGCGTTCGGGCGTTCTCATGAATGCCATCTGTGTCAAAAAAATCGTAGGCACAAATTTTACAAATCTATGAATACGCCGCCACAAAACAAAAAAGAACCTCGCATCGAAAACTCTCATGGAAAATGCACTCAACAGACCAAAGCAACCCTTTTTCCAACTACGCTTTGAGTAGGTCGGGGTAGCCATCACCACCCCAAGTGGACATTCAACCACCTCGCCGTCCCATCAAAGCACAGTGCCTGCACCCAGTCGGATGCACAGGTCAAAGTCGAGGCGAGAAGGCCCATCGGCCGAATTGCTGGCTGTGGGCACTCTCCTGAAGTGGGGACACTCTCATCCAACGTGCATGCTTTGAGTCCAACTGTGTCTTCCTCCATCCTTGCTGATGAAGATTACCAGGTGGCGGTCTTCAAGACGTGCCCAGGAAGTCAAAGCCAGACAGTATGGCAGCACTTCAGCCTCAAAGACTCGGTTTCTGTGTTGTCCATTCGGCCGACCCTCCCCTTCCTTCTTCTCTTCCCTCGGTTTTGTTGTCGCTTTGCCATTTTGTCTCCTGTGCCTTCTTTCCTTTTTTTTCTCCGATTTGGCCGATCGCACTAGGCACGGTCCTTACAATTGCGTAAGCGGTGAAAAGCAGTAAAGTATAGGACACGTGTGGTCCAAAAACTCTGGCAAATCATCACGCAACCAAAAACGACCCGCAAATCCCCCAGCCAGATTTGCGTTTCGCCACAAAGCAAAACAGCGAAGCAACAAAGAACGGGGCAGGGCCCAACAAAAAACCAAAACCAAAACATGAGATTTGCCTTGGATACAGTGACCTAAGCCACTGTATCATCCTCAAAAACATGCAAACTAATTAATTGCGGCAGTGCATAGAGTATAGTACACGATCGTCCAGACTGTCTTACCTGAGAAGAGAGAAGCGAATCCAACATTGCAGGCAGACTGATGTGTAACACGACAAAGGCCGCCTGTATGGACGTCTTGTCAATAGCAACTTCGCATCGCTGCTGTTCACTCTGTATCGTTCAGCGTATGCACGGCAGTCTGTTCCTGTCAATATGCACCACCGCAAGGGATTGTAATCTATTTCCCCCCCTAAGTGGGGAGGAGAGCACTTGACAGCCTGCAAAATGGTGTGAGCACTCGCAGGAACCGTCAGAGCGCAATAGGCCCAAGACCCTAAGACCGTGGGTAAAAAGGTGGCTATAGGCCTAACCGGCACAATACGGCCATGACAGACAGATGAAGCTTCCGACCATAGCATGGGCTCGTGAGCACTTCCAGTATGATACTGCCGCTATGTATGCAAAAGTCGCATTCGCATTGCTGTCAAACTCGTTCCCCTAAACTATGAAGGTTGAAGTGGTTCACTGCGTCAGCACTAGGTCTCACACAGGAGTCACTAGGCGTCATCGTCCCAGCAAGTCCTGCGGAGAGGACCAGATGCACCGTATGTTAGCTGTGTTTTCCAGACGAGGCCACTCTCTCCCACCGAGTGGGCCATTGCCAGGGCAGTACAGAATATCCGCACAACGAACCATGTGGGCAGGCTTTGCTGCACTCGGGCGCTCCAGACTGAACAGCAGGAAGCACAACTGGACAGCGCCAGTAGAGCTCACTGCAGTGCAGCCTACTCCATGGCTCTACCGGGAATCTACCGCCCCTCTCGGAAAAAACGCAGAAACAAAACAGAGCGAGAAGGGCCCTTCCCAATACAGCCAAAGAAAGAGCCACAAGACTCAACCAAACCAAACAACAAACGAATTCAAAGGGGAAACAAGGAGAGGGGGGGACGGTGACAAAAACGCCCCACCTCGGACAAATCCTTAGTCACTACCAGATGAGTCTCATGTAGCAAAGGTGAAACGAAAAGTTATGATGTAGAGCGGTAACCTCGGTATCCAGGCAACAGGTGAAGCAAAACGACAAAGAGCCAGCCAAAAGAAAACTGCCATCATGGGGGGAAGCACAAAGGGGGGAGCGGCCAAAGCACAACACACACAACGCCACAAGCCACACAGAGAAAGCGAGGAGAGGAGCCAGGAGGCAGCAGAGGACAGAGTGAGAAAGGACACACCCGCACCAGAAGGGGTACAAACGTGCCTTAGCGGAGTTCAAAAAGGGGCCAAAGATCATACTATGATGAATACCTCAGTGAGGGAGCACACAGCCCCCAACAACACATGAAGCATGGTGTAGAGGGAAAGATCCCCACACAGGGCCAAAGGCCTTTGTTGCCATGAGACATGATGAGGAGGGGAGACAATGCGCAACAAACACTCCACGCACAGAGGCAAGGCAACCAGGCCGTCGCCGGAAGCAACGATACCCAGAGGGAGGGACCAGTAAAACCTGGGCCAAGGCGCCGAAGAGGACCATCCGAGGGGGAGGGAGGGCCACGTCAGGCAGGGAACAGGCAACAAAAACCAGAACTAGATAACAAGGCACCAACACCTAATGTAGCTCTGCTAAGGGCAAAACCTAGGGATTAGTCAACGAATTCAGATACCTTAACTAGTGGGAAGGGTGGGAAAGTGGGTGTCTCGTCAAGACTAAGTCTGGGGAGAATAACAATAGTTTCATTACCCATCGATGATTGTCAGGCAAAGGCTGCGAGAGCGTGCGCTCGTGCAATAGGCTTCATGGTGGAGGCGACCTTAGTATAGTCTAAGCTCTCGACTGGACAACACATTCTGAAAACTAGTGCAAAGAGAAATCATGCTGCCCGATCTGTTATGCCTAAGTTGGCACTCACACACAACTACAAATGCGGCTACCAACTGTTGAGAGATCTGAGTAGGTAGGGGCCAGGCATGTACAGCATCATGAACCTAACAATTATAAATGAGGAAGAGCTGTGTCCCCTACTGCATACCAGTGCACCTGTCACGTCTTTGGACAGACACACCGGTATGGACAGTAACCTTAAGTAGACATGACGACGGGACCAAATAGAGATTTAGGTCAACTCCCACCACCATTGTTGATGAAACAAAGGCCGAATACTGTGTGAGGGAGCAATGGGGAGTGAAACCGAAATGAGACAAAAGAGGAAGGGGGGGAAGGGGTGGACACAGAAAGGGTATAAGTGGTGCGAGCAGGGGTGAGCTGGGGATCATGTCATACCTCTCGTGAAGTGTTCCAAATAATGCTTTTTATCCGATGTGATAGTGTCGTTCCATTCGTTGGTGAGTCCAAACGAAACTGGGTTCACTCCTTGCTGAGCAATAGCACGCTGGTGAAGCGCTCGGATCGCCCTTTGATGTTCGTCCAGATCTTCAGGAGAGACTCTCTTGCGGACTTTCCTGTCCGGGAAGTTTCGTTCCCGCAGGTTGGTTTGCAAGGCATGTCCCGCTACATAAACTGCAGGTTGCTGGAATAAAACTCGCTCTGCAAATCTGTGGAGATGCACTGTCCACTCAGCAAACATATGGCTGTGTGACAGTTGATTCCTGAGTCGCGCTTCCGTTTGATGAAGGCTTCCATTGGTATGCCACAATCGCAACAGACTGTAGTTGGAAGGCCAATCAAGTGGGCACAGTGTGGCTGTTTCTTTCCACTTTTCAGGTGTAAGCCCTACTTGAGAGGGTATGATCACTTCCAGAGTAGTGCGATTCGGTCCCAACGGTTGGAGACCTCGCATCATGTATGGTTCAACGAGCCCTGTGGTATATCCATGGATGAGCTCCTGGAAACATCCAGCCATTTGAAAGTCTTCATCCAATCCAAGGCGAAAACCAGGCATGTTTTTGGCAGCAAATTTAACTGCCTGGAGTAGCTGCTTTGTTCCCTCCACTGGAGTCTCGTCACAGGAACGTTTCGGGCACGTGATGTTGATTTCTTGTGGTTTCTGCGCATTCTCAGGAGCATTCTCGAGAAGTTTGGGAGCAATTTTGCTGGCCCAGCTAGCCGGGAACCATGCCAGTAGGGCAGAGGCACCACTCGTAAGGTCCACTAACCCAGTAGTGCGTCGATGCGGCCGATCTGTGACCAAGACTTTAACTGGGCCACTCGGCGCTCGACTTCGATTCACCTCAGAGCTCTCTCGGGCCGAGCCAATGAGTTCAGACAGGATGGGCCGAAACCAGTAAGTGGCATACAACAGGCATTCAGTTTCTGGAGTCACCATGGATTCAGCCAATCTCATCAGCGAGCTCATCGCCTGGGCGAGCTTCTCTGCCAGTCGAATTGTGAGAGCTCTTGCCGTCTGCTGGAGGACATCCTCCACACTGGCAATTTGCCCGCGCAACCACAGTTCACAGGCCACACTCAGCAAGATGCGCGCAAACTTTTCTTGGATGGCAGTCAAAGACAACGTCAATCTCGCCTGTAGCCACAGCGGCGGGAGAATTCCAAGGTTTTCGGGTATGCAAAAAGGGTTTCCGTTAGGTTGGACATTAGTAATCAGAATTGCTAGCTGGTCAGCTGCACTCGCGATCTCGTCTTCAGAGGGATCTTCAGCTGCATCAGGTATGGGTGGGCACCACGCAACTGTAGGGTCTTCTGGATCACTTTCGTCATCGGTAGAGGCTGCTTCCTCATCCGAGGAGGGGTCATTCACTGTGTCTCCTGCACCCTCAGGGCTTGCGAGTTTCATAGACCCTGGATCAAATTGGCGATCCAATGTGGCCAAAAGGTCCGGCTACAACCGATGGGCATCGAAGTAATGGATACCCGGGATTACGACAAGTTGTCGATCCTGTATACCCACGTGAAAGAAGACTTTGTGGCCTCTATGTCGATGAACAAGTGCTGGGGACCCATTATAGGCTGCACATAGCCAGAGGGGAGATCTGTAACCATCAGCAGCGTAACCATACAAGTATTCACGATCAATCGAGCAGGGGAAAAACCCGCTGGCCGTCAGCACATGGTCACGTGTGCGGGACTCTAGCGCTGCGAGGACATCAGGGGGAAGACGTAGTTTGTCTCTGCATGCCACAACCAACCGATATCGCCGCCACGCTCGTGTTCCATTAGTGGTCACTATCATGGCAATAGCAAGGGGGGGTTTATCTTGGGGAATGAAAGGTGCCTTTAATCCCCAGTCCAGTATGGCACTTTTGTCGCTGGGGTAGGTTGTAGGGCCATGGTACTGAATGTCTCGGCCTTTCAGCGTGAAGTATCCATAATGGTACACTCCTATTGTCTGAGCCATGCCAATCATGCCTGCCATATCGAGAGGCGAGACAATATAGGTATGTTCAATGCCTCTTGTCAGCGCTACAGTTGCTCTTCCATAGCAGTCCTCACGCTCGTCTGCTGTTGCATCCCTACGTCCTCCACTTAGAAACCCGACACCTGTTTGAACAATGACCGCAATGCGTGCTGTCGCCCCTGCAGCAGAGGAAGTGGTGGAAACTCTCAGCCCGCCATACCACGCGGACTGAAAGCCATGCTGGAGCAGCAAGTTGTGCACCGCTGTACGGTTGCATAAGACAAGCAGCTGCGAGGTTGCTCCCTGTTGCAAGTTGCGATAATAATTCTTCAGGTAGGTGCAGAAGGCAACCACATCTTCAACAGCTGCTCTTAGATCTTTGGGTGCATTCCACAGTACTGTACGGAAACCTCCTTGTGCCACAGTGGCCTCATGTGGCACGAAGTGTCCAATGTAGATGTGATTGGGCTCGTGAAGGACTAATTCAGGATAACGAACTGCAACGATCGCTTGGTACGTCAGCATTGAGACCCGTGAGCTGTTAGGGAGAATGATACCCCATCGATGAGGACCACATAGCCCGGCTGCTTCAAGGGTTGTGGTACACTCAGGTACTCCAAACTCCTCTGGTGCTGTGGCAATCAGCAGGACTGCTAGAGCTGCTGCAATGAGGCTGCTATGTGCATCCAACTGACACGAGATTCGGCAGTGGAGCACCCGCCTTAGGGCGACAGGCAGCTCATAGTCTTGCGGAGTGGATGTCCATGGGCCACTATGCGGCTTATTTGCAAGTCTCAGCAGTTTAAAGAGATCTGACTCCGGATCTTGGCTCGCATCAGGCCAAAGTTGAGCTACAAGGGCTGCCATTCGTGCCGGCGGAAGATAGTCTCCTGGCTTCTCAAGCGCTCGGAGCCCTAACGGCCGTTGCAACAGTTTGCGTCGATTGACAGCCGCTGCTCGGCCTTTGGACAGCCCTCCTGGTGTTTGCCTGTGATCTCCAATGAAGACTGTAAGGGTTGGTTGTTGAATGGCAGCGAGAGCTGCAATTTCATGGTAATTGCCATACTGTTGACTTTCGTCCATGAAAGCAAGCCAGGTGCGAGAGATCCAATGGCCAAAAGTGGAATAGCGCATCGCCATTTCCGCCGTGGCTGAGCCACCTGTTGCAATGAGTACATTCTTGTGAGCGATGATTCTATTGCGGTCACTGCATCGGACATCAATTTTGGAGGCATATGCGTCTCCTTTGCCTTCCTCCATGCGACCAATTAGCCTACCAAAGTTCCGGATTGTGGGGGGCGCGAGGTCACTTAACTGATCCGCAAGTGCTTTGGCAGCTACATTTTCTTTCGTATAGATGATCGCAATAAAGTCCTTGAGTTCGCAGCTCAGGGCAATGAGCAAGACCGCAAGGGACCGCGTTTTGCCAGCACCAAAGACCCCTGCAATACATAAGTCAGATCTTCCTGTCAAAATGGCCAGCAACAGTGCAATTGAGACAGTCAAGATATGTCCATCACCGTGGGCTGCTAGAGGAAGTAGATGCTCACGGTAATAACTGTCATGGGCCCCATCCATCGAGATCGTGGCTGGTGTCAAAAACCGGCTCAAGATTCTGACTAATGCATCAGTCAGCTGCGTTTTGCGCTCGCTGGCCATACGGCGAACAGGTATATGCGGCTGCACGATGCCCATTGCCAATGGTAGGCGCGACTGGTTAGCTTGTGCAAACACTAAGAGTTCATGGCGGCTGCGTGTGTCTCCCAGAAAGGCTAGCTCCTCCCACACTACGGCCATGGACACGTGGTCTTCGATGGGTTTCGGCCAGTCCTGTGCAGGATCAAAGTAACTCATTGTTTTGAGATACTGGTCCAAAAGTCGCCCACAAAAGGTCCGAGCAATGGGTAGCGAGACGATAACAAGCTCCAGCAACTTCGGGGCAATGCGCTTGAGCGCTCGCTGAGCAGGGTTCTTGCTGGTTCCGCTAGGCATCACCTTTTCATGTACCAGTAATATGACACACCGCTGCTGAGTGTCTGGCAACTGGAGTACTCCCAGTAGTGCTCTGCCCGCCATCACGTTGGCTTCCAAGTTGCCTAGATTCCCAGCTTCACAGAGAGCACGCGGCGAGGTCGTTGGAACTTCCGAAGGTGCACTAAAGAGCAGGAGCGGGGCACCGTCAGTATGTAGGTGAATGACATGAAAGCCAGCATACGCCTCATATTGGTAGGTAACCTGTAACCGTGTTCCCGTTTGTCCTCGCTTCTTCTGCTGAGCTAGTTCTACACTAACCCAGGGCTGGAGATGTTGGAGCTGCCGTCCCGCATGATAAGCGTCTAGTTGCGGAAGCACCATGTCCAGTAGGAAGATGAGGGTACGTAATGAAAAACCACGCAGGAATTCCGCCAGTAAGTTGCGAACCAGCAACCCTCCCTCATCATGGGATCCTCCCGGTGTAGGAATCATCGCAATGCTTGTAGTTCAGCTTCCGTATCAGGCTGACCATCCCGAATGTCCCGTCCGACAATGGGTACTGTTTGTAGCTCAGTGTTCCCCTCTCCCGCTGCTACTAACAGAGCACTTAGAGTCGTCTTGAGGTGTTCAGGAAGGTCAAAGCTAACCCATGAAAGTACACGCAGCAATCCCTCGCACCGTACTCCATGTGGAATGACTTGAGGGGTGGTGATTTGCAATCTTTGGATTTCATGGACTCCTTCATCAAGGTCAATGAAGAGCAAGTGGCCATAGGAGTGTTTGGCACGCCCACTCCATGTGGGGTGCCCTTCTATAAGAACAACCTGATAATTGAATTCTGTCAGGGGGTCAGGTTTCCACACACATAGCCGGTCTTCCAGACAATGCACCAGTGTGACTCTGCGTTCGCCCGTGGCAAGTCGCATCATCTCTGGCGGCGTCGCGATCGCAGCAACTTTGGTGAGGCCAGGGAACGCAGCGAATTCACTCAGGATCTCGTGGACTGCAAGGCCCGTATAGGACCCTGCCGAGAATCCATAAACGTTGATGTCCCTGACACCTCCTGTATCCGCTGTCGTGACTAAGTGTGGAAAACACGACTTCAGAAATAGATGTTTCCCTTGCGGATGGTAGCAACGAAAGATCTGCATAATTGCTGTTGACCATGTCGGGTGTGGTGGCCTGGCATGGGCTGGCCGGATATTCGCAGCCTCAATGAGGCGAATCGCTCTCGTGAGCAGCAGTTGTTGATCGGAGAACTGTTCAGGGAGGAAATCTCGCCAAGCTGTCCCGCTTGGTACCTTTGGGCTCCCGGTGCAGGGCCACGCCAAAAAGGCGAAAACCACGCAGAAGCATGGCCCCCCGCAAGCACCAGGCGCACCCAGGGGCGGTACCCTTTCCACACCATGCGCCGATGGCCAACCCAGGACAGGTGGATCCACTCACCGGGTGACAAGGAGACTGTGACCATTCATTTCCCGAGGAGATCCACTCACCGAGTGACGTGGAAACCGTGCGGACACGGAGACCATTCATTTCACCCAAGATGATCACTCCTCAAGGGACGTGGAACACAGAAACCAAAAGTCACCACACAAGATGATCACCACCACACCCAAGTAAAGCCAACGCATGATGCCCCCATAGGTTCCCGGACTCCAGCTGCTACCGGAGAAGACGATCCAAGAAAGGAGTGGAAAGTCTTAGTCACCTTTTCAGTGACCCCAGTCCCTATGGAGCACAGCTCGGACCTTAGAGCCAAAAACAAGGTCCTTACTGTGGCCAGACTGTACATTGAGCCCACTCTCCCCGAAGGATGAGAGTGAACCGGTCGGTGACCCAGTCGTTAGCGATCCCATGTATCCCAGGGGGATACACCTGTCTTGCGACAGGCCCCTAACACTGTTAGGGAGGAACCGACGGTCTTGTCCACCGCGAGCTTAGCTACCCAACGGTGAATATTGACCGTTAGCCAACGGGTTGCCCCGTTGACCCCTCCTCGAGACAAGTCCCCAAGTCTCTAAGAGGTTCACCGACCTTGCCTGTTCCCCCGTGTCATCATTGGGTGTTGCTACCCTAGACACAAGGTAAGGTGAGACCCGTCGGTCCCGTACCACGTGTGTACCGATCGGTCCGGGAGAACCCCGAGATACCGCACGATCACCCAAGGATGTGCGCAAACACAAACGAGGGTGTGACATGAGGAGCAACCCAACATGTCAACACACGCCGACTAGGGGGTACCAAGGTACCGTGTTAATTCACGGTTCGTTAGGGACGGGGGCCTTCAGCAACTCCCCAGCGCTATACACCAGTTTAACGTCCCCCCGGACCCTCTCGGGTCCACCTCCCCCTGTTAAGGACATGGTATTGGGGACCCCATCCCCCTACCCATCCTTCTGCAGTGGAGAGTAGCTGGTATACCGCATATTCATGCACTGTTTTGGTGAGGCCCAATTGGGTGACATGTGCTTCCCAATCATCTGTCATCGCAAGCGATGGGCCATACACCTTTGTTTGCGCAAGATTTTGCAGGAAAATATCATAGTCGTGTTCGCCATTAAGTAGGCCACCCCCTAATCCACTGCAATGCACTTCCAGGGGTCGGTCTTGCATTGGGGCGTCATCTTGCCAGACTTCTGAGAGGGAAAGGACCCAGGAGGCCCACTCGGCAGAGCCTTGGAGCGCTACGGGCAGCGCAGCTTCAGGTTGTCTTCCAATGTAGTTTTGTTTGGATACTTCTCCAACATCTATGGCCTGCTCATTAGCAGTGACTTCCCATTTAGCCATCTCTCTGAAAGGTAACGGAAGACCAAACTTTAAAGGAGCTGCTTGCTGCAGCGATGTACAGGAGGGTTCCGATTGTTCCTTCCGTTGCCACAGTCCACACAGCAAGATTAGTTGAGCTTGGGAGAGAGGAGGAGGAGGCACTTTGGCATGCAGTCGAAGACCAACCACTGGAAGGAAATTGTGATGCAGCCATTGGGGCTTCCATTCTTGTGTACCAAATAAAGCCGCAGCCAGCGGCAACCAGCCGAATTGGGCGAGGTCACCGAGACTGCTAGGCATTCTTTTCTTGGCATTGGTGCCAAACCCATGCAGAATAACAGGCCGCATATAATGTGGCTCGATTGCCATGGCTTGGTACATCTTGTCTCCTGGTAGCACTCGTACACTGACCTCACCTGGCAGCAGGCTAAGGGTCGGAAGGGCACCTTGCTCGTAGGCAGGCCGAGCCCATTTATGGAAGTTCGGCTGTCTGCCTTGGTAGCCATCAAGGATCCTCCGTAAATGACCATGGCGCGGCCAGACTCCAGAGGCTGGAACCGGAAAGGTGACTAATCCAGACCACTGGCCTAACAAACTCCACGCATGGCACCAATCTGCAGTAACACGGGTGGACGTGCCAAGCAGAGGAGAGCCAAGTAATCCACTAGCAACTGCTTGCTCAACGTCTGCAGGTGGATATGTAGTAGCAAGGTAGGCTTCGACATGTCTATGGTAAGCACTGGTAACAACTTGGGCTATTTCATCAGGATCCGTATCCGAGTCCTCCAAGGCAGTGACAGGTACAGGACTCTCATGACCCGAAGCTAGTACGATGAACAGACCCGCATTGATTTCAGTGAATGCCTCACTCACAAGGATGACTCCTTTGGGCCTACGCGCAGTGGCAGTTTCATCCACGGCTGCTTTGTCCTTCCGGGTAGGTTTGGTTGACCCCGCCGGGGAGGAGTCATCGCTGCTGGACGTCGCCCGACGAGACATGCGGGGACTCGGGTCTGGCGAATCACCATAGTCAACTTCGTCTGCCAAATTGGCACCGTAGGTGAACGGAGGGGCTCGTAGTGGATCAGCTGTTCGGACAGCAATATGGTCCGCACTATGCGATCTGGATAGCTTCGATGGTGGACCAGGCTGCTGCATGTCCCTTCCCGTGTCCACAGAGCGCGCACGTTTGTGCGATGACGCAATGGGGCTTGACAGTTTGCTCTTTGCAGCTTTGCTTGATGTAGCTGGGCGGGTTGGGTCAGTGCTCGCTAGCCAAAGTTCTTGTATCTCAAAGAGGGTCACTGGCACACAATCGCTGTCAATCAGTGCAAAATTGATGGTCGGAAAGAGGAACACACAAGCATCAAGAATGTACGTCCCTGGCCATGTCGGGTGAACTTTATGCAGACCAGTGTCATCTGAAATGTGGACAAAGACAACTGTGGTGAGTTCTCCATATGGACCGACATAGCGTAACCGTTCTTTCCACCAAGCAGCGACCATTGGCCAATGGCTGAGTCCAGGCACAGACTTGACCTCGTCCGACTGCAAATCACGATTGTCCGTCACCAAATATACCGTATGGTAAGGCAAGAAAGCAGAGCTTTGACTAACCAACCATCGGTACAACTTGTGCCAGTCAGGTCCAGGTAAGGTTTCGCTCCCGTTGACTATTGCAATTTCGTAGTCATGGCGATCAGGTTCAGCTGTCTTCTTATGGGGGTCACCAAATCGCCAGTGCTGTTCAATTGATACATTCAGCCCGTACTCAGTAGAAATGCTCTTGTGCTGTTCAAGTGCGTAGAGCAAGTCAAAGAAGCTGATGTTAGGGTTCTTCGCGTACCAGGACTTCACAACTTGTTCCCTGGAAATCAGAGACATCACACTGTGCAGTTCCTGTGTAGCAGAATTGGGTGTAAAAGTTATTAAGGGGGAGGGTGGGGGGTGTTGAGAATCCTGACACGTCTTTGGTCAGAAGACTCAAGCACTCCAGTCAGTCTCGAAAGTCGAAATCAACCAAATAAGGGAAAACCAACGCAAGACCGACAAAACAAACAACAACCAGAAAAGGCCAAAAGCAACACAAACCAAAGAAACAAGGGGGGAGGGGGCGAGTGTTGAAAAACCTGACACGTCTTTGGCCAGGCAGTTCAAGCACCTTTAACAGGAGACAAGTGGATCGAAAATCACCCAACACTCAAGAAATTAAGGTACGACAACACAGCAGAGGCGGCGCACGAGGCAGTGAGGGAGCAGTGAGGGAGCAAAAGTGAAATCAGGGGGGAAGGAAAGGACAAGAGAGGCTGGAAGCCCTGACAGTCTTTAGTCAGAGAATCCAGGCACGACAATGAAAAGGAGAAAGAGAGGGAAAGGGAGGGAGCAGACCGCAAGGACGAGCCAAAGAACAAAAGAGGAGAGGAGAGAGCAAAAGAAAGAGAGGGGTGGTGGAGAGAGGCGCTGGTAGCCCTGGCACGTCTTTGGCCAGAAAAACCAGAAACCAAATGGAAAGGAGAGAAGGGAGTAAGGTGAAAGGAGATCACGCAATGAAGGGTACTATCGTGGAATAAGGTCCCAATGCACGAAAGAGCAAGGTGTGATCTGTTGTATGACAAAACAAGCCAGTAGTAATACCCTTTGCCCAATCACCGGAAGGGTTTGCTATATCGATCCCTCACCGAGGTAAGGAGGCACTCTATATTGCCCTTTTCTGGAAATAAGCTGAGGCAGCAGGTCTGTCTACTGCCGCACTTTGAGCCGATAGGATCGCATGGAGCGGCAGCTACATGTAAAAGAGCACACTATACTTGTGTAGTGAAGGACATCATGGTTGAATGAAGAATGTGACTAATGTGTACTGCTCTTTCGTTTTTCCAGGGTCACAAGCAGGCCAGAATTCAGCCTTTACCTGGTGCCAGCCTCTCATTGGGAAAGTGTTCATCTGGAGCACACAATTAGTCAACTTGGTGCAGGAATGTTCCTTCCCGGTTGAGCTCCGGGGGTGATTGCAGCTCATTTCGTATTCGTACTGGTAAATACAGTCCTTCTAGTATTCTGCGCCATCGAACCGTAGCGAAGTTTATCTGTCGAGACTGTTTGTCAACGATATGTTGGTATTTCCACACAGTTTGATTCATGATAGTGGTGGCCCTATCTGTCAACGCTGTGGGTTTCACTCGCGCCAAAGAAGATTGCTCACGTCTCATCACGTCTGTTGCGCTACAGAATTGCTGTAGCAGGTCAATGACCGTGTCTTCAGCACTCTGCGCAGCAGCAGCTTGTACAGCGTTGAAGACTTCGTTACGGGCAAGGTGACCGTACCATTGCAGTGAATGGCAAAGCACGGAGGCAATCTCAATCTCCTGCCACGGGTCCGCTTGTGCATCTAGGAGCAGCTGTACATTTGTCCTGTGCCGATGGAGGACAGCAAGGAAGAGGGGTGGTAGCGCTCCTTTCACGGGCATCACCGAGGCACCAGCCTCAAGCAAAGTTTGAACAAGCTGCGAGCTGCCCAACTCAACTGCTAATTCCAACATAGTGGTAGGTTGCGTTTTGGGCGGGATGATATTGGGGTCAGCTTGGGCTTGTAGCAGTAGATAAGTTAAACTGGCCCCATGTCGAGGGAAGCAGTGGCCAGCAGTAGGCTGGTAAGCATACGGATCAGCAGAGTGGTCTCGAAGGATAGCAGAGGCTACTAATGTGCTGACATGCCCTCCCTCAGTCGTCACGTCCATAAGGCCTACGCCCTTGCCAAGAAGATAGCTTACATCAATCACATCTTTGTGATCAATGGCAGTTATAAGGTCTTGATATTGCTGCGCTGACGGGACTTGCAATGACTGTACTATATAGCATAATGCTGCCTCATTTGTATCAGTGTCGGATTGGACAGCCCTCAATGGCGATTGGATCACTGACGAGCTGGCTGCGTAGAGGACCACTTGGAAGGGTGAGTCCAACCTAAGCACCATCGCCGTCTGTTTCATAATGTCCCATCCGAGAGTTGTCCGTTCCACGACGTCCATCGTCAGGGCTGTTTCGCCAAGGATTCCATGGCGCACACGGAGTCGCATGCTTGCCCCGTAAGATGAAGCGGAGGCAACCCTGACAGTCTTTAGCCAGAGAGGCCTCGCACTTATGACTGCAACCACAAACCTCGTCTAGGTAGGGGATAGGAAGGATACCGAGGGGTATGCCTGGAAGTATAAAAGTCAACAACTGATCTGACCATTCGTACTCGAGCCAGAATTGCTTCGCAGATCAAACAAGAAAACCTTGCCACGTGGTCTCATTGACATGCAAGACAGCACAATCTATGCGTAACAGCAGTCAGATGTCACAGGCACGTGCGGTGCAGCCGTCGGTGATAGCACAGGTCTAGCAGATACGCTAATCTATTTAGTAAGAGACTTGCTTGTACCAGGAAAGGGTGGTGATAATCAAAACAGTGCTTTTGTTTGAGCCAAAAATGTTGCAGGCACTCCACCGAGCAGCGTGACAAATGGCCACATGCTCACAAAGACACATCCTGCATGTGTGCAAAGGATAACATATCGCAAGACAATGTTTAATCATGCATTCTTATATATTGTATTCTACTTGACTTTTACTGATCCATCAGTAGGCGTACCATCTAGTGCAATTACCTTCTTTTCACGTCCTGCATCCTCAGGGTGAGAATAAGGCCACAGTCTTCGCTGTGGTTCCCTCGGACTTTATACAGCATGCAGATGTCAATCTAATGTGCACTCAGTTCTGACTTCCCTCTGTAGCTGGCTCTGTGCAAGATTCGGTTGGAGCAGCTGAAGCAGCTTGCCCCAAATCTTCCTCTTTAGCCGTTGCTTGTTCTTGCTCGATTTGCACTAAATTGCTCACTACTTCTTCCATTTGGGTGGCTGCTTCCATGACAGCATTTAATAGAGTGCGTGCATACGCCAGCTGTTTAGCAGCCCGGGCCCGGCCCTCTGCTGCAGGTCCTAGTGGCGGTACTTCACCATGTCGCCACATCGTGACTTTGCTGGTTGTATGGGTTGGCACTGTTGCGGCTGATTTAGTCTCAGACTGATCGGCAAAGGTCGCATTGAGTTTCTGCAGATCACGGGCACTGTAGTTCCCGGACGGGTCAAACTGTTGGGTACTCGTCTGTCCCGAGGGGTCCGAGTACTTTCTCTTGCCATGTAGGTTCTCTTCTCTACGTGGCATAGGCTTCATGGCACTCTTGTGTTCAAAGCCAGTCTTGAAAGTTTCGTGAACTGCTGAACTACAGCGGGATTCTCTGTTCAGGTCGATAGTTTTGTCCGTCACCTTGCCTGAGCTATTGGTCAGTTCAGTGAAGGGCCAGCACGGTGTGCGATTTGCCAGGATATTATGTTCATGCATCCTGTCGACATAGAAATGATTCAATTTCTCATTGTGTTGGTGGTTCGTGATGACTGCAAATCTTCTTTTTTTTCCGTCCAACGCCTTATGGCTTCCGCCAGGTCGTTCAACATGTTTCCAAGCATGTTGCAAATGAGATTAATTAATTGACTCGTGCAGGGGCCGAAGCTGTAATGGCCGCAAAAGTAAACTGGTAGAGGACCGATACATAGTCCAAATCCCTTGTCACATTTCGAGAGCAAAAACCGAAACACAAAGAACAGAAAGCAAAAAACAAAAAACACACCAAAAACAAACCCAAACAAAAAACACAACAACAACCCACACAAAACACAAACAACCACACAAACGCACCACAGTGACGTGACGGGTTCCAGTTTATGGGTGAAACAGTTCTGTTGAAGCGAGTTGTGATAGCTTAGTATCGTCTCGGCACATGCAGATGACAGCTTATGTGTCATGTTCGCCGGCCCATAAATAAAACAAACAACAATCAACCGCCAACAAATCACAAAGGGCCACTCCGAGGGTGCAAGCAAAAAAGCTCAATGCGGAAACCAGGGATCCCCCCAGCCAGGATCCCCGAGATCACAAAGAGCAGCCATCATGGCATGACATTCACCCTGACACTTTGAAGCAAACACCGACAACGCCGGGTCACAACAAAGTGGTGAGAAACTACCGCCGTGAGACAGAAGGGTGAAACGTGATCTAAGGTGAAAAAGACGGCGCGGTAACAGCACTCAGCTACCCTCAGAGTCCGCTCAGTACTGCTTTTCCAATCATCATATTGCACCGGTATTGTGAGCAGCTTCACTATGCGAGTGCTCATGCTATGCAGTTTCGTGATATGGGAAATTGTACCCATATATGGGAGTTGCAGTGCACTCTGGCGGTGTATACCGCTTTCAAAACTGAATCCAATGCGATCGAGTTCGCGAAGGGCGAGCTCGACAATATGGATGCAGGCTTGCAAGCGTTGCGCAGCTCGAGCGGTCACTTAGCAAGTGTTGAAATCAACGGCATTAAATGCAGTCAGGTGATCATGGTAGCTAGCTCAGTTACCTTGGTGTAGGAATACGAGCGTTTTTCTCTGCCCAAGGACCAGGTCTATCCTCAAAATGTTCAAACGAGGTTCTGGACAGGCAACTTGTGTCAGCTGTGTTAAGGTCCTCAGTCCGGTAGTGTTGTACGCTCGCATGCATGAGCTGTAGCTGTCGACTAATCACTTCTCGTTCCGTAACATTGGCACGGGCTTCTACTCGAATGCGCAGACTTCTTATGCAACAGCAGGCTGTGCGAATGTCTCTGCAGTCTTGCTCGTTGATAACACCTGCAAGAAGTTCTGTTTGCTGCAATACGGCGTGGGTGTCTTCCAAAGTTCTGAGAGTATTCGTCAGTCTGTGCACATAGTCCTGCAGTAGGAGGAGATCCTGTGCCTCATTGTGAGTCTGGGGTTCTTGAGGCAGGCATACTACTTCACTTGATTGCACGGAGCTCATATGGTTGGGTGACATTCAAGCAATGCAGGTACTGGCTTGCCTGAGCAAGACAGCAACGGGCGCCATGGCTTGATGTACTTTGACATCGCACTAAACTACCATGCAACAATTAAGGTAGCACAACATGAACAAATACAAATCAAAAACCCAGAGCAGGATTAAGATATCCGCCCCCTACCGCCTCCCTTCCCCGATTGGCTCCGACATGCTGACAGCATAGGCAATTGTAGCAGGTGGCCATCAACCATGAGTACCCCATGGTGACAACCCCGCTCAACCTGAAGCAAGTTACGCGCTAAATGCACGGATGATAAATTTGGGGTCTCTGCGTCACTTCATGTGGCTCACTGGAACTGCTCGTGTGAGGCAGCGCGAGGCTCTCTACTGCTACTAGCACCACTGGCTGCAGCAGCGGCGGAGGGTGGATTACTGCTTGCCGCTGGTTTCATCATTTGGGCGATAAGCGGGTGGGTTTGTTTGTCACGCAGGATTCGCGTCATTTCGCGAGCGAATGCCGCAGGGTCATCCACTAGTGCTTTCGCTTCCGCCAGTGGCCTATCAAGGACAATGGCAATGAGCATTTCACCCCCATCTTTATGGATTATAGTCGGTCGGCCAGCTTGGATCTCGGCGAGGATTGCCACTGCCTTATTTTCACACACAGTGCGTTCCCATTCTTCTAGAGCTCTTTGCGCCAGGGTGTCCGTCTGCGGTGGGGCTTTTAGGGCCGCCGGTGTCCCTAGTGTTCTTATGAAGAGGCTATCAGGGGGAACGGGGGATGGGAAGTGCTGAATGGCCGCTACTGCACGTTGCACGTCACTTGTTTGTACATCATATGACGTGGTTGTTTTTTTGCTTATGGCAGGTTCGGAGTCGGCCCATAGTTGCTCCAGTGTGTATCCTGGGTTCGGTTCCATATACTTTCGGTTCCATACTGCATGATGGGACCATTGGGGCGCGTCACGGTTGATTTCTACTGAATCCCTTTTCATGTCATATTCTTTGAGCATGTCATCTAATTCTTGTAAGCTAGCAGCTCTGTGAATACAGCATTGTCTGACAGCGCCATCGATGTGGAGTGGCCATCCCACAGGCATATGGGAATCTTCCAGGAGTCCGTCACCATTTTCCTCTATGATTGTACCCAACATTGGGACATCGATAGTTGCTTTAAGGCTGACTTGTGCACGTTTGCACTTCCATGTGTCAGGTGCTAAGAGACCTCTGCCAGCCAGCAGCTCAAGTGACTGGAATTGTGGTTGGTCAGTCGCTGGTAGCACCTCTTCTTTGATGACTAACTTCAGTCCATGCAGTGGCTGGGGTTGCTCTTTCTGAGGGTCTTGAGGTTGCTGGGATGTAGTGTCCCTGGGTGTTGTGTCTTCAAACCAGGTGGGACGGACTGACTGGACTCCTATGGGACTTGCAGAACTTGTAGTTTTAATGCTTTCTCTGCGCAGGCTATGATAGACGGGCGGGATCATCCATGCCGGCACAAAGACTGTGATGAACTGCACATTCCAGATAACCTGTAGGTTCTGCGGCTTGACTTCAGGCGTGATACATCTTACTTGACCATCGATCACTCTAGTGTATGATTCAGAGCGGTCGAAGGACGCTGTGACTTTCAGGCCTAGATAAAGTTCTCTAAACCAGTATTCCTTAAGCATCATAAAGGAAAGGTGAGGTGCCCTCACTTCCAATACGTGCGAGGCTGGCATTAGAAGAGTTACCATCCATTCAGCTAAGAACTCAATCATTTTGACTTCGAGTTTAGGGAGGATGGCTTGAACTGCTCGCAGTGCACCCGCGATGTCCGGAACATGCCTACGCGAGGGCAACCCAACTGTTCGCTTGGCATACTCGTCAGCAAAATAAAGTCTGCACAACTTTGAGACCCATTGGCTCGGTTTCTCCATGTCTATGGTGATCTTAGCTAGGGGCCATGGGTCTGGGAGCGTGGACAGACAATGCAACAATTCGGAGGTTAGGTCCGCCGAGATGACGGGGAGGGCTTCTCCTTGTGGGCGATAGTCAACTGCAGGTCCCACCGTGCCTTTGCTTCTTTGCGTGTGGGTGCGGGCGGCACTGTGCACGGCTTGGATGGTGGTTTCATATTGGCTGACCATGGCTCGTAAGTACTTGCATGCGCGAACAGCTGCTCTTCTTGTGCTTGGCCCATCTTCGGGCTGGTTCTTGGCAGCGACTGCGAGGATGTCTCGTGCTTCTTCTTCTGGCGACCGTTTGGGTTCCGTATCAGGTGCAGGTGCAGCGAGAGCGGTACCTTGGACTGGCGCCTCTTTTGCGCGTGGCAAGTGGTCTGGGATCGGCAACTTCGGGTGTAATCGCCATCCATCAAAGAAGTATATGCCAGGCAGGGACAGGATCTCCTGTTCTGGGCCCGTCTGTGCTATTATGTGCCCGGTGCGTGCTTTGTACAGTCCTGAGGGTAGGCACACGTACGTGGGAGAGTGTGTGCGATCAGCAGCGTAGGCATATAGAACAACTTCAGAGAAAGGGAGATTTTGCTCGGGGAGCCACTTGTGTTGAGTTCGTAACCCTGCTTGAATTTCTTGGAAGCGCTCCCTGTTCAGCCATCTAAGGTCTGACCCTCGCACCAATATCAGCCGATATCTTGCTCGCTTCACTTCGTCAGCTTGCTGATCGTAGTATTGATTGGCAATTGCAAGGGGAGGGTACTCCCAGGTTGGTGCCGAATTGAGTGACCACCGACTTAGCTGTGCTAGATTCTCTTGGACTGGGTCAGGGTCAAATTTTGGCATGCTCCATGTCGTTTCTCCTCTCCGTAGGCCCCGGATGCCATATGCAATGGCAGCAATCACCTGTGCCATGCCCATGAGCCCCATCATGTCTAGCGGGGAGACCAGCAGGGTTAACGATTTGGACCGAGTGAGTCCGACAGTGATTCTGCCTAGGCAGTCTTCAGTGTCTTCTGTAGGAGAGCCATTGGAGTAATACTTAGTGTTGAGAAATCCAATACTGGGCTGAGCTACGATTGATACCTGCGCTGTTCCTCCTGCCGAATTGGCTATTGTTTCTACACGCAGGGTGCGAACATAATCTCTTTTGAGCACGGAGCGGTTCAAATTGTTCTTATGATCAGTTGCTGTGGTCATTGTGAAAAGTCCATCGGCAAATCCAGCATTGTGAGGGAAGGGGCTGAGTACTTCTGACACTAGAGTTTCTAAATCCGTCGCTACCAAACCGTTGATCCTAGCATTAGTATCCCAGAGCACTAGTTGGAACCCGGGTGGCTTGTCGGGAAGGCCTCCCGAAGCAAAACTTCCTAGTTCCCATAGGCCATTGATCTTCCCGCAAAGATTAGGATATCTAACTGCAACTACTGCATGGTATGTCACAGGACTAACCCTGGAACTGGACGGAAGCATTAACCCCCAGGCATGGATGTCGCTTACGCCGGCGGTCTGAGAGTTTAATACTGCTTGTATGTCACCAGCCATGGGCAGGAGGGTAGCGGCATGCTGCAAAATCCAGGCAAGGCGCACGAGAGACCGTGGAAAATTGAGAGCGGTACCCGCCAGCAGTTCCGAGTCTACGAATCGGGAGTGTCGTTGCATATTTGGTTGAGCTGCTTCAAATACGGCTTTGAGGCCTGGGAGCACAGTGCTGGCTGCCCTGAGGTCTTCCTCATCCTGCGGCGAGAGGTGACTTGTCCATAGCTGACCTAATGTGGACTGGCCTCGTTTGAGGATTTGACTAAGAGCCGTTAAGCCTTCATTTGCCGAACCATCTAGCAGTCGGATCATTGCATCGGCAAGGTTGGCGGGCATGTAGTAGTTGCGGTCGCTTCGCAGGCCATGCTTTTTGGCTAACAGTAGTTGTCGTGCCCGTTTGGCGTTGCGAGCTGCCCGATCAATACCGCCAGGTGTCTGCTCCGAGTCTCCTGTCCACAGGACCAGGGGTTGCTGTTTCAGCAGGCTGATAACTGCAATTTCGCGGTCAGTGCCGTACTGCTGGCCTTCATCAATGACAAGGAGGGAGAGCTCTTGCATGAATCCACTCATTGTGGACCATTGCATGGTAAGATCCTGGGCGACCGTTCCCCCGGTGGCTAATATTAATTGACACTTGTTCAGCATTTGCCTTCTTTCTCTCGGGTGGATATCAAATTGCGTGTGCGAGTAACTGCTTTTGTTGCGCTCTTGGTCTCCCACCAGCCTACCTATGCGCCCAAACACCCCCCGACGGGGGGTCGAGCCATAGGAGGAGGTCCGCAAAGGATCGAGTGCCGGAGTTCTCTTTGCAAATGAACAATATTTTGAGGCTGTCGGTAGTGTCGATTTCAATCAAGGCCAGGATGAGGATTGCCATCGATTTCGACTTGCCTGCTCCGAAAAGCCCTTGGATGCACAGATCTAGCCGGTTGGTGAGCAACGCCATTGTCACTGCGCAGAGTGTGCCTAAAACGTGTCCGTCAAGCTCAGCGGCAAAGGAAAGTGCAGTGGAGCGAGTCCAAGGGTGAAGCTCGCCCTCCACGTGACATGGAATTAGCACTAGGCGGAGCAACTGGCCGCACAAATGCAAGAAATGCGATCTTTTGTTGCCCTCCATTCCTTCTACTGCTGCTTGGACATTGTAAATGCCTAATCCCAGGTGGTACCTGCACGGGGGGGTTTGCGCAACCGCGGTAAGCTCACGGGTAGGCTTAGTACATCCGAACATCCACATTGTATCGAGAAAGAAGGTCTGGGGGACCGGGCTGTTCTGCCCCTGGACGGTCGCGTCGACGGGGTCCAGGTGCTGGCCGGAGGCACTATACCAGTCTTGGAGGGCTTCGAGTTGTTCCTTTGCAAAAAACTCAATGGCTGGTCCTGAGAGGAAAGCAACTTCGATGAATTTAGGGTTGCACTGTCTGTATATGCGTGAGGCAGCCAGCTCATCCTTTTTTTGGCTGCGCGTGGCGTGATGGCGAGGACCAAGCCAAAAAGGATTTGAAGGTCATCTCCATCATAAGCTAGTGCGTCCGCTGTACCCACCATGGCAATGAGCCTACCCGTGCCAATGGGGCTGACTTTGTGATGGTGCGCATCGCTGGCCAGCAGGCTGAACACTTCGGTTTTGCCCAGGCTTGGGTGTCGGAACGTGAAAGCATCCTGCCCGCCTTTAACTTTCCAGTGTCCAAACTCGCTGCCTTTGAAAAGGAATTCTAGGGCGATGGGTTGCGATGGTTGCCGGATGGGGCCTGCACTTTGCATTGTTAACCCTGTTTCATTATAGCCTTCATTGGGACTGAGCATGGGCAAGTAGTAGTCTAACATGTAGATAGCCAGGGGCAATTGCAAGGTGCCGAGGAAATGTTGTACCATAGTGGTATAGTTGAGCAACTTGGACCTTGAGGAAATGGTGACTGTTGCCAACGTGGCTAAGTATTGGGTTGCCTCTTGCTCAGTTTTGACCTCTGAATTGTGGGCAGCAATGTGTGTAACAAGTGCCTGTGTCGTGGTTTCAGGTAGCTCACACATTTCCGCTAATTCACGCAGGAGTTTTCTGGCAATTCTTGAGAGCTCAAAGCTGCACCATGAGATCAGTCGGAGGGGAGCCTGTGAGTACACTTCGAAGGGGAGCACTCCAGGGGTACCTTCTAACTGCTCCATATCTGGTCGTCCTTCTGGGAGGGCAACTCTTGTCCAATGCGAGTAGTTATGTTGTGCAGTACCGAGGTACGCTCTCCATCCTGTGATATGCGTAATTTTAAAGCCCCGTTGCTTAAGCAGCTTGATGTCATGGTTTGACGGGTTCCATACGCAGAGCCTGTCATCTGCATGGTGAATGAGGTGGATCTCTCTCAGCTGAGATAAATTGCATGTCGTGAGCAGCGATGGTGGTAGCGCAATGGCTGCTAGCACGGTTTTGCCACCAACATCTGGGAATTCTGAGAGGATAGTTTCCCATACCATTCCTGCGTACGAGCCAGCGCTGTGCCCCCGAATGTAGATGGAGCCTACCATGTATCCTGTTAATCTCAGAAGATCGACTGGGCGGATTTCAGGGGGCAGACATACTCCGACTAGCGGGTGTGCAACTAGCAACTTAGTGAAAAGTCGCAGGCCATGTATGTACCCGGGCCACGGTGGTTTCCTGTGTGCTGGGATGATGGGACAGAATTGCAACAGCTTCATGGCCCGACTGATAATTTGCGCTTGCAATTGGTTCGCACTGGGCATGCCTAAGATGCGGCACCAGAAGTGTGCACCTATGGGAAACATGGCGATGTGCAAGAGCAAATATTCTTGTGTATGAGCAGTGCCTGCTACTGTGCCAGCTCTTGCATTCCAATCGTCCTGTTTGCTTAGGGATGGCCCGTAAACATGTGCTTCCTTTTTGCAGGCTAGCAGTACGTCCCAGTCTTCATCGAGTTCTCCTCCACCCAACCCAGTGCACTGAACTTCCAGGGACCCTGGGTCAGCCTCATTGAGTTGCCAGGAGGTGTTATCCATGACAGTGAGTTTCCAAGCAGTGTATTGGGGGTCAGCATGGCTAGCAAGCACTTCGTTGATTGCTAGTTCTGCGTTGCCAGGGTCAATGCCCAGTCGCCGTTGCAGCGCTTCCAGCAGGGGGAGGATTGGGGCACTGGGGAGCTGGAGGCTCGCATGCTGACCGCAGAAAACATTGGCAGGATCGCAAGTCTTGGACCAAGGTGTATGGTCATTGTTGTTGTTGGGGGCTTCCACCGGCGTCCACAGACTCTGAAGAAGCAACACCTGCAGCTTGGTAAGGCTTCTGTTTTGCAGGACATGCGGCTTGGCGATTAGTTTACTCCCTCTAACAAAATCGCAGCCTGTGGGGTGTGTCCACAACGGTGGTGCCTCGTCGACTCCTATGAGCGACACAGCAAGCGGTTGCAGCCCTTTGTTTAGCCACTGTCGGAGTTGTTGTCCTAGGCCTACTTTGCTCCCATGGAAGGCGTGCACTATAGGTGGCAGACTATACCCTATGGTTAACTCCTTGCTTTGGAACAGTTTGTCTCCTGGAAGACAAAGTATGGGGAAGTCGGCTGGGAAAACTGACAGAGGGGAGAGTGCACCTTGTTCAAAAATGGGGCGTGCCCAGGTAAGGAATGGCGGGGTCCGCTCGGCAAAGTCCGGTCTAAGGTATCGGCCATCCCCGTGACGTGGCCATTCTCCTCGCTCCGGGATGGGGAATGCAATGGCTCCTGCCCATTCGCCCAACATTGCCCATGCATGTGTCCAGTCAAGTGGGGTTCTAGCTCTACAGCCGAGTAGGGGGGTGAGAAGCAGTCCTCCCCTCATTGCTTCCGCAGGGTCTTCTGGCACAGCGGTTGTAGCTAGGAAACTGGCTCTGCTATCCTGGAGTGCGGTAACCCAATCATCTGCTGTGCGATTGGCAGGGTGGGCTATTCGTCGTGCCTTTGGGGCAGGTGCAGCACTCGGAGAGGAGCTTTGGGCAGGGGCTGGTGGCATGTCTGCTTGGGCCATTTCTACATCGGGTGCCTCAGTCGGGATGTGCCCTGTCACAATGATCAAGCCGGCATTAAGTTCGGCTTTGGCTTCTGTGGCAAGGAGTACTGCTGGAGGGCACTGGTTAGAGCTGGCCATTGTGTTATGTTGCATTGCTGCGGCTCTGCTTGACTTATCCGTCATGAGATTGACGAGCTCGGCTACTTCAAACAATGAGGTTGGCACGCAGTCAGAGTCGATGAGAGCAAAATTTACAGTGGGGAACATTAGACACAGCGCCTCCAGAGCTGCGGCACCAGCCCAGGTATAATGGACCTGGTGCAAACCTGTGTCAGCATGAATGGGAAAATGGATCGCAGTAGTTTTCTCCTGGTAAGGGCCAGTCACTGTACATCGGCCTTGGATCCAGGGTGCAAAATGCGGCCAGTAGGCTGGAGGGTCAGTGCCTGACAGTTTGCGGTTGTCCACATAAACATATACGGTGGCATACTGAGGTAACCATGAGAGATTATCTGTTATCCACTGGAAGAGCGTTTTATGATGGACCTGGCTGGCTGCGGGTCGTTGGATGCCGTTCCCTTCGTCCACCATGAGTGCAGGGTATGTCAGGGGTGACCGGGGCATTCGACAGGAGCCGACATCGTCCCATTTCCACCTCTGTTTTATGTCATCCATGCCGAGCGGGGTCTCAACTTCTTTTTGCGAGAGGAACAGTTGGTCAAGCTGGTGGCTTAACTGTGTGACCTCGTGAACATTCAAGAAATCGATAGGTGCGGCAATTTCCCACTTCTCCCTTGGGGGAGGCTCAGTCCCTTGTTGGAAATATGGAACGTCGTCATCCGTCTCGAGGGCGTCAAAGTATTCTGTATCACTGTGCATTGACACATCCTCGACTGTGTCATCTGGAGCGGTTGGCTCTGCTGGTTCAATGTCTGTTTCTGATTCATCAGGGTCAGGCGACGTCAACGAAATGAACCTATTTGGTGTCATAAGCTGTTGCAGCATGTTGACGCCAGCTTGACCCTGAACAGCCGGTGCCCGGGTGTCAGGTGCCAAGTGACTAGCCAAGATAGTGAATGCTATACGGGCAGCGAGTGCAAAAGTATATCAACAGGATTGGCAAGGCTAAGGAAACCCTGAACACCCGGCACCCGGGGTCAGGGTTCCCCCTTACAGGGCCAATGCGTTGGAGGTGAAACAGGTAGGAAGCAAAACAATCAGGGTTTGTCTTACACCTTAGTGTGCGAATTGATGTCAGATGGCTGACCTAGCTATGAAAACTAGTGGAGCCACAAAAGCTGCAGTGCGAACAATTGAGCCACTAACAGTTTATGCAACCTACTTACCCAAAGCACATGTTAGGTGACAGACATTGAGGTGACCAACGGTGACAGGACCTGGGACACACACCTAGCAAGGAGACTTCGCAGACAGTTCAAAAAGATTGAAAAACCCATAAATCCCTTTGCTCCCGTTTATGGGGGTCATACTTAGTGGGTACTCTCCCTTACTGCAGGTTTGGGGGGTGTTAGCCTGGCACACAGCTGCTTTTCTCTTGGCGCATCTACGGAGTAGGCGGCATTAGAAATTGCATTATTCCTCAGAAGGTTAAGAGGGGTAACCTGTGGAAGCCTTCAACCTCGCGTAACGGCCTACGCTCACAACAACTAAACCAAACATGTGGGTACACACATACAAGTATATATGTATCGTACGAACATGCTCGCAAACATACGCACATGAGAAACATCAACGTGCACATGCCGAGAACCCTTCGGGAAGGAGTGATCAACTCCTCGTGATGTTCGCCGAGTTCCACAAAAAATTAAAAATAAATCTGACGCACCAATCGTTCGAATCAAATCAGGAATTCATGAATGAAACAGGCCGCCACTCTTTTTCTGCGGGGAGAATTGCTTCGAGTTCCCGTCACGTTCGACGGTAGGGTTAGGCTATCCCAAGTAGGGTTGGGAAAACGCCACGTGTTTAGGGTGGGAAAGAAAAATTGGGATGCCGCAACTAAAAGGTCTCCCGCCCACCCACCACTTAAACCAAAATGTCACAAGAGTAAAAACAAGTTGTCACAACAGTTCCGCCTCACGACACGCACTTGCACTGCTGTCTGATAAGAACAGATACTGTCAGTACTCTGGTTCCAAATAAAACAGAGTGAAACAGTGACAACTAAAAAACTGTGACAAGTTTAAGTTGGTTGTTTGTTTGTTTGGTTTGTGGGCGTGTGAGTCGCAACAACGCGTGGAAGTTTAGAAGGCTAACACTCCAAGTTACCCCAAGGTGCCTTTGAACCAGAGTTCAAAGGCAAGTTAACCTAAAGGGAATAAAGGGACTATCCTAACCTCGTACCTCGGACGGAGGCGACCCTTATTCCTCAGAAGGTTAAGAGGGGTAACCTGTGGAAGCCTTCAACCTCGCGTAACGGCCTACGCTCACAACAACTAAACCAAACATGTGGGTACACACATACAAGTATATATGTATCGTACGAACATGCTCGCAAACATACGCACATGAGAAACATCAACGTGCACATGCCGAGAACCCTTCGGGAAGGAGTGATCAACTCCTCGTGATGTTCGCCGAGTTCCACAAAAAAAAATTAAAAATAAATCTGACGCACCAATCGTTCGAATCAAATCAGGAATTCATGAATGAAACAGGCCGCCACTCTTTTTCTGCGGGGAGAATTGCTTCGAGTTCCCGTCACGTTCCCCCATTCAGAGGTGAGCAACTCGCAAGCACAAGATTCCACTCCACAGCAAAGCAGGTGCTACCCAAAGTTTCAAGAAGTTTGAAATCCAAGCGACTCGGTGCGTCTGCTATGTTGCTTTCACTAGCAACTCTAGCATACCAAGATTTGGTGCCGGCAGTAAATTCGGCATCCATGATTTTTGCCGCCACTAAGCGAGCAATCTCTGTCTCACCGCTTCCCCTGAGTAACGCAAGTCTGACTGACTCATTGTCAATGTAGTGCACCACTTGGCTGCCACCAAACAAGTGCTGCCAAAGAAGGAAGGGTATGAAGACAGGGATCATTTCGAGCTCGTGGATTGGGTGGCTCGAAAAACCAAGCAACAAAGACATGAGGTTTTCAGGAACTGTTTCTCCGAAGTGATGGACAACGCGGTGGTTCGGCGAAACCAGGACTCCACCGACACTCCCGCGAGGCCTCTCACCTTCGCAAGCACCGTCTGTAAAAATTAACCAGGTATCAAGGTTTTTTATTCCAAGTGGAATTGCAGTACCAGTCTCTATCCTTCGACTCAAACGCCTCACAATCTCAATTTCACCAGTGGTCAAGACGTTGGTCGTGCGACCTGATCTGCACAGATTTCCAAACAATTTCAGATCCAAATTGGCCACCCTGCCGCATACAAAGCATTCAAAGAAAAGCATTCGTCCTCGGACCCTTTCTGCTTCTTTCGACGTGATTTCACCTTTCTGCACAATGTCCTCAAGGCACTGCTTGAGCTCGTCACGTCTCTCTGCTGTATGGGTCACAAAAAATTGTTTGTAAGGAATCATCTGAAGGTCCACAACTAAACCAAGCATTCTGAAAGTTGCATTGAAAGGTGGAGCTTTCGGCCCCTCTTTGGCATAGAGGAGCCCAACCAACTCGAACAAAGTGGTTACAGCCCAGTGAGTGCTCGCCTCCAACTCAGGGCGGGTGATAGTAGAATAATCGTCAAAGTATGCACTCCATGCTATTCCCAGGCCAAAAACGCCAATCCACCAAATTGCAAAAGATATCCTCAAAAACCCAGCGACAGACCCAATGGCGCCAAATGGTAGCGCGTTGAGACCCACCAGAATGGGAACCTTGCTCCCAGGTTTATTGACAGCGATTCTTGCAAGGTTCCGGTCCTCCACACATAGACCAAATTGTTTGTATGCTGATTTGAGGTCGTATGTTCTGCCCAAAATAGGGCAGTGAGGCCCTGCGGCCAATTCCAAACTGTGGTCAATCATGCTGCACATTTGGTCAATGCTATGTAGAGTGAACTTCTCCTTGGTTCCCACTGTAAGGTTGAGTCCACTAACCGTGCAGTCATCGATAACACGGGTCTTTTGCCCCTGTTTTATCCCAAATCGGCGGGCAACTGCTTTGCCGGTCCAATCTGCGCTCTCATCTTCCCAAATCCAACCTTGTTCCAGTTCGTGTTCAGTTTCATTCCATGTGTCAGTCTCCAAGGTTGAGTCCTGTCTCAACTGCATCTGCTTTTGCACCTTGGAGTTGAAGGAATCCGTTGTTTGTCGCAAGGCATCCAATGTCAAAGTAGGGCCTCGCACATGGTTTGGGAAGATCTTTGAATCCGGCATCCAACCGCTGAGTTTGAAACCTGTAGAAATATCTTCTATGAGCTTCTCGTCAGGGAACCCAAGGTCTTTGAGCATAGTCCCCAGCAGGACCAGACGTTTATTGACCATCAGCTTTCTCAAGTGATCAGGCATCTTTAACCTTAACTTGAGCTCAGCTGCCTTGCAACTCTTTGCTACCTCTGTATACTTCTTCAGAAAGTCAATCCTCTTTTGTGCAAGAAGGTGTGGTGGTTTGTGGAAGTTCTCCAAAATCACCTCGTGCAAGGACTGGTCAATGTGCCTACGCAAGTCTTTAGGGTGTCCGGCGTCAACTGCCTTTGCAACAAAGCTCATGGGATCATGTACTGTTCCAACATGATGGCATTCCACAGTGCTATCATCAAGCAGCTCGTCTTCTGAAATTCCCAGGAACTTGCATGCACCAGCGTATTGTTCCGCCCGAAAATTACCCCACCTCCACAATCTGCGGGATAACAGTTTGGAGCCCTTTGGACATATTTGCAAAACCGCCGTGCTGTGGTCAACATGTTGTGCAGGCGTTATGATGTGGTGGAAATCCGCAAACTCCGACACCAGAGGTCGTAGTTTCGTAGACCGTGGCAAGGCTCCAAAAATATATCTGTTCATCATTGAAAAATTTTGCTGTTCCATTTGTGCCCCCAGGGTTTCATAAACCGTTGCACCAAGTTGTTTACCTGCAACCAAAATTAAATTGACAATTCGTGTGCACAGTAACCATGGGTAAGCTGCTTCCTCAGCGGTAGGAAAAATTAACTGCCCGTTCTGGATTCTCGGTCGCCAACTCTGGTGCGGATGGGACCCATCGCAAAGAAGTCTCAGTGGCTCCAACCAATTCTTGTTGGACCAGAAGCGCGTTAATTTATCTCGTGTTCCCCCATGACAACAGTTGTGAAAATCGATGTTGAAGCCTTCAATGCATTGCAAAAATTTCAAAGCAAACGATGTCTTCCAGTAAAGACTGTTCGCAGGGTTTTCAACAACCACACAAATGTCAAGGCTGTGAGCCAACAAAATGATCTGGGAAACCGCATCGTACAGTTGGTTTGCCAGCTCTGTCTTCTTCAGTTTGTCAACACCTGTCAAATTGTCTTTGCCATCCGGTTGTGAGTCAGTACGCAATGGTTGAGGTGCTTTGCGTCCATTGAGGAGGCTGCTCTTTATGGGCCTCCCTCGAGCCCGGCTGGCTGTTCCGCAAGGTGGTGCAATAAAGACCATGAGCAATCGATCTCGTTCTGCCTTGATGATATCAAGCAGGAGTTGAAGCTGTGACGGTACTGTCAAATCCAGCGTCATGATGTCAATGCCACAGCTGCGACTCGTTATTTTATCAACTGCAAGGCCCCTGATACCCAGTTTCCTACATGTCTTTGTCAGGCGCGCAGAGCCTGCACAGATTTCAATTACCAGCAACTCATCTATGGCAACACCTGCAAATCTCTGGTGGTGTCCTTGTGGCTCACTGCAAGTCTTTGAAAAGCAAAAATTTGAATTAGGAGGTTCAATCCTCTCACATGGCTTCGGCTTGGGCTCCGGAGTGTTCACAACTTCGGCGACACTGGAAAAAGGCCCATTGTTGCCATGCAAGCCCTCTAGTCACGACGGCTTCGACCTGCAGGCAGTGACGCTATGCCCAGGCTTGTGGCAATGAGCACAGGCGTGGAAGCCTCGCATGCACTTTGCAGGCGTACCGGATGCGCTGTTGGAGCACCCTGCTGCTAAGTTGTAGTTCCAGCATATGTTGCCCTTGCCTTCCAACCTGAGATTGTATTTCTTCAGCTCTTCCGGGCAGTTCTTCTCTGCCCTGGTCAGCTTTCTCTTCTTGTTTGGTGGTCCATGGCCCCCTGTAGGCTTTGGTGGATCAGCCTTCTTCTGAGGAGCTTGTGTCTGCGGTCTGGCTGCTGTTGTAGGCAGCGGCAACACCAGCATGGTGATTCTCGGATCCGTTGTCAGCTTCTTGAAGTCTTCGTTGAGCACTGGTTGGTCGTTGACCGGTCGTAGTGACTTCGTCTGTTGCTGAGCAAGGATTGTCCACAACTCTTTGTCAGCACGCAAGATCTGATCCAGCTTGATGGAGGCAAACCCAGACGGCACATCCTTTGTAAGTGCCTGTAAGAGCCATTGGACCCAGTCTTCATGGTAGGTCCAGTCAAGGAGCCTGCACTGATCCATAGCCAGTCCACGCCTTTGCAGCGCCCATTGTAATTTTAATTCAGACCCAACATCGGCTGATGTCACCACAGGCACCTGTGCTACTTTAAGGGTTGACTGCTCAATCTGTAAGGTGGAGGCTGATGGCTTTATATTAGCCTGCACCTCGTCATCACGCTTCGAGCACTTTGAAGGGGCAATCCAAGTGATGATTCCAGATTCCACCATTGCATTGGTTGCGTTCAGCAATTGGTGACTGGGCGCTAGTTCACCAGCTATCTTCAAGCCTGCCAAGCGCTTGGACTGGGCTTCCAATCTAGATTGTTTTTCTGCAGCAGGTAGCCTCTTCGTAAGCCCAGCAGGGTCTCCACTGTCCGACTTCACCTGCTCATTGATGCTTGCCACCATCAACGTTGTAGCCTCGAAATGAAGCTTCCGCAGTAAAGCCAATTGGCCCAAAGTGGGAGCAGCAAATACCTTTCCCGCCAGCTCTGAAAATTGATCATCTGATGGGGCTTTCTGTGGAGTCCCCAAGGCAAATGCTAATGTGCTGAAGTCTGAAACGCCCAGCTTTTCCAGTCCATCAAACAGCTCATCTCCGCCTTTGAGCTCCTTGCACTTCCGTTCAAATGCTGCCGCACTGTCCACTATGCTCATGTTTGATGACTACGGTAAGCAAACTAAAGAAGAGGATTCAGCATGTCTTCATGTGAGTCCTGAAAACAACAGTCCATCACCTGAAAACAACATGTTGAAAAAAAAACTTAGCCAATCTTTGCATCGTGCGAAAATTGAAATGAAGCCTGCATAACAGTTGTCTCACTTCACATTTTCCGCCAACAAAATGCTGGCTGCGGAACGATTGCGCAGATTTTTATGGTGAGTTGCATGACCCCTGATCCATGCCGACTCTCCCATGAAATATTCAAACTGACATCTTCGTTTTCATGGCCCCATGTTCGAACATGTTGCACTCTGAAAAAATTCTTTGATCCACCAGCAGATGACGTCTATTGACATTCTCTCTGCACTCGATGAATCCTACCATGACCGCGTTAGGGGAGTTTACCCCTAATACATGTCATGTCGCTCGCTAGAGGAGGAACGCGGTGTTGCGTCATTACGCGTCGCGATCGGGTAGTAGGAGGATAGCGCATGCATGTGGTGTTCAGATGATTTGGAGCATGAGCCAATGTGAGTGTCTGACATTCGAAGAATCAAACTTTCGACCACTCTCCATTTGCTTCACTGCGTTTAAAAAAAACGTTTGAAATCACATGCATCGCCGTTTTAACTTCGAACCGCCGTTGCACACTGTCGACACACAGGCATGTCATATCTTATGATCATGCCCTCTTGTGTGTACTGCGGCCCAATCATCCGGTTGCACATGAGGACTCTCTTGTATTCTGGCAGGGTGAGGTGAAGGGTCCTCAACTTACGGTGCTGCCAGAACGTGTAACCTTCAGGCGCCACTGGTGGCTTGAAGATACGACCATTGGAGGCAGGAAATTCTTCCTCGCTCTCATCAGAGGAACTGGACTGTACCTCATCGATGATGGAGGTTTCCTCCTCCTTCGGTTCAGTCAGGTCCACCACTTCCATGCTCTCACATGCATGGGTGTCCGAAGGCTCTTGGATGAACCTGCCACTCCTGGTGGAGTCAGGACGAAAGCGACCTTCCCTGATGGCGGTCAAAACTTTCTCAAGTTCCAACAACGGTTGGGCAGCTGCATCACGGCTATAAGTGTGGAGCATCTTGAACCCTCCAACATGGTATGCTAGCTGCAGTCTGGTCTCAGCGTCAACTCCGTATTTTGCTGCAAAGGAAAGCGTTGTAGCTTTCATGCTATGGGCTGAAACTCTTTTGTGTTCCAACTGTTCTTTGTTGCCAAACAGGAGCTTCCTAAGCCAGGCACCAGCTTCCGTCGCTGACAAAGGCCTTTGGGTCGGTTGGCCTCCACCTGATGGGGCCGGCATCAACGCATGGTCTGGTGGCATCAAAATGTTCAGATGTTTCCTCACTTCCATCCATCTGTCAACCCATGGGGTTTTCACCACACCCACGGCCGGTGCCACCAGTGGCAACATCTTGTGTCTGTAAATCGACGCATGCATGGTTTTGTGCACCGCTGACGTTGCTTCCAAATACCTTGTGATGCCTGACTCATCCAGATCTGGCAAAAGGCTGTGACTGTGCATGGCATCCGCCCAACGTGCCCTTGAGTAAACCACAAATAAAACTGCACCTGCAAAAGCTGAGTTCCAGTCGCACTGGTCCTGCAAAATCTCATGCAGCCTTGTCAGCTCTTCGACAGTCAGTGGGGCAGCCTGGATGACGCAAGTGGGCACAGCGGGGATTGTACATCCATGCAACCTCTTACTGGCCACGACCTCTTTCAGTTCTGACATTGAGAAAACATGAAAGCAAAAAGCCAAGGCTTCAAGGTAGCTCTTCAGCCTCGATGGTGGTGCACTCTTCGATCTTTCATACTGGAAAAATTGGTAGATCTTTTGTTCACTGGTGGGGAACGCACCCACGCCAAAAAATCCAAAGTTTCTCAACTGCTCTTGCCCTTTTCAAAAGCGTTGTAGGCGCTTTTCCTCTGAACAAATCACCCAAAACAGTGAGCTTGCCAACATCGTCAGTCTCTGCTGCCAGCTGCACCCAAACTGTAGTGGCTGGGTGAAACGAGATAACCACAACCAGCCACCTCTTGAGTGCTGCCTGCAACAAGGATTCCCTTTCCTCTTGCCAGGACTGGTCAGTGACATGTCTGACAACATCAGCGTAACTGTCACTCAAACTATCTTGCATGGATCTTTTGAGCTTCCGACTGCATTCTGAAATCTGCCCCATCCAAGCGTCCAGGCAGGGGACAAATGACGGTTTGTAAAGCTCTGCTGTGCAAAAATCAGATTTCATCAAAATGCCGTCACCAAGAGTTGCAGCCCAAATGTTCTCTTCCCAAATAGGTTTCGGGGCCCACGTTGGCAAAGAAAACAAAGCTGTATTGACACATGCGTCCAAGTCCAACTTGTCAATGTCCTGAGGTCCAAGCTGTTGTCCTACGGTCACAGTTGAGGTGCCAACTTCCGTTCCTTCAACAACATCTGCAAACCCTCTCTTGACTAAGCCCGCAGCATCAGAAAAGTTTTCTGAAGGCGTCTCCATGCCAGAAAGGTTCAGAGCATTACCAAACTCATCACTCCAAAGGTTTGCATCATACGCACTGTTGTCATGCGTTTCAACTGCTCCTTCATTCAACATGTCTGTGAAAGAAGTGGCATCAAAATTACCTTCAGCTGCAGCAAGTTCTGAGGTCATACCCGCATCTACCCCTTCTCGAGGTGGTATGGCCTCAAGCGTGTCGTGTGTTGCCTGTCGACTCCTGGTCTGGACGTTCGGCAGGGGGGTCTTTACAACCATGTTGTACCAGCAAAAGTTGCAACTGCGATTGAATCAGAGTCAATTGAGCCTGCAAAGAATGGATGTCGTTTTGAACCTGTGTCACTTGGCGGGACAAGCGCAACTGATGACTTACCAAGTTGTGCAAGATTGCCTCGTGTGTGGTGTCAGAGCTGCTGTCACTCATCTAGAGGTCCCGACAAAAGCCACCCAATGCAAATGCAAGCTGCCAGAAATCCAGCACAGAAATTGCAAAAAGAAAACTGTGAATGCTTCTGTAAATGACCCAGCACAATCTGATGTGAAGCTGCAACGTAACCACGGTCAGCTGGAGTTCCACGACGCCGCATGCAAAGAAAAATTGGGATGCCGCAACTAAAAGGTCTCCCGCCCACCCACCACTTAAACCAAAATGTCACAAGAATAAAAACAAGTTGTCACAACAGTTCCGCCTCACGACACGCACCTGCACTGCTGTCTGATAAGAACAGATACTGTCAGCACTCTGGTTCCAAATAAAACAGAGTGAAACAGTGACAACTAAAAAACTGTGACAAGTTTAAGTTGGTTGTTTGTTTGTTTGGTTTGTGGGCGTGTGAGTCGCAACAACGCGTGGAAGTTTAGAAGGCTAACACTCCAAGTTACCCCAAGGTGCCTTTGAACCAGAGTTCAAAGGCAAGTTAACCTAAAGGGAATAAAGGGACTATCCTAACCTCGTACCTCGGACGGAGGCGACCCCTGATCAGGTGATTTCACACAGTCAGGTGCACACAGTGCTAGCTGTCTGTACGGTCAGTCAATGATTTCCATTTCCATATCTGCAACAGGAGAGGGTTGCAGAGTGCCTGGTGAGTGGGCATCTTGCATTCTTTTAAGGCGCTTTCTAATGCGAGTAAGGTGCTCGCGGGCATTGAGGAGTCGCGTTTCACAGGAGGCCACTCTTTCACAGGCTGTCTTTTCCATGTTCTGCAACGTTGGGATGTCCGCTGCGGCGAGGTCGACGTCCTGCATGGAGTCACTGGCGGGCTCAGGGCTGCTAGCACCAGCAGTGTCAGTCGCTTGAGTCTCCGGCGATGCTTTGGGTGTATTTGCAGGCGACGATTCTTCTGTTGATGTGTCGTCGTGGGCTGCGAGCTGTTCCGGAGGTTGTTGTTGCTCATCATCTTTGCTGTGGGTTGCAGAGTGAGAGTCAGAGGATAACACGCCGGTACCCGGGGTATCCGTTTGCGCTTTGTTCGCAGGCAGGGCCGATGGTGGGCCTGGTCGTCTGTGAAATAATGACTGTGCACTGATTTTGTCAGGTGACTTGCTTTGCTGCGGGGTTGGAGCTTCCGCCACTACGCCTGTACTGGGATTGGACGATGCGGCCGTTGCTGCAATGTCTGTGCTTTGTTGACTTGCGGCCAGCAAATTGGCTGGTTTTTGGGTCAGTCTGGTCGCCGCTGGTCGGCTATCTGCCAACGTTTGTTGGTTTGCTTGATGAATAATAGACTGCAATTCCATGTATTGCCGCTCTCGGTCAGCCACTTGCTGTGGCGTGCTCTGAGTACATTTAGGGTCCGGTGGAGCATCTGTTTGCATTTTTTGTGCTGGCTGTTTTGCTGCGGATCGCTCCGCCCACCTGGTCGGTACCGGCGGAGGCGGAGGCAGTGCCCGTTTCGCATGTTGTGAAGGCTTAAGTTGGTCAATGCGCGGCTGGAGTTCATCTCGCAGTTCCTGCGGGTACGTCTCTCCGGTCTCAGCTAACCACTGGATGGTTTCTTCATGCGTCCACAGGGTGGTTCTCCACAATGGGATGGTATTGTCTTCATTGACCCAGAACAATGGCTTAGGCGGCAGCAACCCATGGGCTTCTACTATCAAAGGCAGCAGGAAGGCTAATCTTTTTTGTTCATGGAAAACCATTGCTCCGTTCGGGTGAACTTTTAGGTGCGTATGGTTCCACACAAACGGTTGCACAACACGCATGGTGTGAGCGTCACGATTAAAGATGGATAGTCGGACTTGGGCATACTGTGGTGCAGCACCGTAGACTTTTCCATCCCAGGGTAGTTCAAGAAAACCCCACCGCTCTTTTCGGCCATAATTGACGGTATCCCAGAAGGCAGGGTCAAACTCTGTCTCAAGGGCGTCGGCGAGGGTCGAAAAAATGATCCATGGTACCTCGTCAATATGCAAGTGGTATTCACCAATGTGAAATTATATGTTGTCTGGCAATCACCTACCCATATTGTGCCCCTCACTGCAAGAAAACGAACGCTGCTGGCTGCTGGCATGTTCCAATTCATTCCAGCCGATATGTCCAGTAGGTGTTGATCAGAAACACTGATTAGGCCAGAAGGAAAAGGGTTTGGCTTCGGCATACCAGCAGCAGGTACCCTGCAGTGGCAGCACTCTTCAGAGTGGAGGCAGTTGCACGGCTTGTAGGACCAAACGACAGGAACCACTCGCTATTGCGTGGCAGCGGCCAAACACCGGGAAACGGGCAGGGGCCAAACAACGGGAACCCCGTGTCGGCTTAAGGGAGAATGAACGGGCGAGCAATTAGAAGTTGAGTAAAAGTGAGGATCCAAGCAACACTGGCTTATGCAGGTGCGGTGTCCTCACAGTTCGAACCAATGGCTGCTGACGGAGAGAGTCATGTTAGGTCCAGGCTCAGTCAACAAAATACCAGACACTTCAACAGAAGGAAAGATGTACAACATATGACCGGTGGCAGGATTGGGGGGGCAGTGTATTGTGGTTTAGTAGGAGATTCATGACACCGGAGTGAGTAGCACGGGGCGGGGCACGTGGTGGAGCCGCAGCATATGACAGGAGGAGGTGGCAATCTGTGCAAGATAGGCAAGAGGCAATGGACAATGAGGAGGACAGAAGCAAGGAGTACAGATGTTGGTAGCATAGATGGGGCCGGGATATTGGGAAGAAAGTGACAGTCATGAGGAGGATGAACCATGAAAGATGAGTACCTGGTAGGGTGAAAATGGAGCCCTCACCATTACCCAAGGTGCCCTTGGGAACAGCAGAGGAAAAACAGACACATGTGTCATGTTCCTAGCGATGTGAGGGGCACAGCGGGGGGTGAGGGCATGCGGGACTACTTGAATGGTGGAGTGCGGGAAAACCCTGTCATCAAACCCTATGTTGTCCAGGTCATTCATGGTTTCCTCCACCTGGCACTGCAGACTTCTAAGCAGAAGTTGAACGAGGTGGGGAAAGGGAGAGCTGCTGGTTTAAGGCACGACCATGGTCCACAGTTGCGCTACGTGCTGCCCTGTACACGAATACGGTCCGAAATGCTGCACATCGCCAAGGGACTTGCTGAAAAAACGAAAGATCTTCACAGCTACATGCCTCCATCTCTGGAGGGCGATGCAGAGGCTATTTCGGCGCGGCTGAAGGACAGCACACTAGGATAGCACCGGTTTGGAACAGTGTGCCGCATTTCAAAGTGGGAGTTGGAGAATCGCCATTACCCAAGGTACCCTTGGGAACAGCAGCTGTCCGAAGCTGCTGGCACTCTAGGCTCTATCAAGCTCTGAGCATGAGGTGCAATGGGCGGCGAGAACACTATTTACCCATACTTGGCGGCTATGGATGTCCTACCAGCTCGTCTATCCTGCTCGTGCGAGGCGTCATCGTGGAGTTTCTCTGTTCTCCCCGGGCAACATGTTGCACGCGCTGCGTCACGAGGCCTGTTGCACACCCTGCCTTGGCAGTGTCCTGTAACTGAGGATCGCATTCCAGAGTAATAGTACAAAACTCGCCATTACCCAATGTACCCTTGGGAACAGCAGCTGTCTAAATCTGCTAGCACTCTAGCTCTATTACGCACTGAACATGAAGTGCAATGGGCGGCGAGAGCACTATCTACTGGAACTTGGCGGCACCGGATGTCCTATCGGCTCAATTAGACTGCACGAGGAAGGCGTCATCGTGGTACTTTTCCATCCTGCGTCGGCGGTGCATGGCCCTGGAGCTTCAGCGGTGGCATGTGGGAAGTGATGTCCATCACCCGGGAGCAACCCTCATTTATTCATTGGAAAATTTCTCAGGTTTAGATCGGCTTGGTATTAGATCGGCTAGGTTTGGGCATAGGATTAAACATGCAAAAAAATGGGAAAAAGTGAAAAACATGACCGTGTAGGACATGAGCAAAAATGATAAAAAATGCAAAACAATGCAAAAAAAAATGCAAAAAATGGAAAAGTGTGAGAAATTCAACCAGTATGATAGGAATTGAGAACAGAAGCTGAACAAGGTCATGCACAGAACTAAGGAAAACCCATGATCAGTACAAAGGGGGGGGAAGGATGAAACACGATTCTTTCAGCCTTGGATAAAAGGTGGATTGTCAGTTTTCGTTGCAATGATGCTTAGTGTTTTCCACTAATCAGTAGGGTCACCACGTGAGTCATCCAGTCATGCTATCATGTCACTGCCCTGTTTCATCCATATTTCAAGTGTTAATAAGTGTTGTCAGCCTTTCCAGTCAATGGCTTCTTTGTTTCGAATCCTACTCGGTAAGTCGTCAGTGTCAGTGTCAACCCAGTGTCAGCTCAGGTGTCAACTGTCAGTCATTGTCAGTCATGTCAATGTTTGTCAACTGTCAACCCCCCATCCGTGGCCAATGTGATGGCAGAGATTGCTTCACTTGTGGACTTGCAATGTGCCGGGCACTCAGGAGATCTAGGGAATGACTGGCAGATATTGACTTCAGAGTGACAGGTATTCTCTGTGTTGTTGTTTCGGTTTTTTCCTAACCGACATTTGACTAATTGACTTTGACACTTGTGTGTTGTCAGGCCACCTTGTGAGTCAGAATTATGACAATATAAACTGTCATGTAAATTACATTGACATAGTCAGAACAGTGAAATGGCCCAGGTCTGGTGATGAGGATGGCTCAAGTCTTTTCCTCAGTCGGAAGGATTGGCCATGAGTGGTTGTGAATTTGAAAGGGGCAACCTTTGTGTAGGAACATGTAGGAACTACTCTTTCTAAGCATCCTGATGATCAGGTAGAAACTTGGCGACCTCTGGGATTGAATGACTTTATGTCCATTGTTATTGTTTCATCGCCCTTTGAAAGATTGACAAGTAGGAGCAATCACTCTTCCAACACCAAAAAACAAGACACGTTTTTGCATTTTTAATCCTATGGCCAAACCTAGCCGATCAAAAACCAAGCCGATCTTAACTTGAGACATTTGTCCAATAATCAATTGTCAGCAGTAGCAAGTCAATCCCTGCAATTGGATCCCAACGAAATGAGCACGCATTGACAATTGCCAATTCGTCATTTCATATAATGACCTAGTGACAATGTCACTAGATTGAATCGAGTAACCCTTGTTTGTCAGTCAACGCTGCTGCCCCTGAGGTCCAATGAATTGCATTGATGAATGCTGAAGGACTCCCTGGGGGGCGACATTAGGCTACAATTGATTGACTGACAGCTGACATTTGTTGTCATTGGTTGTTTGCAGGGTTGGATTTACACCTCTTTTGAATTCACAAATGTCTTGTCGGTCGCAACACATCAGGGGTTAAAGGGTTTTGATCACACTCTGCCACACTCATTCATTCTTCAAATCAAATGTCAAAATCAAATCGGCACTTGGTTCCTTTGAATGACAATGATGTAATTCCGTGGCAGTCTTCATCTTCATTCTCAGCCAGGAGCTTGAGCGACCAACTTTCCTTCCCTTCGCAATGGCATTGTCTGGGGGCCTGGAATTGGGTTCGATCAGCTTGGCTGCATGTGATCAACTGGAACTCTAGTCACTGTCAGTTTACAAGCTGGCATTAATAGATATTATATTATATTTTGATTTTATTTTCCTTTGGCATTTCACTGATCATTCAGTGATCTTCCAATTCGTTCAATGATTTGATTTGGTTGTCATGATACAGTTCATGATTGAATCTTTCAAAGCCTTAAAGTGTCTGAATGTCATGATGACTTGAGATTCAGATAACTTAAATTGCGTGCGACCTCTGGTCACTGTTGACAGTTGACATCAATTCAACACGCCTCGGTTCGTTTCCTGGGCTATGTTGCTCAAATTGTGTTTCCGTCACCCAGGGCGTGGCTGCCCGTTGCGCAATGGTGGCGACGAATTTGTCTTCGTCCAACCGGCCTGGCACTCCCTCTGCCGCTCTGAAACATTTGGAGTTCAAGGACATCGACTCGAAGCTGACCAGGAATCTTGTCAACATTCAATGTTCCAGGATTTGCGTGACTTGAAGTTTGACAGTTACAGTTAGTTGTCGGTGTTTGTCGCTGTGATGTTGTTGTCAAGTCAATGAGTGACCGATGACGACCATGACAACACTACTGACTGAGTCAGTCAGTCCAAAGGTTTTCAAATGTTTGATTGAGATGATGGGCAATGATTCTAAGGACAGCCCAACAAGTCACTGGTTGGCAGTTAATTGCGTTTTCATGTCTGCTGTTTGGACTTATTAATTTTCTGTCTTTTTTTGGAAGGCTATTTGCTTCACTCCTGTATTTTAGCCAGCTCAAGCTTTTGTGAAATTTGTTTCCTCCGAATCTTCTGATTCGACCAGGGTCTCTATCTGCTGAAGCTGGTGGATCCACACACCGCCCGTGAACTTTGGATGCTTGGCGGAAACCTGTGTCTGTCTGGTGTGTGGGATTGGCAAAAGACTTGAGCAGGTTGAGATTAGCTGAATTTGTTTGGGTTTTCTTTGGGCACCTTTTCATTCAGTCAGCTGACTTGCACCTCGTCATTCCCAATGACAGCATTGAGGAACCATTCAGAGCAGCGGGATCCCACTACCTGGAAAAACCGCTCTGGCTGGACCTTGAAAGCAGTGAAGAAAGAGGTAGAACTGTGCCTTGACAAGTTTGATTGGGTTTATGAAGGGTTGGTTTGTGACAATCACAATCCAGTTGCATTAAATATCCAATTCAAGGGCTTTTCATAGAAGCGAAGATGGCTCATTGTTTATTGACTGTCAATGCTGCTTGAGGCTGAACGTCAGTCTCGGATTTCCTGACTACAGTGTCAGTGGCAATGGCTGCCAGCAGCGGTGCAAGCAGCAGATGTCTGACGCGCCGAAGCAGGGACCCGATGTACAAGGTGGCGGCTCAACAAGCAGTTGCTTGGTTTGATTGATTGGCCAGGGTGTTCAAGTCAGGCTTTTGCTGTTGGGGCGCTTTATAAATTATTGTTGATATTGTTGTTTGAATTTTGTCAAGCATTCCTGGCTGTAGCAACAGGTTGCAGCAGGCGAGGCCCAGCTGGTTCCTCCTGACTGGGTCCAATGGCCAGCTCGGGTCATAATTGTTGGCCTCGACAAGTCTTCTAGCTTCCAAGACTGGGGACAGTGGAAAGGATTGCAGCTGATCCACCACGACTTGCTCGACTTGTTGCCTTCGAAGACCCTTGGTTCGATTTGATTTGATTTTGATTTGATTTGAAAACAACATTTGTAGTTAGGTTGTCATTGTTTCATCTGAGTGAGGTCATTTGTGTGTCATTGGAAAAGTGTGCCGAGTCAACACTTGACTGACAACCAAAAAAATCATTGAGCCTTGGATTGGCAAATCAAAGTGCACTGCGAACTTCCTTAGTTTACAATGACTTACTTGAAAGAAATTTGGGTATATTATCTTGTCAGTTTCAGCTCTTCGAACAGTCCCATTTCAATCCAAGGATCTTGGACCAGCAGGGGAGGAACGTAGACGCCAACGGCAATGGCAAGGGCACTGGCAAGGGCCGTGGTGGCCGGGGTGGCGGCCGTGGTGGCAGTGACAGTGGGTTGGTGAGGGAGGTTCAGAAGCAAGCACCTTGTCAAGTCATTAGTAAAAGTTGTCAGTGAACCCCTGTCAATAGCACCACGTTAAGACAGACATGAATTCTGAGTTTAATGATGGGAAGGGAGGTAGTAGCAGCAGCAGCAGTAGTAGGCAGGTATAGTAGTAGGGGGTCTCTTGCGTAACCATTACCTCCACAGTTAATTGAAAAGGGAATATGGATACCTCTAAGACCCTGGCTCCTTGGCTCCCCTAATGACTGGCCAGCTTCTGTCCGGCTGATTTGACTGAGATCTGTTCCCACCCTTTCTTTGGCGATGCGCTCAAGACGATCCTTTCAGTGCCAGCTCAGGTTGTTAAGACTCTTGGATTAATTTCGATTATAACAAATAGAAACTGGTCACTGTTGTCGATGATGTAGATACATTGAATCGTAGTCTGATTCGTGTTTTTTATATTGCCCATTCATGATGGCCAATGTTCCATTTTGCTGGCAGTCTTTGGGTTATGTCAGTGTCATCACTGGGTACAACTAGCTGTCACTGGTTACAAAGCATTGTCACTGTCAGTAGTTTTTCCAGCTGCTTCCTCAATGTTTCTGAGGATCAGTTGTCTGGCTGGTTGGCACAGGACTGGCGCAATGTGTGTGATCGTCTTTGCGATCCTTTATGCGCCTCAGCTTGGCTTCTTTCAAAGACAATTTGCACTAATAAAAACTGACATTTGCACCCATGCAAGTCATCAGACCAAGAAGCCACCAACAATTAAAGGTTGCTTACTTGGGTTCAGGGTCATATAAACAACAGTGGGCCACCTAAACACTGCAACAGGCATGTGGCATCGAAGTGGCGATGACTCTGCAGAAGCAATCGCAGAATCGCAACAGAGACGTCGCCATGCTGGGACAATTCCTCCGGGGTGATCGCACATGGATACTTGGCTTGCCTTAAAATGTTCTGGACATTTTCAGCTTTTTTCACTTATTTGTTTTCCCTCAAACTTCACACTTGATAAAGAGTGTTTGCAGAGGACCTAGATTCTTTACTTCTGTGTCCTGCAATTGCCAGGACGAATGTGCACAACCAAATCTTGAACAGCCATGGGTTCTGGGAAGACGAGTGGGAGCACATGTGCAATGGGGCTTTGTCAGAGATGTTGAGGTCAGTGAGCCAGTCCATGACCGACACGCTGTCACTTGGCCAACGGCGTTTTGTCAACTCATGCATGTTTCTTTTGGACCAAGTGGTGGCCAATCCATAATCGCGTATTTTCCTTCTCTGACCCGTTGGGACTAAGGCGATTGACTCTCAGGACCTTGGTATGCCCGGTCATGATGCAGCCTCCAGCTGACCCTACGACCCACCAACCTCCGCTCAAAAAGGTTGCTGGGTATCTGAAGTTAATCAAATTTATTTATAGTGCATTTTAGTTGGTCAATCTGAGTGTTTGGAGTTTGTGGCCTTGTGTTCATGCAGGGGCTTTTGGGAACAGTGGGGTGTGCCCGTTTTATTTTCGCCGGTGTTGTCAACTGCTCTTTGAGGCTAGACCACAGCAGCCTTCCACTTTGCAACCACGACGACCTGAACCTTCCCCTCCACCACAACCGTTGCCACCACCACCACCACCTCTGACTACTGCACCACCACTATCACCTCCGACTACTGAACCACCATTACCACCTCCCAATCAACCTCCTGAGCCAGATCACCCTCCACCGGACTGGGCCATTCCTCCATGGCGGCGAGGTCGGCGAGGTGACAATGTGGTGGAAGTGGTGGATGATGATGATGATTTCGAGTACATCGACGAGGAAGCAGAATCGCTGTTTGATGACTTTGCCGTGAGCCAGAACAGAGACGAAGTCATGTCCCATGGAAGGCATTCATCATGACAAGTTTTGGAGGAATCATTCAATTTGATGGACAATTGACAATGTAAGTGCCGGGCAACATTAACTGACAATTGACATTGGCTTCAACTTTCAAACGGCAATCAACGCTTATCAAAACATCAACGACTATTCAAAAAGTTTTGACATGCAGACACTGTCGGCCATCCTAAGGGCGGAGATCTTGAATGACATCGGCATGTCGAGGCGTGCGCAATGCTTCTTTTTTCAACTCGGGGGGTTCCAGCTGAGAGGCCGCTGCAGACAGGTGAGACTTCTGTCTCTTGGCTTGACTTGGACATCTCAGACAGACTTGGACCATTGAGAACTGGCCTGACTCACAGGTTGATTCAATTCAAAGTGCAATTTGCTCAAACGAAGTTACTGTCAAAAAAAAAATCTGCTATTTCCACCTTGAACTTATCAAAGCTGGCACCAGTAATGCTGAAGTCAATGACTGACTGGCGATAAGGACCAAAATCCTGTTGAACAATGACCGCAGTGTGCTGACCCCGGCGTGGCTTGAGGATTGTGTCCGTGGCTTGACTTGACTGTGAAAAACGGGTTGGCTGGGTAGTAAAAGTAATTTGGCTGTTGGATTCTGGGGTTTTGAATGTCAATAAAGATTCTTTGAGACCCCCATTCTAGTTTTGCACATGGCAATGGTCTCCCCCCAAAAAAAGGCCCCCAAATCACCTATTTAAAATGCAGTTTGGGGGCGGTCATTGTACTTGGGTTCTCTGTCAGTCAGTGCCAGTGCCTTTGGGTTCCTATTCGTGCTACTCACTCAGTCCTGGCCTGCGCTTAGTATTAGTTGATGTATTGTCTTTGTGCTTTATTTATTGGTCTGTCTGTGTCTGCATTTTCTCTGCCGGTATGGTGGTGCTCTTTCCTCGAACCTTCTCCCCACATATCTACCATTCTTCTTTCCTTACTCATTGTTCCTTCTTTCCTTCTTTTCATTCATGCATTCCTTGCCTTGATTCATTCCTTCTTTCGAACCTTCATTCATTCATTCTTTCATTCATTCATTCATTCATTTGTTCATTCATATTCATTCTTTCTTTCATTCATTCATTCACTCATTCAATTTATTCATTCGTTCGTTCATTCATTCATTCATTCATTTCTTTCCTTTCATTTCATTTCATTTCATCCACCAATCCATTCATTCATTCATTCATTCATTCATTTCATTCATTCATTCATTCATTTCATTCATTCATTCATTCATTCATTCATTCATTCATTTCATTCATTCATTCATTCATTCATTCATTCATTTCATTCATTCATTCATTCATTCATTCATTCATTCATTCATTCATTCATCATTCATTTCATTTCATTTCATTTCATTTCATTTCATTTCATTTCATTCATTCATTCATTCATTCATTCATTCATTCATTCATTCATTCATTCATTCATTTCATTCATTCATTCATTCACATTCATTCATTCATTCATTCATTCATTCATTCATTCACATTCATTCATTCATTCATTCATTCATTCATTTCATTCATTTCATTCATTCATTCATTCATTCATTCGTTCATTCATTCATTCATTCATTCATTCATTCATTTCATTCATTCATTCATTCATTCATTCATTCATTCATTCATTCATTCATTTCATTCATTCATTTCATTCATTTCATTTCATTTCATTTCATTTCATTTCATTTCATTTCATCCACCAATCCATTCATGTCATTCATTCATTCATTCATTCATTCCTTCCTTCCTTCCTTCATTCATTCATTCATTCATTCATTCATTCCTTTATTTCATTCCTTTCTTTCATTCATTCATTCATTCATTCATTCATTTCATTCATTCAATCATTGATGCATGCATTCATTCATTCATTCATTCAGTCATTCATTCATTCATTCAATCATTCATAAGTTCATTTCATTTTCATTCCATTTTCATTTCATTTCATTTTCATGTCATTTCATTTCATTTCATTCCAATTCATTTCGTTCATTCAGTTTTTCATTCATTCAGTCATGAGTCAGTCAGCCAGTCAGTCTGTCAGTTGTTTTGGTTCATTCATTTCTTTTGGCATGTTCATCATTCACTTCACAGTGGTCATTGATTAAAACTTTCTCATTCAGCTCCTTGCTCTATTAGTCATTGACTCATCCTGCCCATTGTCAACATCTTCTTACTGAGCAGCTTTCACATTTGTGAGAGCTGTCATTTATCCAGCCTTTCTTCCTTTCTAGTCGCGAAGATCTGCGAGTCTCATCATGAATATTGACAGGGCATGGCATGAAAAGACAAACAACTGACTGATGACAAACCTGAGTGGGAGAACGCATATTCATTATTGTTTATTAAAGGGTTCTAGTTATGGCTTATTACTGTATCGACATTTGTTTCTGCAATCCCAACACAGGTCACCACAGCATCACCACAGTCATTGCTGCATTGTTTCACTACGACGTAACTGCTTGACTGACTGTTGACAGAGCATGATCACTGCATCAACTACTATCAGTGCCAGTGGTGATCCATTTGCCAAGTGTCAGTCTGTTTGATTCAAACAAAGGATCTTGATTGATTTCAGCCTTGACAGCTTGAGACTTCAAAACCCATCCCCAGCCAATCTGACCAGCAGCCAAGGTAACGACCTTGAACTTTTGCGGCGACCTGTGACCTAGTGATGCTGTGATAGGGGACAATGTCCGCTGTAGTCTGTTGTCAGTCAACCAGTGAAGCCAAAGAGTAAGTAAGCGAAAAATAATTGCTAAACTTCCCTGTTTGCCGACCTACTTACTTTCTTTCTCTTTCACTAACTTGCTCTCATTTATTAATTATCTTACAAATAATGCACTGGTTTTGAGTTTGGATTGACAGTGACAACAATGTCTCCCAAGTGCCACTGGGCATTCTGAAGGGAGCGATGTGTGAAGCCTCGCACAGCATCACTGAACCTAGATTGACCAATGAAATCGAGAAAAAATGCATCATTGGTACGGGACCTTTTTCTTTTTCATGCATATCCTCACTACTGAGCTTTGCTTTCAGTCAATAGACCAGGGGCTTGCCTGAGCAATGTTTGAGACACATTTGAGACCATTGTCCTGTTAGTCAACGGAATCGCCGACTAAGGCTTTATTTCCGAGTCATGGTTTCAGCCTTTGCCTCAGGCCTTCAAGGGAACCAGGGTGTTGTGTTTGCAACGTGTTTTTTTCAGTCACATTTGAATTTCGAAACATTGAAGGAAACAAAATCCGACAAATGACATTGGCAATCCTCTGGCGTGTAGGTTGGCAAGTCAATCAATCATGGAGTATTTTTATCCTGGCTGTTGTTTAAATGTTGGCATCGGAATTGTTTCACTGTCAGCAACTTTTCGAAGGCCTTGCTGAGTCATGTGTGACCTCTTGTTGTCTAGTCGTCTACTGTCTCAGTGCTCACAGCCCTGAAACACAAATGAAAGCTTTGACAAGACTGAGGCACTGCCCATTGCAGATTGCCAACTGGGCATCCGAGGCCATGTGGGTTCAGTGGTTAGGGACGTGGTGCTGCAAGAGCACTGTGGCAGTCATGATAATGTCAGTCTAAGTCAGCCAGTCAGTCAGTCAGTCAGTCAATCAACTAATCAATCAATCTCAGTGATCATCAGTCCTCAATCAATCAATCCATCAATCAATCAATCAATCAATCACATGAGTGGTATCCTCACTTGTTTGAATCAACCAATCAACTGAGTAATCAATCAGTTCAACCAGCCATCCATCAGTTGAATCAAGTCAAGCATTCAATCTGCACAAAGTGACCTTCAATCAACCTAGCAAACTGCACAAGTGTCCAGCTGCTATGTCCCATTTGAGAGACTGACAAGCTCTTTGAGTGCCAGGGACGAGCCAATGGCGATATTGTTTGGGGGTCCAAGGTTCAGTGTGAGTCACTGACTGGATCATTGTCAATAAACATTGCATGAATGAACTGGGCAAGCACCACAGGCTCACAAGAGCTGCTATTGATTCGATGATTCAAAGTCAAAAATTTGATTGGTCGGTTAATGTCCTGTTCTTTGAAGACGCTTGTGTATCAAACATTGACAGAATAATATTTGTCATTCATGGTTGTCATCTGTCTGTCAAGACTCTGAGAATCTTACTAAGTGATATTTTAGAACAATGACGAGATGTGAACATGTGGAGTGTGACTGTGCTTTCTAGCCATTGTGGCACAAGCTCGCGCAAATCGATCCTGGTCGTGAAGGTGTGACTGACTCTTCGTGCCGCTTCAGAGCTTTCGGTTTGACTATTGGTGCGGCGCTTTTGCAGGTGGGGGGTGGCATCAAACAGCAGTGATGTAAGGTTCTGAGTGATCCACAGAATCCCTTGAACGGCTACTCCCAAATCTTGACCCCTGCAGTTATTTTTTTAATTTAAAAAGGGATTGCAGGATCAATCCTCACAAAGGAGTGCTTAGCTGTGAAAGTGACCATTGAATTTTGGAAGTCCAAGATGTCTTTCACTTTCTGTATGAAAAGGTAAACTGTGTTCTCATTCGCTGTCTCATGGCCATTTGACAGCAAGTGCCCTGAGGTGTGACTAGTCCTGGTTGGCATCACCAACTCCATCGCTGCATAATGTCGACTTTTGACATGTGGTTGCGTCAGAACGCGCATTCCTTGAATCTTCAGATGATTCATGTGTGTCTCGACATCAATCATTGTGTCAGTCAATGTGCATTTTGCTTGATGTAACATGTTTGGCTTGGCTTTACCTGCCGACCCGATGGATCGGAGTGGTTGGAGGGTTTTAACTTCACTAGTGGATGTCGAAGTTATATTATTATTAAAGTTTCTTTTGACTCCATTCAAAAATGACAACTCGAATCGAAAATGATGGTAGTAAGTAGCCCAGAATGCAGAAGTCATTTCACTCCCGTCAGGTCAACACCTCGACCTCCTCAGAGCCATGTCAAGGTCAAGGAAGTGGTGAAAGTTGATGCGTCCGACTCAGAGTCAGAGTCATGGGCATTATCGGATGTGGAGTGGGACAGGTTGATTCCATGGACCCACAGACGTAAGCCTTTCAAAGCAACGCCCAAGAAGAAGGCGGCCAAGCCGATTGCCAAGATCATCAAACCTACCAGGACGTACCGCCCGAGCAAAGCGTGGTACCTAAGGTGACCATGTGTTTTTGGCCTAGAGTAAGCGTGGTACCTTAAGACAAGGTAAATTTTTCAAAGCTACTAGGCTAGAGTGGTTGAGCTGAAGAGGCTTGACGGCATGAGACATTCAAAGACCACCAAGCAGTTTCAGATCCAGATTGATCTCCACTATCACTTTCATTTGACAACCACTTGATGAGATCGATGCCATGCTGAGCCACAGATCAGCTCTAGCCCCAATTTAATTTGATTGGCTTTTGGCCGTGATCGAATCAGATCATCACTATAATCAATTAAGCCAATCCAATCGGAGCGGCTGAATCTGCAAGACCCCCTCACTCAATGCAGTGACCATTTGACAAAATGGCAACTTGCTGCTTGAATCCACACTAGCTGTCAGTCATGCAGGGATTAGCATCATCTAAAATGTCACTGGCCTGCTGCCAAAAAGCTTACGACTGACTGTCCACTGTTATTGGATGAGCCACCTGTCCACCTTTTTCTGACTGAGGTTGAGAGACGATACAAGACAAGGACACAAGTGGAGATGATCACATGGCAAAACATGGCACCATGACTCACTCACGATAGGCTTCAGGTGACATGTAAGTAACAGTTGAATGTCGTCGTGAGTCGCGAGATGTTGTGAGGGTTTACTTTCAATGCTTTGACCCAGTGTGATTTCAATGTGTGACAATTGTCAAATTTCAGGTTTGCCACCCCAATAAAAACGCCTAATAATTCTGTCGAAGAAACACGTGGCATGGACAGATGTGGTCCAGTGGTGATTTGACTTGAGGGTGGCTTTGTTTGCATCTTTCAGGAGTCATTGCTTTTGATGGGTGACGGTGAACTGGGTCTGGGGCCCTGATCTTGGCTGACACTTGACACTTGACCAGTGGACACTGACTGCTGTTGAGCAAGGTGATTGACAGTGACTCACGCACCTGCAATGCTGCCAGCTGATGTGCCTTGCATGCTCGGCTTTCTGAAATTCATTTCTAGCAAGATGTAATTATTTCTTGCAATCAGCCCATGAGAAGGGAGTTTCCAAGCCTGCCTATTTCAGGTGAAAGGGAATACGACCGTGCAGCGACTTTCAAGTCCAAGTCTTAGAGCAGGCAGGTGCTTCAGGTGGGTCAGTCCAAAATGTTTGCTCTCGGGACTCGGGATTGTTAGTTAAATTGCTTCACTTCGAATGATCCCCACCATGACATTTATACATTTTTTTACTGGCAAATCTTCTGGCATTCTATCTGGCATTCTATCTGGCATATGCTCTGGCATATCTTCTGGCATTCTATCTGACATTCTATCTGGCATATCCTCTGACATTTTTTGGCATTCTATCTGGCATATCTTCTGACATTCTTTCTGACATTCTTTCTGGCATTCTATCTGGCATATCTTCTGACATTCTATCTGACATCTTTTCTGACATTCTTCCCGTTGAGGTCCGGCAGTGCCCACTGCGATCTGGAAGTCGCGGTTGTGGTCCGGCAGTGCCCACTGCGACCTGGAAGTCGCGGTTGAGGTCCGGCAGTGCCCACTGCGATCTGCAACTCGCGGTTGAGGTCCGGCAGTGCCCACTAGGATCTGGAGCTCGCGGTGGAGGTCCGGCTGTGCCCACTGGGATCTGGACTGCGAGGAGGAGGCGGCGGGTGAGGAGGCGGAGGAGGAGAACAGCTCTGATAAAATCTAACAACCCTCACCTGGCAGGTGGGGAAAAATTGCCATATCAGTAATATATGTGTCATGTTGTCGTTTGTCATCGTCACACTTTTCAGCAGTGAGTTCAAGAAACATAGCTCCAATAAATGTCTCAGTTTTGGCATCATGTCACTGACCACATGTCGTCAGTTGTCATCATGTTGTCGTTTGTCATCGTCACACTTTTCAGCAGTGAGTTCAAGATCAGTATCTTTTGGCATCATGTCACTGAGTCACATGTCGTCAGTTGTCATCAGTTGTCATCAGTTGTCATCAGTCGTCGTCACATGTTGTCAATTGTTGTCAATTGTTGTCACATGTTGACAGGGTAAGTTTACACCCACCTAGTTCACAAACGATTGTTGATTGCATTTATTCTGGCATCCATTCTGAGGGCCACTGCTGAAAACCACATCGCTCGCGAGTTGGAGCTGTGAGAATCCAAACACGACTGTATCATTGTCAATGTCAACTTAACCATCCCCCTGCAGTCATCTTGCCCCTGCATCTGTTGCAGGTCTATTGCGTGAAGCCAGGATCTTCACTGTGTGGTCCAGGTCCCCATGGGCTTGCAGGGCTCCAGATTCAGGGGGGTTCAAATGGCTTCCGCTTACTTGGGGGAAGTTTTTCAGGGGTCGCCTGAATAGATAGGTTTGTGGGGGGGTTCTCTCATGAACCCTCGGATAGATCGGCGGGGTTTGTGTGACACTCGAATAGATCGGCGGGGTTTGTGTGACACTCGAATAGATCGGCGGGGTTTGTGTGACACTCGAATAGATCGGCGGGGTTTGTAAGACACTCGAATAGATCGGCGGGGTTTGTGGGACCTCGAATAGATCGGCGGGGTTTGTGTAGGGGTGCCGATTAGATCGGAGGGGTTTGTGTGGGGGCCCCGAACAGATCGGAAGGGTTTGGGAAATCCACCGACTACATCAGCAGGGTTTTGGCACACCAATGGCGTCCCTTCTGCATTTTTTTTCATTTTTTTTCATTTTTTTCCATGTTGGATCATGTTTGTGCATTTTATACCTCATTAAGTATCATTATGTATCATTTATGGCAAAAATGGCAGAGATGCTCCAAATCTCTTGAATGTGTGGGAAAAATGTGAAAAAGTGGGAAAATGTGGGAAAAGATGAAAAAGTGTGGCGTGGGTAGGACCTTTGAGCACAAATCTATGTCACCGCAGGTGTCAATTGTCTATCAATCAGGGTGTCACTCTGTTGTCTTGTGTCGTCTATCTGAGCAATGTCTGTCGCAGCAGCTACTCGTCGCACAAAGCGTGCTCGTGTCATGCAGCAGCAGTCAAACCAAATGATGGGCATGGGTGCACCAGTGGGAATGGTTCAGCCTGGACTGGGCATGGGCATGGGCATGGGCATGCCGATGATGGGGCCTCAGCAGCACACGATGGGCATGGGTGGTTCTCAGCAGATGATGGGCATGGGCAATGCTCAGCAAATCATGGGCATGGGCCTGGCTCCAAACCAGATGATGGGCATGGGCAACGCTCCAAACCAGATGATGGGCATGGGTGTCGCTCAAAACCAGATGATGGGCATGGGCAACTCTCCAAACCAGATGATGGGCATGGGTAACACTCCACACCAGATGATGGGGATGGGCAACGCTCCAAACCAGATGATGGGCATGGGTGTCGCTCAAAACCAGATGGGCATGGGCATGGGTAACACTCCACACCAGATGATGGGGATGGGCAACGCTCCAAACCAGATGATGGGCATGGGTGTCGCTCAAAACCAGATGGGCATGGGCATGGGCATGGGCATGGCTGCGCAGAACCTTCACCAAGGCCCACAGCACATGGTTGCCAATGGGGTGCATCTGTCTGAGGACGAATATGATGAAGAGCTTGATGAAGGAGCAGGACGGGGGTGTGGAACCATGGCTAATTACAATTTTTTGCCCCTAAACTAACTAAAATAGCCTGTGTGCACCTATTGGGAAATAATCAAACCAATCACTCATTGAATCACATTGACAAATCCCTGAGGTCAGCCAGATCTGGAAGATGTTAATGCAGTCGCCACCCCACAGAATTCCATGAACCGCCATCCACCTGCTCAACCTCCAGCACTTACTGGTACTGCAGCTTTCTACGATGATCAGGGCTTTGCATTGGATGACAAGTTCATTGGCAGAGGATGCACTTGCGTCCGGCAGGTGCCACGAAACAGGTTGTCCGAGTGCATGGAGTACGTGAACAAAAGGTTGGAGAGTGGGTACACAGCGGAGTGCTCCACAAACGGCCTCCTTTGCCTGCTTTGGATCTTTACAAGGATCAAACCCAGTGTCCGAATCTGTGACCTAAGTGACCCAGCTCAACATTTGTTGACCATGCTTCTTTATCCGGGATTCAAGTGGTGCGGAGGGTTAATCTAATCTGAATCCTCTGATCATTAATCTTCATGAGTTGGTTACTTCCTCTGGGGTCTTGTGTTTAATCCAACCCAAAATTTGATAGATTGGTTGGGAAAGGTTTTAACTAACATTTCCTCTTGGTATGATAAATAAGTTTTGTCTTTGGAAATATGATTTCTTCACATACCTCTGCCCGCCCAGGGGTTGCCCGGTACTCGGAGTTCAATGAGAAAATGCTGAGCCGCCACAAGACGACGCTGGCCATCAATGACATGAGCAACAGCAACACACTCATTAAGTTTGACATAATATGATTTGCCACACTAACTTACTTAACTTCACAATAAAATGTTGGCATGACGTGACAAATGACTGACAATGACACACGCCATGACATGAATGATGCTTCTTGACTTGCACATTGGGGTTGACAAGTAACTAATTGTTGACAATAGACGGACAGTCATTGCATTCATTGGCAGTTTCTTGGAAATTGAGGATTGTGAGTGGTCTTGGTCCTCAGACTTTCCAAGCGATCCTGCAGAAACTTCCACTTGTGGCAACAGATGAAGCTCTCTTTGCCTTGGCAGCTGAGTTGGGCTGGTGCGCCACTTGGTTGCAGCGTCGTGCCCCACCAGTTCCAGCCAATGAAGTGGCAGCTCCGGACATTGCTGTGTTGCTGGGTCGCCAGCATGGTCGCCCTGTGCCACCACCAGCAAGAGCTGGTGGAGCTGATGTTGCCCCTGTTCCTTCAAGTGCAGTGATTTGTGATTTTGCCAATACTTCTTTCCTGTGCTTTTAATTTAACATTGAACAGATATATGATACTGCCAATTGTACCCTTCAACGTTTTCGAAGCAACTGCAGCAGTAATCAGCTAAGGCTGCTTTTCCACCAGCCGCTGCCCTTTCCGGTGTGATGGTTGAGGTCAATCGCCCTCCACAGGCTCCAGTTTCAACGTCAGTGGCTGCTCGTGTTGTTGCTGAGGAAGTTCGACCAGCACCAGCTCCAGTTGCTCCAACTGCCGCGAATGGTTCTCAGGATGGGGAAGCTGATCATGAGGAAGATCTTCCAACTTGCTGCATATGCCAGGACCACATGCGCCGTGGGGATGACACCATGGCCTTGTGGTGCACACATGCATTTCACCGTGCATGCGTGCTGGATTGGAGACAGTGTGCGAACAAAACGGAGATGGATTGTCCTTACCGATGTGTGCCGCCGCACGCCCTCGAACCTGAGTGTCTTGGATGATGTTTTTTAAAACTTGGACAAACATTTTTTGAGTGAGTGAGAGCAAGTTTTGAAACCTGCTTTTCCTCATGCTGCAACCAACTATAACTAAGGATTCCTGTGGGTGATGGCGCTGGGGGCATGGCTCCTGTCGCTGATGATGCTCCTCGTGGTGGGGAAGGTCCTGGTGATGTGGCTTCGGGGCCTGTTGGGCGTGCTGATTCTGATTCCCCACCTGCTGATGCCATTGGTGAAGCTCGAGCCGAGATTGAATCTTTTGGAGGTGGTGCCACTGAGGGCGACATGGACTGAGTGATTTCTTTGAGTGCCTCCTTTGCCTTGTTAGTCATGTCTGACTTGAAAGGTCATGCTTACGTTTGAAAACATAGTTGGACTGGAACTATTCAATTTGTTTTGCTGGCAGCAACAATGCAATCATGAGGTGCTGGGGCGACATGTGCTGTCATGGGCTGTTGGGCAAGCTCTGCCAATGGTTTCTTCAACTTGTCAACCAAATGAAATCGTGTATCTCTCAGCTCAAGTCAAAGTAATCAACGATGAAATGATGAGCTTGTCAGCCACACTTGGCAGTATTCTCTAGGGTGTGTCCTTTTATCAATTTATCAATGGTCTGTTCTTTGTGGCCTTGCTGTAGTGGTGGACTGGCCTAACCAAGTGATGTCCTCAAATACCAATACCAACATGGCTATTCCAATGCCAACATGGTTGTGGAAAAACGTCATATGATATGTCAGTCAGTCTTAGTGACCACTCCGTGATGCAGGGCAATAAGATTTTGGCTTTCGGCCCCATTGATATTTTTGGCAATCCATAATTTCCACTCGCTATGTGGAGTTTGGGGGCTGGCGGGAGTCAAGAACCTGCTGGCAATTTGATGACGACGACTAAACCAGTTCACAAAGTCAGACTGGGATGTCAAAGTTAGAGGGCATCATGTCAGTGATGACTTACATGCGAAGTGACAAAAGTTCGTGGCTGAGGTGTTCCGATGCCAGTGCCAAGCACCAGCCATGATTCATATGAATTTGTTAACCTCATACTTCCGAAAAAACGGGTTAGGTTCAACATGTTCTGTTTGTTCGTTCTATTGAGTCAATTAACCCCTCAGTCATTCAACTGTTTTTCAACTGTTTTTCAACTGTTTTTCAACTGTTTTTCAACTGTTTTTTCAACTGTTTTTTCAACTGTTTTTCCAACTGTTTTTCAACTGTTTTTTCCACATCATTTTGTTGCTGGAACCTGCCTGCAGGTCAAATGCTGCAGACTCGGTGTCTGGTGGCCCAGTGAGTCAGGAAGTGCCTGCTGCCCACTGACACTTTGCAATGTCATGTCATTGTCATGTTCATTCATTCATGGCCTGGCTCAAATAGTCAATGTCATGTCATTTGTTGTCAGCTGCCAGTCATGTTGTCACTTTCAATGCTGCCTCAGAAACAATCAAGCGACTCTATAACCGCCACTGCTGCTTTCATGCGTTCACTTTTAAGGGAGTTGCCAGCAGGGCATTTTAATTCAACCAACGTCATGTGTCAGTCAAGCACCAACTCTAGTGGGGCGGCATGGCAAGCACAATCACAAAGTGATGCAGCATGCCTTGCATTTTCGTGCTGACCTTGCCCCGCTGTACGTAGTGGAGGTAGCAGACAGTCTGCCCACATGTGTGTGTTACCATGTGGAGTCGCTTGGAAAGTATTTTTGGTCATTGGACTACTTCTTTGACACGATGATCCAGGCACTTGAGAGTGGGGACAATGCCAGCCCAACTAATCAGCCTGAGCTCAACAAGTTCACCAAGTCAGTCCAGAGTCGGCTTGACCAAGCAGATGCGAAGGAACTGCTGGGAGACAATTCTCTTCACATGAAGCCGTCAAACCCGAGGTATCTTCGAATTCAAAAACATTGTGTCTTCAAAAATGTTAGTTTGATTTGAAATGGTTTTTCCCAATGGTTCTTAGACCCCCCATGGTTTCCACAATCTTGCCAATCTCTGCCAGGCTGGAGCAATTGGATGCGTCTGTTGTAAGCACCTGTGGTCTGATGTACTATCTCTTCGACCTTGCTGAGACTGCCCGTCTTGATGCCAAGTCAAGCTTTGCACTGAGTCATCTGAAAAAATGTGCTCTGATTGCCGTGGGCAGGTTGAACAATGACGGTGGTGGCTTTTGCTATCTCACTGAGTCCCGCCGACTGCAGATTCAAGGGTCTGGTGTGGTCAATTTGAGGGGATTCATGCATGAAGACGATGATACACATGGCAATGTGCTGGTGGCATTTTCAAAGCTTTGGGCTGACATGAAAACTGCAACCATCCTTTCGTCTGCGTTTGATGCTGCTTCTTTCATGGACCTGACAGTCTTCCTGGCCAAGTGTGTCAAGTTCAAAAGATCCAGGAAGGCACATGCCCTAAGTTCCAATGGACTTGCTTTCAGAAATTTGCTTCGGAATGCGGTGGTGAAATTCTTGGCTTCCTCCATTGACGTTCTGGTCATGCAAGCTCAAGTCAATGGTGACATTGAGCAGCGGCAGATTCCATCACGTGGACGCAGGAGGAGAAGATCAAGTGATGCCCTTGTACCTGCAGTGGATGGTGATGAAGAAGCAGAGGAAAATCCAAGTAGCAGCAAGGCCCGTAAAGGCCGAGTGCAGGTTGATATGAACACGATTTGGGAGATGCATGAACATGCAAATGAGATTGGACTTTCACTCCCTGCTTATGTCCAAACAAAGGAACGGGATCGACATGGAGGTTGCCACGCCCAAACTTGTCAAATGTGGCTTCGCAAAATACACAAGATGTATGCAACCAGGTCTTCCCTGAGCTTTCTTGATGTGCAGCAGGTCAATGTCATCACAGATGCTAGCCGATTCTCTGGCAGAGAGACTTTGATCAGTGTGGCTTACAGCCCCGAGAACAATGTTGCTGTGTACCTCAACAACCAATTTCTTCGCAGTGGCAGGCATGTGGGCCCAGAAGATTTGCTGCTCGAAGGGACATTGGATATGCTGGTTGCACAGCGCAAGGTGCAACGCATTGCTGCATATGCACAACTCGAAGCAATCAACAACCAGTTGAAACATTTGTCAGATGGGAAAATGACAATCGCCAGCTTTGACTTTGGGAAGAGTGGCCTTGCCAAGGCTATGCAACCTTTGACGCCGAGCCAGCTGAGAGTTGTGACCAGGGATAGCAACTCACTGGTGACTCTGTGAAAATCGATCTGACTGGTATCGACGATCTTCGGGTTTTGATGCTGGGCATGGACCAGGGGACCAGTGGCATGGCAATTGCCTCTTTCATGAGTGGCACCAACACCGAGTCCTGCCATACTGTTTCCTTCACCTGGGACCCTTTCCACCGGTGTGCACGTGATATGAAGCTGTCAATGAACATGAAAGCTCTGTGCCACATTGACCAGAGAAGCCGTGTCAAAACCAACTTGCAGCGTGCTCAGTTGGCATCCTCATTTTTGTGGTCCATAAACTATAAGCCTTATGGAAGTGCTGGGTTTTCTCAGAATAAGCTCGAACTGCTTGAAGGGTTCCTGTCCCTGGAAGATGAGGAGTGCTGGTCGGGTGGGTGTAGGTCTCCGGTAAATGTTCACCAGTCTTGTGGGCCCAAGTTTTTTCAAAAGCCATCACTGATTCAAAATGCTCAAAAAACTTTTGAACTGGGAGAGTTGTCTGTATATAACATATTTTTCCCCACCTGCCAGGTGAGGGTTGTTAGATTTTATCAGAGCTGTTCTCCTCCTCCGCCTCCTCATCCGCTGCCTCCTCCTCGCAGTCCAGATCCCAGTGGGCACAGCCGGACCTCCACCGCGAGCTCCAGATCCCAGTGGGCACTGCCGGACCTCAACCGCGAGTTGCAGATCGCAGTGGGCACTGCCGGACCTCAACCGCGAGTTGCAGATCGCAGTGGGCACTGCCGGACCTCAACCGCGACTTCCAGGTCGCAGTGGGCACTGCCGGACCACAACCGCGACTTCCAGATCGCAGTGGGCACTGCCGGACCCCAACTGCGACTTCCAGATCGCAGTGGGCACTGCCGGACCTCAGTGGGCACTGCCGGACCTCAACGGGAAGAATGTCAGAAAAGATGTCTGATAGAATGTCAGAAGATATGCCAGATAGAATGCCAGAAAGAATGTCAGAAAGAATGTCAGAAGATATGCCAGACAGAATGTCAGAAGATATTCCAGAAAGAATGTCAGAAGATATGTCAGATAGAATGTCAGAAGATATGCCATATAGAATGCCAGAAAAATGTCAGAAGATATGCCAGATAGAATGTCAGATAGAATGCCAGAACATATGCCAGATAGAATGCCAGAAGATATGTCAGATAGAATGTCAGAAGATATGCCAGATAGAATGCCAGAAAAATGTCAGAAGATATGCCAGATAGAATGTCAGAAGATTTGCCAGTAAGAAAATGTATAAATGTCATGGTGGGGATCATTCGAAGTGAAGTAATTTTATTATCATATGATGTGTGCGTAATGTACTAATGACTGACTGTTTCTTGTTTTATCTTATGTGACTGACTTGACTTGATTCACCCATTCACGGCTCCAGGAGACAACAATCTTCCAGGCGTATTCGGAGCTGATTGGCCTGGACATGGGCATCACCATTCGCTCTCATGATGACTTGGCTCATGTCTTTCAGAGCTTGGTGGATCGGCTGAAGTCAACTCACAACAAGTTGGCGCCTGTGAAAACAAGCAGATGGTTTTCATGGCACCAATGCTGTTCCGACCAATTGGGTGAATGGTGGAGTTTGAGGATGCTCTTGGAGCATGAATTTCCACATGAGCCATCTGTTGATAAATCTGACAAGTCTTGGGCTAGGCTGCGGAGCGAAAACAGTGGTATAAAGCTTGCTCTTCATTGTTTGTCTTGGAGAACATGGCTTTCGGTGAATGTTCTTTGGATTGGAGGGAGGCCACTGTGGAGCTGGTATGCAGATTTGGTGAAAAAAGTGAAGTCGCCTGCCCAGGGCTTGGCACGAACAATATCACTGGCCCAGGGCTGGCTTGGTGACAAACAGTTCAAAGATTTGATTCTCGTCTTGTCGACGACCAATTTTTCAAAGATTGGTTCCTATCTGGAGATGTCACTTCAACACGTGGAGCAGGATTCAACTTGCAACATGGACTCCTTTGTTGAGGAGCTATTCTTCTACGTTTTGAGTCTTCTTGACAAAAGGGCCAGCAGTTTGAGCAAAATGAACTTGCCACCAGACGTCTATTCTGGCTTGCTTTCAGACAATGAAGATGTTGCCCAGCCGTCACTGGATCTCTTGCTTTCTGATTGGAAAAGTCTGGTCATTATCGAGCAAACCCAATGTAACCAGACACTGGCTGGTGACCTGAGAGTGTCAGTTCCTCCAGTGATGCGCTTGGTTTTTCAACTGAGTGAACGAGGCGATCATGTCAGGGCCAAAAAGCTCCTCAGATCGCTTGTCCATGTGCTTCCGGACACCAAACTGATTGAGGATATCCATGGGCGGGTTAGAAATGACGCCCGGATGAACATCAACAAAAAACAAAGCAACTTCCAGATCCAACAAGTGATCAATGGCAGTGCTGCACTGGAGTCTCGGGGTGTAAACCATCCTGCTGCCCTTAGCAAGGATGTGTTCAGACGCCAGTGGAAAAGGACAAATGGCAAAGGCAAGGCGAAAGCTTGCTTCATCCCGAGATCCTCCAAGCTCCCGAAGGTCTACAGCCAGCTGCTTGGTTCGAAGAGGTGGGGCACAGTCAGCGAGGAGTCCCTCCACAGGTCTGCTGCTGCTTGGCAGCTGGTGCGGCACTTTGCCAAAAACCAGTTGGGGAGGAGACAGATCAAACTCTCTGAATCTTGGCCCTGATTTAAAACTGTTTGCTTGACCCGGCTAACTTCTTTTTTGTCGGCTTGAAATTAGAAGTGGTTATTTGAAGACTGTTCAGATCCAACGGTTTTTGCATCAGGATGCTCGGCTATCTTTGGTCTTGCGACCTGGAATGGTTTTCCGCCCGCGTCTGAACCTCACTGCTGGTGGCGAAGGTGACGGCAATCACTCAATCTTGCTTTGTGTTGCAAACTTGGATTGGGCAGTTCTGGCTTGGCCGTTGGTTGCTCGTCATGATGGAAAATTGCAGCTTGATGTCAACGGACAGCTGGAGTGGCATTTTGTGTTCCGATTGGATCAGTGGGAAGCTGGTGTTGCCGAGCCACTACTTGATTCGGAGCAAATTGTCATAAAAGAGACTGACTTTCAACCTGTGGCAATGTGCTGTCTTGGCTGCTACTCGTCAGACCTTGTCTTCCGTGAGCTGGTGACGCTGGCTACATTCTTTGAAATCAAGAAACCAACGTCAATGTCAAGAAACGACCTGCTCCGTACAATTGCACTTAGTGCATCTGATGGCCATGCAGACTTTGCTGAGTCAGTGGTTGCCAACGAAAAAAAGAGGCAGAAGCGAAAGCAAGACATTGAGGAGCAGGGCGCGCAAGATGAGGAGTTTGCTGAAATTTTGCTTGAAAACATGGACAAGGAGGATGCCGTAGAATTCCAGAAGGACATGAAGATCGGCAACATGAACAAGATGGCTCGCAAAAAGAAATGGCAGCAAATGAGGCAAGATGGCATCGACGCATCTTGGATGAATTTCACAATCGACATTTTAAGTTTGAAACAAGTTTATGCCGTCCATGGCAGTAGGAGCTCTCTGGACGCCTTGTAGGACCTCTGTATGACCTCTACGGGCCCTTGTAGGACCTCTACGGGCCCTGTTGAAGACCTCTACGGCCCCTTTTAGGACCTCTATATGGGCATCCTCCAACTCCCACTCACACTCTGCTTTTGTCGCTTGGTTGATCTAAGGCAATTCAGAAGAAAAAAAAGGCGAAAAAGCTCAGAGCAGAGACCAAGTTCAACAGAGGAAGAGGTAGAGGCAGAAAAGGCAAAGGGAAAGGCAAAGGTGGCAGAGGCCATGGAAAGGGCCGAGGGAAAGCCAAACAGAAAGGCGAAGTCATTGATGAAGAACCACCATCAGTTCGAAGGAGGTTGAGTTTTTCCACTGTGGATGCAGAGCAGGAGCAGCACACTGTAGAAGTCCCAGTCGTTGACCCAGTGGAACTTGATACCTCCACAGCTGCAGACAACATGGAAAATCTATTTGGTGACACAGGAGAGGCGACAGAGCGCCCAGATTCTGTGGGACCGACAGTGGCGGCAGGAGATGATGACAACGCTCCTCCCGCTGCTGAGATGGAACCACCGGGGTCTTCATGCGGCGGTGCCGCTTCCAGCACTGAGATGGAGACCCATTGTCCGTCTGTTGTAGTCACTGAATCTGAAGGTGGATTGGAATCGAGGCTGGTGGTGCAACAAAGTCTTGATGTTGACAATGGCTTGCATTCGGCACCATCGTCGTCATCACTGGCTGGCCCTGTGCCAGTAGATGCTCTTGCTGCTGAACCAAGCACTTCCGTGGTAAGGGGCCCCAATGTGCATCACACGCCACCAATCTTGGCATCAATTTCACCACCTGGGTGCAGCATTCTTCTGTACTGTTGCTTGGCCAAATTGAGTCAAAATTTTGTTTAAGCTGAACTTGTGTGGCGGTAAATTTTGGACTGCTGGACTGATTGTTTTTAGTGATTTTGAGAGGCTTCCCTTTCAGAAATGTTTTTGCCCGTCAAGCCAGGCAATGATCACCGTTGGGTGGCCTCATTTTCTGGCGCCCTCGGACTGAGAAGCAGTTCCAAATCTTTCCAGAAGGAGTCGCAGGAAAACTGGTCACATGTGCTGAAGGCTGTGCACAAAACTGCATGGGAAAGGTGGAAACAATATTCAAAGGACAGCAGTATCTCAACTCAGTCAGTCTGTTTTTAAATTAGCAGCTTTTTGAACTGTCAGATGTTTCCCATTTCTGAAATTTCTGTTTCGCATGATGGTGGTTAGAAATAATAATGAGTTCCAACTCCAAGGTGAATATTCTTTGCCACCTGATAAAGTTCAAGTCCCTGGTGATGTTTCAGACTCTGTCATCGAATCCTTGAAGTCGGATGTTGAATCGTTGCCGCCCAAGAAGAGCTACGGCAAGAAGCAGAAAGCTGAGGCTAAAGCTGAGCCTGAAAAGGAAGGAAAAAAAAGTCCAAAAAAAAGAAGGACAAAACGTTTAAGAAGAAAAAGAAAAAACACTCAAGTGAGTGAATGAAGGTTCACTCTGGTTTTGATCTTGGGATCCCAACTGCGATGCGTGCTACAAAAAATGTGCAGTCAGTTGTGATGCCCAATCGACTGTCAATCAATGATTGAGTCCATTGTCGTCACTGTTTGCACTCAGTCAATCAGCTAAATGTGCCTTTCTTGATTTACTGACATTCATTTGACATTACAAGGTCGGTTGAATGTCCAGTCGGATGAAGATTTTCATTCAGTCATTCACTCATTTGTGTGTCCGTGTAAGTTCAATTTGACTACTGTGAGATCTCAGTGCACAGTTTGCTCAAATTGTAAGACAAGTGACTGACAGCCTGACACTCATGCGGTAGCTCCACGATTTAGCCATTGGACTCGACATTTGACATTTGACATTACAGTTGACTGGTGCAAGAAAGTTTGCAATTTGAATTGGATCATTTCAAGAATCCAATCCATTGAAAATTGCAGCCATGGTTTTCAATCCGTTCCTGGGAATGATGATTCCCTTGACCATGATGGTGGCACCCTGCAACCCCACCAGAGTTGTGAAGATCCACACGAAGCAGAAGAAGCGCAAGCAACGTCGGCTGTCTACAAGTGTCACTGACCAAAGTCAGATGTTGTTGACAGTGACAACCTGGCCTTTCCTACAGAACCTGGTGATGTATTCCCTGATGCTGCTGCCGCTTTTCCTGCAGACAGCCAACGAGATGAATCAGTGGCAGTGGATTCAATTGACCCTGAGATTCTCTTGAAGCTCAAAGAAGCCTGCCACCGCAAGCTGATGGATTTTGTCGAATGGTCCTCATTTCCTTTGACATCGTACCCTGGGAGTGATTAAACAATTTAGATTTTCGTTTTGATCTGAACAATTCCGAAATTGAAGGATTCTGCTCTTTTTTCCCCAAAGATTTCACTCTTTCCATTTTGTTCGTGTCAGTGAGCTGGAGTTGAGGTTGGTGATGCCTGCTGATGTCTATGTCGCTGACATCATTTTCTTTGAGACAATGATCAGGCGATTCCTGGCTATGGATGCTGATTTGCATGGTGGCCACGCAGCCCAAGTTTGGCCTTTGATTTTGTCATTGTCCTACAAGTTCTTAGCTGGGAAGAGTCTTTGCGAGTCACTTCTCATACTGATCCTGCGAGGGCGGCGTAACCAAATGAGGTCAGGTGTCCAGGATTTTATGGAAGTGTTTGCTGGCTGTGCAAACCTTTCTCTGGAGATGATCCAGGGAAACTTCCACGGATCTGCCTATGACATTGTGTTTGATGAAGCGCAGGATGCTTTGTCAAGCCGTGGCTTGCGGCTGCTAATTGACAATTTGAGTTGCCTCAAGTATGCTGGACTAGTCTGGATAGCGACGAAATGCTCGTCATTCGTGGTGCTTTGCAGATGTCAAAGTCAGCGGTCGTCAGCCAATGAATTTCTTGGCGATGTGACTCGTGCTTTTGTGCGCAATGGCAACGGGCTAATGGAAGTTTCGGCACTGCTGTATCTTTTAGCATTTCTACTTGGATTGTGGCCAGTGATCGAACAACCCACCTCGAGTGTTCTGCCTGACTGCATGGCTATGAAAGTTGTGCTCCAATTCACTCGATCCATCAAATGCCAAACATACATGGGATCATATGGCGGCCCTAGCCAGAAGCCCCTTCAGTTGTGGAGCCCTTTCAATCGCATTTCCATGCTGGAACGCCGACGCCCAGTAGACATGATGAGTGAGCCTTTGGTGAGGCGGCATGGAGATCAATTCACTGGTCACAAGGACCGGCTGATGGAAAGCCAAGAGTATACCCGTGCTTTTGGCCGTGCTGTCATGGAGATGTGCAATGCTGAGTGGGAGGACCAGCCAGTTTAAATCGTCATTTGTTGTCTGATGTAGTCTGAGTGTTGGGAAACGCTGCGCAGTCACTATAGCTGACTTGACAGTTTGTAATTCAAAGCGGTCACTAGCTGACTAATCAACCTGACAATTTGTAATTCGAAGCAGAAAAACACCTCGGCTTGACTTGCCTTTGCCTGCAAACTCACTCATTGACTGACAGTTGACGGCATGCGATGTGCAAATGTCAAATCCGCAATTTCCACTTTTCATTTGAATGTCTGACAGTGAGCACAGTGACAGTTGACATGACAACATGACTCTTTGAGGTGCAAGATCAATTGGAGTGTTTGCCTCAGCGACTTTGCTGTTATAGGCGCTTGTATCCAGTTGTCATTTGAAATTGTGTTTCTTGATTGAACCTGACTCAACTTGTTGTATCTTCTGTTAGCTTGGATTCTTGGCCCAGGTTTCTTCACAGCTTGCTGTATACTTGGCGGCACACTCTGATGACAGCGCATCGGTGGTTCTATTTTTGTTGGCTTCTACTTTGTTGATTGGTAAAATCATCTTGGTGTCCTTCCTTCGTCCATGTTTGACGTCTTCTTCGTCATCACCTCGTCAGTGGCTCATTTTTTTCCAGAAAAATGATAAAAAATGAAACAAATGAAATAAAATAAAAAAAATGAAATAAATGAAAAAAAAATGGAAAAACAAAACAAAAAAAGAAAAAATATATATAATGCAAAAAAAGAAAAAAAGAAAAAAAATGAAATAAAAAGATTTAAAAAGGTAAGGGGGTGCTGATCTAATCTGGGCTGATCTGAACCTGGGAAATTTTGTAATGATTTATTTAACGATTCCACGGGATTTCTTATAGCCACATTGATGGGAGTTCTATAACTAGGCAGAGGTAGTGCGCTGGCTGGGACAGTGATAGTGAGAAACAACTCTACGCATAGGCGTTTGCTCAGCATGGCGCTGCTTTCAACACGGCAATACTATCAAGAGCAGGGTGTGTCATGTAGATCGTTATACAGGGCCCTACTCAATGTGGTAAACCGGACGTAGGGCAAATGGGCAACAATTATCCCTGGGAGCAACCGCTAATCATTTGGCCAGTTTAATGAAACATCCACCAATAGGATTAGCTACGATATTGGGAGATTAGGAGTTGAGCGCTTGGGTAGTGTGCTGGTGGATACTATTATGGTCAGAGTAGAGAAGATATGTCTTTCCCTGGGACGTGCGAGTCAGCAATAACTACCCAGCATTTGTGGGCATCTGACAGCGTGGACAGGGAAGTGTCGTCCATCATACTGGGGGACCTAGATTGGGCTGTGGCAGTAAAGGGTCAAATGTTTAAGCCGTTACTATACTGTAGTAGTATTAGTGCCGTGCCATCAACCAGACAACTACTTACGGGCAGCCAATGATTAGGTAGGCACCCCTTTGGCTCAGAACCAGGGATGAGGGTACACCGATGGGGTATAATTACCTTAGAATGTCGGACGGTTGCCAAGCATAGTGGGCGGCCCTAATCAGATACATCCCCTGGTCAATTGGATAATTTAGGCAGGGGGGATAATGGCTGGCATGGAAAAAATATACCTGTACAGACAGGAACTAACAGCTACCATGCTCTGATTGTGAAAACCCCTGGAGGTAGTGCTGCTCTGTTGTCTGGACCCTGGGACGTAATTCCATCAGATGCCCCGCTCGTATCCAGTAGACTGTTCCCTTGGTCCCTGGGCCTTGGCATAAACAAGCACTCCTGTGAACGAGCTGCCTACTTAACGCACAATGGGCTGCTCTAAGGGAGTGGACTTTCCATCTCACGCAGACTTTTGGTCTTTAGCAGTGTTCAGTAATTGAGGTCCTGTCTAGTCCCTCTAGGTTACAGGGAGATAAATTATTTTGCGGTCAATTTGTTGAGCTTTGCAACCAAAAAAGTAGACAAGCAGTGATAGTTAATGTCAAGATGCTAGCAGGAACCATGGCAACAGTAACAAGGAAGCACCAGCCAGTGCAGCCACTGCTTTCAGCATGTCTACAGAGTGCATCAACCTCTGAAAATCATTGAATAATTAAATGGTCACTCAGTATTTGCACAGGGTTCGCAGTCAAAACCATCCAACTGGGATGCCCGAAATATGGTAAGAACATTGAGACCATGTGGTAAAAACAATTGTCGAGTACAACAGAGGGTCTAGGAAGGTAGGTTTTTCCACGTCTTCCTTTCGGATAGATGGCGATTCCGATTCAATTGCGGCAACTGGAGATCTCACCGTAGCCACCGCTCCTTTCTGTGCCTTGTACCAATCCGAAAGGGCCTGAGTTCATCGATGCGCGGAAGTACTTTCATCAACATTTGAAATGGTCCTTGACCCTCGTTGTGAAATCTTGCGATGTCCAAAAAGGTGGCTTATCCGAGAGGCTGGTTTGTGCAAGAAATTATTTGCCAGAAAATCTGGCCAGCTACTTTTCACTGATCGTTGAAGCCCACGGAGTTAGCGCTGCTCCGTTCCAATGGATTTTGGAGCTACGCTTGTAGCCCACAACCCGGATCATTAGGCCATGGGCCTTGGCAGACACAAGGAAGCCTGTTCACGAGCTGCCTACTTGGCGCACATGTATGCGCGCCATCGCAACCCAATGCCTGCTGCTCTGGTTAAACTCCGTCCAGGACACCCGCGCTAGGACTTGCTGACGCCGGTTCGGAACAGTGTGCCGCATTGCAAAGTGGTAGTTGGAGACTCGCCATTACCCTAGGTACCCTTGGGAACAGCGGCTGTCCTAAACTGCTAGCACTCGAGGCTCTATCCAGCTCTGGGTACGAGGTGCCATGGGCGGCGAGAGCACTATCTACTTTAACTTGGCAGCACATAATGTCCTACCGGCTCTATCACACTGCGCGAGGGGGGCGTCAGCGTGGTACTTCTCTGTTCTGCGTCGGTGGTACATGGCTCAGGATCTTCAGCAGTGGCATGTGGGAAGTGAAGTCCATCACCCTGGAGCAACCTTCATGGATTGGAGTATTCTGCGGAATTTCTTATGGCCACGTGGTTGGTAATGCTACAACTCTATTAAGATCGTGCGCCAGTTGGCAGGATGATATTATGAAAAAGGATCTTAAGCATAAGTGTTGCTCAGCCTAGCGATGCTGCCAACAGGGCAATAACTATCAGGAACAATGCCTTCTTTGATGCGATAGTCTAGACTAGCGACAAGTGGGCAACAGTTCTTTCTGGGAGCATCCTTTATCCATTGGGCCCGTTTACCACATCCACTCGCAGGGTTAGCTACTATGTGGGAGATGAGGGGTTAAACGCTTGGGTAGTGCGTTGAGGGTAACCATGCTGGTTAAAGCGGAGAAGATATATCTTTTCCTGGGACATGCGTGTCATCAGTAACTACCCAGCATTAATTGGCGTCTGAGCGTGAACAGGGAAAGGTCATCCATTCATTATTATTACGAATGCTTCATTCGAAGGGGAAACAATGTAGGTGGCAAGTAGCGCCGAAGAGTAGTATTACTCAGCGTGACCTGCTGCACCTTACCATGAGTATGGCACTCGAGTAGGACGACCCGAAGCTAATGACTCCAAAAACGCACTTTGAAACTTCATGTGCCGTGGAAACAATGCGCAGGTAGATCAGAGGGTCGAAGATATAGTATGGTACAGGACTTATCTACGGACAGACGACAAACGGGATTCAAGGGCAGCAACGAGCTACAACTGCCTTTGACGTATTTTATATCGGTCCGAAGGAGCCTCAGCAACTCGATGCGGGTCACTGAAAATGTTTCTCCATTACCCAAGGTACCCTTGGGAACAGAGATGGTCGTATGGCAGTTACATAGCGATGATCTCACTTCTAATCCATCCTTTCAGGGCAAAATGTTGCACACGATGCTTTACGATGCCTGTGTTTGCTAAGGAGCTGGAGTACAGAGAGTATTGCAGTTGTTGTTTTTTTTTTTGACGATGACTGCAAATCTTCTGGGGCTAACCCAAATCCATAGATCTTCCTGAAAGGAATCTGTGGCATAGAAGGGCCATATCTGTCGGCCTCCCATTTCCACAAACCAAAAGTTGGTATAGACGTCATCACTGGCCTCAGTATCTACGTGACAGAAATCATGCGACAATTTGGCGGAGCTGGACCCTGGGTAGGCCCAGTCCGGCGGGCTCTTCATGTCGTCATTGAGGATAATATTCCAGCATTCTCCATTGATGCACATTCTATATTCATAGAAAGACCACGCATGGAGCTGCTTGGCGTGCTCATAAAAGCCCTGCTGCCGATATACCTGGATGCCATCGTATTCCGTAATGTAGGACTCTTTGTACCCAGGTCGCTGGGATTCACTGTGAGCCTCAGTATCATTATTGCCTCCAGCTGGGCCCGCTTGGTCAGGCCCAGTCAGTGGGCCTGCTTTTAGCGTGACCTTATCACCGATCCACTGCGCCATGACTGCCCACCAGGGTTTACAAGGGTATGGCGGAGTAGAGACAGAGAGCAGGAAGGGAGAAAGAGGAATTAGTCACAAATGACGGACAGGGACGGACCAGGGAGCACACATGAAGTACAGACAGTGACGATGCAGATGGAGTAGCAGAAAAAGAGACAGCCAAAGGGAGGGGAACGATGAAGAAGGCGAAGAGAGGGAAAGTAAAATAGAGAGAGGGTACTCCCCTGACAGTCTTTAGTCAGAGGAGTGGGAACCCTGCAAATGGGAAGGTGGTTTGAGCCACAGAAGTGCGGCAGGGTAGACAATATTGCTGACAGATCTCAATCTGCAGAACTTGACCAAGGTGGGCAAGTGTACTCATGAGTACCGCTGCTTATCATGCTCTCTGTCGTGACATGACTTATCACTTTCCGTAGCTTTGGCTCAAGTTTTCGGTTCAAGTTACCAGTAGCCGAGCACACCTGTTGCAGAGGAGAGTACTGGTAACTGCGTAGTTAGCCCAGGGGTAAGGGACTTGTTGCGTAGTTTGTTGCTGGGGCGACTTACTGTGCTCGATTCCTCCTGTGCTGTCGGAACCCCCCCTTTTTAAGGTTAGATTGTGTTTAAGTCTTGTTGCTCTCTTTTGGTTTTCGCCTGGCCCTTAGATATAGAGCAACTGGTTGAGAAAGTGTGCGAACCTTAGTTTCTGTTTTTTGCTTGCTTAAATCTCTGTGATTGGCATCGAGCTTCAGATCTTAAGGTTTGGTTTTCTTTGTTGCCTGGGTGTCTGTCCAAGGACGTGACAGGCACCTTGCGCAACCTACACTCACCCCTTTTTGACAATTTGTTTTCACACAGGGTGTCTGTCCTAAGACGTGACAGGCTCACTGTTTTCATTTTTCCTCTTGAATTTTTGCACTCACACAGTGTGTCTGTCCAAAGACGTGACAGGTCACTGTTCTTTTACTACATTGCTATACCAAGTTCCCCTTTTTACCAGTTTTGACGCTCACACAGTGTATCTGTCCAAAGACCTGACAGGTAACTGTCGTTTTCACTGCACTGCTTTACCAAGGTCCTCTTTTGATCTGATTGCTTTGTTTTCTCTCTTTTTACCAGTGTGAGTTCACACAGTGTATCTGTCCAAAGACGTGACAGGTCACTGTCCTTCTACTCCACCGCTTTACCAAGGTCTCTCGTCTAACCTGAATTTTTTGGTTTGTTTCCTCTCGTCTTCTCTGCCTCTTCTGGACTACTCTCTATTTCACACAGTGTGTCTGTCCAAAGACGTGACAGGTCGCTGTTCTCTCCACCGCTGCCCCTGATTACACAGTGTATCTGTCCAAAGACGTGACAGGTGCTCTGTTGCCTCTACCCTCCCCCTTTCTGTTTTGATTTTCGAGACACCTCGTCCCCCCCTTTTTTTGATTTGTTAAATCGGATCTCGTTACTTCCATTTCGAACCATTTGAAGTGACTCCATTCTTTACACTCTCTTTTCTTGTTTCGTTTCTCTCTCCCTGCTCTACGGGTTTATCTGTCCAAAGACGTGGCAGGTACCCCCCCCCCCCTATCTTATCTTGAGTAACTTGTCATACCACTCACACACCTCTCACATACAACCTTTCTCTTGGTGAGAAGACAAAGCCAGAATGTCTGAACACATCGAGGCTCAACAGGCTGCTGCGGAATATCTCGGTGCACTTGGATTGCATGCCACTCTCATGGTACATTTTCCGAGTAAGATCAAAGCACCTGAAGGCATACTTCTGACCACCTATGATCAGCTGCATTCACAGATAGCGAAGCAAGAGACTACTGCTTATGCGTTTCCCTCTTTTGGAGCGGCTCAAAGTGCTATGAAAACACTGGCAACGATGCAACAGACTGTTATACTTATCTATGAGTGTCATGCCAACACTGGCCCAGTCGAAATAGCAGCAAAAGTTTTTGACACTTGCCAGAGACACATTGCAGCCATTCGAGAAATAAAGCAGCTCACTGGAACCCTCAAATATCAAAAATATCCTACTGTACTATATCTTGTCAAAATGGATAGCCTGTCAAGCAGTCCAGCCGTAATTGAATGGCAAATCCCTGACACGATAACTGATGAGCTGATAATGCCTGCCCGTCTCGCCTTTGAAAATTTTGTTGGCAAAGAACTACGACAAGGGCAGTATCCAGGAGTCAGTGAGACTAGTACATCACCAAATGGCTGCTATAATTCTGACAAGTCAAAAGGAAGCGTGCCGCTTACCATCAAATATGAAAAGAACTCTTGCTTACAAAGAACCAAAATCCGTGAAGCAATCGAATCGTTACAGAAAGAAATTAACACAGCACAAGACACCCAGTTTCAGATTAAAGAAGGCATTGACTGGACTCGTTTACATAAACTGCGGGAGGCTGCTACTTTCACTGTCATGTCCACTCGGCACTTAAGTGATCAAGAACGAAATGCACTTGCGCTGGAGCTCATGTCCTTTAGAATTAAGTACTTCTTCCTATCTAAAGCTCAAGTAATGCTGAAACTAGAAGGCATTGAAATCGAAGTGCTCCGCAATTTATTGCATTGTTCTACAACGTATTTGCCCTTTGGGCAACGCCAGCAATCGACACAATTTGTCCTTAGTCAAGTGACTGCCACCGGCAGCAACTGGTACCGAATTGAAGTAAGGTATGCACCAATAGGCAGTATGCCCTTTATACCACTTCAAATTGCAAAGAGTAGCATCACCCCACTCCTGGAAAATGAAGTAGCAGTCATTGACTCAGAGCTCGGTTGTGCACTCACCAACGCATTTTCAGCATCCAAATTTGAATTCCAAACAATCGTTAATGAAGACAATGTCAATGTCACAATGCTCACTTTTTGGATCCCTCATGAAGTTAAGCAGAACTTCCCATGTTCTTTCTCAGTTAAGGACAAAAGAGGAAACAATATTGTTTGCACGATTGAGCATTGTGGAAACATACTGCCACAAACTGGTGCACCGGGTGAACCACCCAGGCACGAGACCAAAGGAGAGCATTGGCGTAGAATTGGTGAAAAGTGTAATCCAAGCTTCAAAAACAGACTCACTGTCATTGCCCCTGTCAGCACCCAGAATGCTTCTCAGAAGCGACGATTCGGACTTCTGAAGGACTCAGCAGTTGACTTGCAGACTCAACAGGTATCATATACGTATTCTGAAGAGACCTACCCGTGGATTCTCTTCCTGGAATCTATTCCTGTAATAGATACACTGGACATCTTTTTGACTCATTTTAGTCATTTTGAAGCAGTGAACAGTGCAAAAGGAGAATTCTGCAAGCAAAACTTCCTTAGGTTTGAACAAGTGTCCAAATTTACCAGAATCATGATGTTTGAAATCCCGTCAGGAAGGCAATGTCAAATCAATCGAGTTGATGGCCTCGAAAGCTCATTATACCTTACTAAGGTCGATGCTTTACAAATATACCCCTTCAAAACTTGTTATCTTGTCATGCTCGTGCCTCCCCACTTTGACTTCAGTACCATGCTAACTGCTGATACTAAAGTTGAAGCCATTGCTGCATGGAAATTTAGTACATTCGACAACAACAGAACCAATTTGAAAACCACCGCGGTACTTTCGACAAGCTCCACACAGCACCAGCCGCTCATGAAGGACAAACGAACTGACCAGGGTGCCAAACTGCTTAGGACCCCGTCTGCCCCCCCCAGCAGCAAGAAAGCAATTGACCAGCTTCCGGCTTACGCAGTTTTAGGCGTCACCCCCCCACCAACTCCGCCCTCCCAGCAGGTCAATCCGTATCAAAACAGTCCCCCCCTCACTGATGCTGTCGCTGGGGCAAGCGTCCATGACACTGCGAAGTCAAATGCAGAGCGGTCAGGCAGTCAAGGTGAACTTAATGGTGCTCAGCGTGCTGGTAACGTTCCAGAAGGGCAATTAACACATGGGGATGCACGCACTGACCCCCCTACTGTCAGCCCAACCATCCCATGGACCAACCTACCTGCTAGTCACCCAACTGACACCGGTGAGCAACAGATTACTGAAATGGTTGTTGATCAAGACCATCACGGAAATAATATACGCAAAAGCGAGGAGGAAGATAAGGAGATGCTACCTCCCCAACCTGCACTTCTCTCCACCCCCGTCAAGAAACCCCCCACACGTGAAGGAGAAGCTCTTAGCAGTCAGAAAACTAGCATCCAAGAGCTCAAACCTACTTGTGGTGAAGTGAAAGGTGGGCTTGCAAGCAAAGGCAGACTGTCTAATGAACCTTCTGACCCTGTTGTCACTCCGTCCTCCCCACCTGGTGTCTCCCCTTCCTCACCAAATGACAATGCGAAACCTGAGTGCAGTGACCCCATTGTACCTACACTTCCAAGTCAATGTCAGCCTCCAGATCTTGCCTCTAAGGCCCCTATTATGAAACTCAAAGTCAGTCCCAACCAGCTCAGTTTGCCTCTCTCTCTCCTTTTGCTGAATCCAGCCGCAAATGGTTCCCGACCCTTGATGCTCCCGTTATTGCGGCCTTAGCTAATAAAGCCCAAGACATTGCGATTAACTGTGGTCACATGTCTAGCATGAATACTGCATTGTACCTCCTATCAAGAGGGCCGTGGATCCCAACACATGTTAGTATACATGTGCGACAGGCAGCCCTTGCAGCAGTAGGGGTAGGGTGGAGTTGGGTCCATCAAGTACCCACGGTTTTTCCCTTTACATGTTTTGATGCCTGCTTGTCCCTAGCGACACTCAGCACCATTCCCCCTAACGGCACTGCACAAATTGCTGTATATGAACTATACTCAATCATATGCGCAAACCTTAGTCAGAGTACTCGTAACTTTCTTTTCTCAAGATTTGTATTACAATGTCAGGCGTGCTTACAGTCTAGCGCAATACCAATTGACACCTTCACTGCCGCAGTCAAGCCTAATACAGGTATAGATGAACTTTGTGACTTGTTAGTTCCGATCTGGAATACTAATGAATTGACAGAGTGTCAAGCTTGTTCATGTCTAGACACTGCCAATGCCAAGTGGAAATGCGGCAAATTTGGCCCCTTGATTATCGTTCGAATCAAAGTACCTCCAGGATGCTCCCTTCCGAAGCTCGAGGAAGAACGACTCCCGCTCGGGCACAAATTCATGTTCCAAGAAAGAGAGTACGAAATCCAGTGTCTCATAGCCACCACTAGGCTTGACTTTGACAGCCAGCTCATAGTCCTGCATACTAGTCAGCCTGGAATGATAAGTATGTACGACCATAACAATGGTATACGAGTTGCGGACTGTAAGCATGTCAGCGGGAAGCTCCTCATCAGTGGGCTTGTCATACTGCCAGTTAAGTCACCCAAAGCAATCCTAATGACAAAGCAACTTTCTGAAGCAGCAGGAGGAGGTGAAGTTGCGCAGTATCGCAAAAGACAGTTAAAGGTTGTCAAAGGCTTTCTCAAAACGCCTCGGAAGCAGAAAAGAACGCGAACCTCGCAGCTCTCTCCCCCTTCATGCAAGAACAATGCGAAAACCAAGTCGAGCAAGAAGAGGGCGAAGGTGACCAGACATGGACCCCCTAAAGATGGTAAGAATGAGAATGTAGTTAGCCCGGGCGGAGGTTGCGGCCCGCCAAGAGGCATGGCTACAAGAGGGGGAGGTGGACCCGTGAGGGTCCGGGGGGACGTTAAACTTTTCTATAGCGCAGGGGAGTTGCTGAAGGCCCCCGTCCCTAACGAACCGTGAACGGACACGGTACCTTCGTACCCCCTAGTCGGCGTGTGTTGACATGTTGGGTTGCTCCTCATGTCACACCCTCGTTTGTGTTTGCGCACATCCTTGGGTGATCGTGCGGTATCTCGGGTTCTCCCGGACCGATCGGTACACACGTGGTACGGGACCGACGGGTCTCACCTTACCTCGTGTCTAGGGTAGCAACACCCTATGATGACATGGGGGAACAGGCAAGGTCGGTGAACCTCTTAGAGACTTGGTGACTCGTCTCGAGGAGGGGTCAATGGGGCAACCCGTTGGCTAACGGTCAAAATTCATCGTGGGTAGCCAAGCTCACGGTGGACAAGACCGTCGGTTCCTCCCTAACAGTGTTAGGGTCCTGTCGTGAGACAGGTGTATCCCTCCGGGGATGCATGGGATCGCTAACGACTGGGTCACCGACCGGTCCACTCTCAACCTTCGGGGAGAGTGGGCTCAATGTACAGTCTGGCCACAGTAAGGACCTAATCCAAGTTTCGAGCTGTGCTCCATTGGGACTGGGGTCACTGAAAAGGTGACTTAGTTCGACCACTCCTTTTTTGGTCGTTCTTCTCCTGTACGAGCAGGAGTCCGGGAACCAATGGGGGCATCGTGTGATGGTTTCACCTTCGGTGATTGTGGTGAACACCTTGTGTGGTGGTGGGTGTCCGTGTTCCACGTCCCTTGAGTGGTGATCATCTTGGGTGAAATGAATGGGTACCTTTGTGGTTCCCACGTCACTCGGTGAGTGGATCCACTTGGGAAATGAATGGTCACGGTTACTTACCACCCGGTGTGTGGATCCACTTACCTTAGGTTGGCCTGGGTCACACGGTGTGGAAAGGTGTGCGCCGCCGGCTGCGCCTGGTGCTTGCGGAGGGCCGTGCTTCTGCATGGTTTTTGCCTTTTTGGCGTGGCCCTGCACCGGGAGGCCAAAGCACACAAGCGGAAGAGATTGACCCTGAAGGATTACCTAGGATTATCGCACATGCAACGCTGGCCAACGTTGGTGTTATCTCGATGTTTGATGGAGTCGGATCGGTCTATCACATCATTAAGAAAAAACTAGGTAAACCCCCTACTATCTTCATCGCAGCAGAAATTGATCCTGTCTTACGTCGGCTTGTTGCTGCCGAAATAGGGCTGCGTGAAGACCAACAGTGGGCATATACGATTGAAGGGGTTGCTACCATCTACGTTAAAGATGTATGGGATCTAGTTGCCCGTGACTCTCTGATCCTTCGTCAAGCCAAGGCAATGTACCCTACAATCAAGTGGATTGTTGTTGCAGGATCTCCCTGTCAAGATCTTACTTATGCAGGTTACTTAAATGGATTGCTTGGGCTGACAGGTCAGCGAAGTATGCTCTTTTTTGTTGTTTACCTTGTAATTCTGCATCTTCAGAAGCTCTTTGGACCAGAATCGGTCCGATATTTGACAGAGAATGCTGGAAGCATGCAAATTGTACAAACTGACCGCAAACCTAAAGGCATGCAGCGCCTTGAGCAGTCTGAACACTTCCAAATGTTTCTATATTGTCTTGGACTTCCTAGTAAACAACCAACCAATCGGTGGGTATGGGACACTGGTCCCTATTATGGCATTCAGCGAAAAAGGGTATTTCTACGGAGTCACATGGACACAGAGAAACTGGCCAGTGTTCCGCTCGCATTTATCGATGAATGGGGCCCTTTAGTGACCTTAAACGGTGCAAACTTACCATTGGCTCCATTACTCCGAACAAGAGGGCTGTCAAACAATGGAATCCTGAAGCTTTCCTGGACAGGCTACCAGCCCAGTGCACTCCTATGGGATTATTCCTTTTTTGGTGGGAGGAAATCTTTCATGTTGTTAACCCAAATGGCTGAGGGAGTTAGGGTCCCAAACCTGCCATGGGCAAGCTTCATCCCTGCTCACTTTCTCCCCATATGGAAAAGCTTCCTTATTACTCTTCAAACAGACAGAGCGACCACATCCAAAAAAGATGAACTCATTGAACAACTAGTGCCTATCTTTCATAACCCAAATATTGTGCTGCCAATGAGAATTCTGACGGTCCAAGAAGTACGCAAATTAGCAGGACTTGAGAATATCTTAACGACAGAAAGACATGGGCCCTCTCTTCTCACGGATAAAGTGATTCGAGACTTTTGTGGAAATAGCTTTCACCCATCTCTCATCAGTGCGGCTCTCGGTACTGATAATCAGCTACAACAGTGGGTTGAGGGAAGCAATGATGCGCAGCCGTACCACAAAGACCTACCGAGTATCCAAGAAGTCTATTCCAAATACCAAGACTTGCTGAAACTGGTTTTGGAACAAGCAGCCGCTCGAGGAGTTCAACTCAAAGATGACAAAGTTGACTTTGAAGCGAAATGGAGGCACTATACTCTTAATGACAGTGTCGAATTAGCTTGCCCTCCAGTATTGCACCAGCCGACAGTTTTCGCCTTTTTACAAGGATCCAAACCTCCGAAGTATCAAGGAACCCACAGTGAGGATAAACCCCCCTTTGGGGATAAAGAGCTGAGCAATATTATGACCCAAACTCGGATTGATTGGGTGCTAGAGTCCTCAAACACATATGAAAATGTTACCCTATCAGCGCACATGCTTTACTTGGCTGTTAAAAATGGTCTTGGATTTCATGCTGAAGCTCAAGAGATCAAAGCAAAGCATATTGAACTGTTGAGAGAATATACGGGTGCTGAACAACTTACTGCTATCAAACAACTATTTGTTGTTTTCCAGATTGCAACGCTTAGTGTAAAGCACCAATTTCCCTACGGTTTTATCATTTGGGCACCAAAAATTATGCAACCTCCCCTTATCTATGTTGGGGTACAGCGACCTTGCCTGCTATTCCTGTTGCTTTCTCATGAGCCTGATCAACCGTTTCGCTTTGGAACGGTCGCATTCGACTACCGACAAAGTAAAGACCTTCTCATTCATGCCAACATGCCAAAGATATTTGCTGATGTGGTGCAAGTTTCTTATCATACATTTGCGACCTACCCGATACTTGCTCGAATTGATAATGGACAGCACTATATACATCTTAGTGAATTTGCGGCTTTACAGTGCCCCTTTTGTGCCTTGTGTTATTTGCACACACTTGGTGCCCCGCAGTGCTTTATGCACAACGCCTCGCCCGCTAGCACTGTCATCCATTTACTCGGTGGTCTGGATGGCACAGGCGGCTTAAGTATTCTAGGTGTATTAGCACGAGATGTTAGTGGTGCCACTCCACAATGGATCGCTGTACATGTTGTTGACAATCACCAAGTTCAAGATCTTACAAGATCTAAGTCCTTTGTTGCGTACAAAGTTGCCACCCCTGTTGTATGGTCACCAATGTGGTATACGCAGTCATCGTCCATGCGGCGAATGCCCAGGCAACTTGGAACTCAGCTCATACAATCGCATACACTGGACCCATCAGGAGAATATCTTATCTTTGCAGGCACGGAGGAGTGGAGCAGGCTGCTCTTCGCACTGGGAGAAGCCCCAACGGAGGGACTAAACTGATTCTTGTTACTTGCAATGATGATGATTCTGCGGAACTTGCCTGCTCCACTGCTCCGTACACTGCTCAAGATGCTTACGCGATGTGTCAAAACGACTTACTTATTCGAAACAGGGACTCAGTGCCCGCCATATCTATCAAAGATACGTGACCTATCAATATTGCCCCATATACTCCATGTCCGAACACCATGGTGGAAGTTAACCCTACAACATGTTGCCACACTTTTCCATCAGGGTGTTGATGATTTTTATCAGCAACTTATGTGTGACTCACGAACATTACCTTCTCTTGCAGTAGAAGAAATAGGACGAAGCATTCTCGAATATCGAAAAGCTATCAGACAAGACCTTCCATTCAGGCTTAAACGATTACACGTGTGGAATGTATCAGGGTGGACACTCACAACTAGAGCAGGGGATGCCAAAATGCGACTCATTAAACGACTGCTACGAACAGGCCCGGTTTTACTACAAGAAACCAGATGGCATGCTGAAACCCATCAGGTCTTGCACCATAATATACCAGGATTCAAGTTGCACACACCCAAGGATTGTTAACAGAAAGAGGTGGAGTGTCGGGTGGTTCAGCAGCCCTAATTCCACCTGGGTGGAAACTTGACCGAACAGAAGTTGTCATACCAGGTCGCATTGTCCTTGCCGTAATCCAAGACAGATATTCTACCATCGGACTCTTGTCAGTGTATCTACATCCACAAACCAAGGTCGTTGAGCTGAAAGAATTAATCACCTGGGTCAAGACCAGTCGAGTCGACTTTCCCCTTTATATGGGGGGAGATTTTAACCAAGTGGATGCCAGCTGCCCGGACCTTTGGAATGAATTATTAGTCCACGCGCAAGTTCTCGACACGCATCCGCAACTTCACACCTTTGAAAGCCCTACTGGAAGTTCAGCACTCGATAGAGTATTATGTCCTACTGATTATATAGCTGCAGCCCAAATAGATGTTATGGTAGCAGCCAATAGGCGACATCACCTAAGTGGACATTACCAGCTCACCGCGACCTTTGTAGTTCGACCAAGAGTCAAAAGTGACATGAAAGACCCAGTCCATCAAACCATCCCAACTAACGTGTTTTGCCCTGGAAAGAACGAGGCTGACCCCTATATGGTTCCTAACGACCTACAAGAGCTGATAAGAAGGATACAAAGACTACCCCAAACAGATGAAGTTGAGTTTGTGTCCACCCTTTGGTCGTGGTGGAGACAACAACCTATTCCATCGGATCACCCTCGAATTCCTGAGCATGAACTTCTGCGGAAATTCCTTAAAATTCGAGCTGAGGTGTTACACGTACCTGCAAAGCATTTCCATGCACTCCAGGCTGCCACTTACCATATATTTACTTCCAACGGGGTTAGTGAGCTATATCCAGGAAAAATAACAATTCGAAGTGATCTGTTGAAACAGATTTTTGATTTTCTAGACCAGATCACGATGACTCGGCAATATCCCGCTCTTGAGCAGGTAAATCAACAAGCCAGAGGTATCGGCAATAACATTACGTTCTGGAACCGTTTGCGATCTATTTGCCCCAAGGGCGTCATTTATAATGGGCCGATCCTCAATCAGCAGGGAGAACAGTGCACCACCTCCCAGATGTTGGACGAAGCCATGCTTGACACGCGGAACTTTTGGTTTGTAAAGCCTCAAGACTCTCTTCAAGAATGGGAACCCATTTTACGGGAGTACCAGACTGTTTCGTCGTGGCCGAGTATTGAACTTCCCCAGAAACAGGACTTTCTCCATACACTCCTTGGCACAAAAGATTCAGCCCCTGGCCCTGATGGAATCCCCTACTCTGCATGGAGGCTTTCCCCTGAAGATAGCTACCCAGTCCTAGATCAGCTGATGATGAAAATGTTAGCAGGCCTACGAGCTGCACCTGTACAAGTAGGGGTTTGGATACCCAAGGCAAAAGTAGGTCCGACTGCTGACTATTTCAGGCCCTTAGGAATGCCCAATACTTGTGATAGGCTTGTTGATGGCACCATTGCTGCTGTAGTCATGAAAGCAACTTGTGCCTATATGCATCCCTCGCAGGTCGTCATGAATTGCTTTAAAGAACCGCAGCATGCTGTCCATGCCATACAAGCCTTACTGGATAGCAATACTCCCGTGGCTGCACTACTAGTTGATCTATCAAAGGCCTTTGAGCGGGTTAATCCCTATTGGATCTTACATATCCTGCGAATGCGTAACGCGCCGACATGGGTCTGTAATTATGCCAAATACATCCTCTTTGGAAGGCTCATCCGCCATAAAGTTCAAGGCAGACTTCTGCCGCCTAGGGCGGTGCATGTGGGAGTTGACATGGGAAGGTCTTTCTCAGTGTTCCTATTCTGCTTGGCAATGGACCCGATATATCACTATATGAATCGTATCCCCCGGGTCCTTAGTGTTCAGGGATACATTGACGACAACACGATTGCAGGACCAGGACATGACATTACCTGGGTTAGTAGAGTCCACAAATGCTATCAATGTTGCTGGTCGGCAGGTTTTCAAATTGACCAGCATGCCTGTTGGCAAGCTATCAGCACTGACTGTCCCCCCTTTTCAGTCCAATCCCTGCCTGGGCGGATCGAAAGTGAAGTTATTCTCCGGCAAAAGAAATACCCCACCGCACGAGCAGCGATCTTATCGGCTATCCTTTCCCAAAAGACACTCCTACTTGCACGAGCTGACAAGTGTATAGGGTTGACCCCTCGAGAAGCTTGCGGTATCCTTAATGGAACTGACTATACACCCATATGCTCCTTGCTGGCACTAGAGTGTAACTGTAGATGTAAAACAGCTCTAGTAATCAACAGCCCGCTTCCAAGCTGGGTGCTCCGTCAGTTAGATCAGTCAGGTTTCGGGGCACACTGCATCCAAGGTGTTGCGACCTCTCTCGGACTATTATTGCTAGGGCGCGCCCAATTGTCTGATCGTGACTTATGGACAGTAACTACACACCCTACTACCCTTAAACAAATTAATCCTAAAGCTGCCGAAAAGTTTATACATCGGCTCAGGCTGTTTCGGCAACCAGTCCTCTCAGTTGTCTCTAAGAGCATTGCTTTCAATACGTTTGCACAAAGTGTGGTACTATACACTACATCCTATTTTGGTGCTGCCACGGAAGATCTTCAAATGCTACGCGCGGCAGCAACGGAACTCTTACTAGGACGAAGTTGGATTGGACATGACCTCCTTGCATTCGTATTTCGACTGTGTAAAATTGCACCACTACTTGACCCGGGCGTAAGTATCCTTGTTTCTGCATTAAGGCTATTTCTGCGAAAAGGAGGAAAGGTTCATGAACTTTACATTGAAACTCCACCGGCAGTGAACAGACAAACACACGAAGTTAGGATACTATGGCAAGCGTGGGCACGTGTCGTTGGGGAAGGTGTCCTAACAAGAGCAGTATCAGGAAGTGGTACAATCAAACAACGAATAAACGCAGTCAAAACATGTGTGCTCCATCACATGATGCAGCTAGCATCTCACTATATTCGTAATAAGGTGCTAACAGCAGGATGGACGGGAGGAATCAGCTGGGCATGGCTCAGCCATGCTTGCGAGGCCAACAAGCGATGGATTCCTAGTATTACTAGGTTCACCTTGTTACGCTGGGCAGTCAATGAGGATGATGATGAGTGGTTAGCACGACGTGGCCAAAGCCGGCAAAAAAAAAGTGCTCTCTGTGCAAACTTTGGCCGTGCATACCCACTCGGCGGCTATCAAACTGCAATTTGTGAAACATGTATAGTAACCAAACAGCTGACGGCCTTCACGACAGACTCCCTTGTCAGACTACTTGAGGCATCACGCAGAGTACTCCCTACACAAGAAGAACTACCGGTAAGTGAAGACTGGGAAAAATGCATTGCATGTTCAAAGGGAGACAATACTGTAGGACATTGGATTCGGTGGTGTGTAGTACCTATCAGCGCGTTAAGAAGCCTGACAGGAGATGATTCAATACTGTCGCTGGCCGAAGGGTCAAGAAAGAGCGCTAAGCACTTAGCAATAGCATCGCGAGTAGTTCATCAATTCAGGTTGCTACTACGGGAATCAGGTGCAATGAGACATCAAATCTCTGCTCCCCTTACCCCCATGAATACCTGGATACATAACCTCGTGCAAAGAGTACAAACAGAACTACCCCTGGACCTTCGTATGCAGCATATAAGGACACAGTTAGTTTCCGCCCACTGTTCTGTTGATGACTCGCTACTCTCATGCTGTGACAAACCCCCACTTCACATTTCGTGTGCCCTTGCCCCTGCTCGAGTATGCATTACTCGTGAAGCAGTGGAAGCCAATCAAACAGTTGCGGTTGTCCCCTTAGGCTCTGAACCACTGCAATTAATTCAGCAAACTATCCAGGTCGGAACAGGAATTTCCCCAAATGTCTCGCTCTCCACTTTCCAGTGTGAGTGTGGTGACTATCATTGCCGTCTTACGGCATTACAGCCTATAGGCACTGATGAAGTACTTAGTAGCTGTCTCAATTCGGACAAAACTACACTACTAGTACAATTTGACGGGTCCTGTCATGCTGATAAGGGAACAGGTGGGGCGGGCGCTGCTCTCTTAGAACTCCAGCGAGAAGGACTAACGCTGCTCAAATGGAGAGCTATTGCACTACCTAGCTGCCCAGACAATATCTTTGCTGAGGCGGTGTCAGCTAATCTCGCAACCGACCTTTTGTGTGAAGAAATGGTACACAGAAGCTACGCAGTTGACCAGGCCTACTTACAAGGGGATATCCTCCCCATCGTAAAGCACTTAGCCTTTGCAGGACGCTTTCGTCGGATCGACCTACAGCCTATTATACAGCAAATTCGCCGGAAACAATCGAGGTTTTTTGACCATGGAAAATGGGTATACCGCCCAAGAGAAACCAATATACTCGCAGACTATCTTGCTGGAGTAGCGAGCCGAGCGGCACAGGCCTCCCCAGCTCATATAAGCGAGCCTACCGAAATCGTGGTCGAAGCGCCCTATCAGTTGGCCATGCGATCTGGAGCTATTGTACTGGAAGAGAGGCCGTTAGGTGTTACGATCCTATTACTTACCGAAGTCCCGACTGTAAGCATAGAATTGGTAAATAAATTTATGATGCAAACTGCAAACCAGCAATACCGCAAAGAGGTGGAGGCCTATTTAGCGGGCACTGCCAATCTCACGAAACCTCGAGTAGTAGAGTATCCAGCTTCTGCAACAGACTGTCTGGGCCGACTGTATGGCAGAGGTCCGTGTGCTCAAAGACTGCCACGAAAGGTAAGATTACTCCTATTTGGAAATACGCACCAGGAAGTTGACATGGTCGGCGCTTTCTACGAAATCATGCGACGACTCCTTCGCAGCAGTCACGTCCCACACATAGTAGATCTGAGAGCGATACTTATTGATCTGCTAGGGTTAGTACCGCTGAATCAGCGGTTTGCTGTGGTCAAGCGACATCCGCTAATTGTAATGAATGCAGGGGCAAGTGAAGCGTGTGCTAAAATTGAAAGGGAACACCATATCACTTGTCCTCCAGCATTATATCACCTCAGCCTTCAAATTGAATCAGCAACACAAGCTCTTGTTAACCACCACCTGCCCGTAAGGAGGCCACAATATGCTGCTCATGTCAGAGGTGCTGCTTTTCGAACTCTTGAATGGTATGAAGAACACATTATGATCTCTTACTACAAGGAACTAACGAGAAGGTGTCACGTAACATCAGCGATCTGGGTTCATGATGGACTCTGGCTCCCAAAAGAAATCTCTCCACATTTACTTTATGAGGCTGAACGGGCAATGCTCCATCAATTACAGCTAGATTCATGCGATCCCCCCCTTTTCAGTTTACGTGAACTCGCCGCAGATGCTCAGGCTCTTATACAGACTCTCGATGATGTCAACGTGGCCACAAATCTCTCCCCCCTCCCCCGTACCGAAAGGAAAAGAAACACCGAAAGTGAGCTATTCGGGACGAGACCCATCCGATGGAACACACAAGCACCAACATCGGGCTACGATACCTTTACGGAACGCATGGCCAAACGGCGTAGAGCAACCTAAATACCCATTCTATGTACCTCAGCCAAAGAACACACACTAGGGTAGTCGGTTTTTCGGTTTTGTCAAGCTTATCGAGCCCCTCAGTCCAATGAGTTTGATAAGTGCGGTAGAACCTGCTATTGGTTCTCATCCTTTTTTGTTTGATCACCTTTCTCTGCTTAACTGCTATGAGGCAAGGCATAATTGTGCAGCTCATGAGCCGTTTTATGCTCACAGGTAGTTAATTTTGTACTCCATATCTCTGCCAATGGGCACGGAGAGCGAGAGACCTAGACAAAAACCATTGCCATGCTCAGCGAACCTGTTATCCCATCAAGTCACTCAGTTGCGAAAAGGCTTGGCTAAGGCAACTGACAATGCAAGCCTAGCCGGTACGGGCACTGAAAATGCTATCAATCAACTGAAATTGGCATTAAGGGCGCTCGATCAAGCTCTAGTACTCCTGGCAAACGAAGAAGGGAATCACGTAGTCTCAACACGAGAATCGAGTGAAGAACAGGCTGACCGGAAATCTTTGACTGCCATTGATCGAGCCAAAATCTTTCAGAGATGGGAGGCAAGTCGGCGGCAAGAAAAGCACGGCAAGCAACAGAGTCAGATTTCTGTGAAGCGGAAGTTGGATGAGTGAGCAGACTTATCGCTGCACATTGTGTTTGTGCCACAAAAGAGTCATCAGCGCAGAGGACAAAATGACTGGTCAACTGAGGGGTTGTCTTGCCAGTTGAGCACTACTCCTCTCTCCCTCTTTGGCTTCGATACTAGGTAGCGAGATTCTAACGGCACTCTACATATCGACCTCCCTCCTGTTGCTTCTCTCTATCTGGTTTAATTCGATTGTGCCTGTCTTATTCAAGTCTGCGCTCCCCTGTTCCATGAGCCACACTCCAACTAAGTACCTGATCGGTAGTACCGAATGTCGAGGATTTTATGCATATCCCACCTTTTGGCTCCACAGTAGCGGTACTATGCAGTAACTGACCAAGATTGTGAATTTATCATTTACCTCATGAATTATTGCTACTCTCTCCCATAATCGTCCTTGGGTGTAATTTCCTCCATAACCATGCAATGCAATGGACCTGTCAGAAGTATGTTTCGCTTTCCCTTTCTAAGACTACACAGGGTACTTCTGTCCAAAGACGTGACAGGGGTCCCTCACATAAACAGTCAATGGACTCCTGTGGTCCCGGAATTCAACCGTCTTACATTCCTCCCCCACATGAATGGTGTTAGTCTGTTGAATTCAAAAGAGATCACACAATTTCAGTTACTGGACTGCCTGCCATGGCGTGTGCCACATCGGATGCATCAAGCTGTGATGAACGACTTCTACATATTAAACGCGTCATTAATAAGTACACAGCTTGCTGTACTTTATTGGACAATTTGCAGTCCGCCCACTACCATTTGCTCAAGGCGAAGCAACAGGCCAGGGAAGTATTCTGGGTTGACATACCAATGCCAGAAAAGCTTGATGAGAACATTCAAGCGCAAGTCACTTTACTTCACATGATCGCTGACTACAAAGCCCACATCGTACGTGAAATGGAATACGCTCAAAACGAGCTGTTAGTCCCAGTGGTGTATCCCGATGGCATTGAGATCAGTTCAGATGTAGGCGAAGAACTACATGATGTGAGAGAGAACTGCTTCCCGCGCTCACCTTAGCAATGGTTATACCAAAGACTGAGAAGTGCCAGCGCTATAAAAAAGCAAGATGATGATGTGCCTCCAAACTCCCTGTTCCCACCTTTCCTGAGCTATGAGCGACTGGCTAGCCCCAATGTAGTTACGCCGCGAATAGCGCAATTTTGTCCAGCTATTGAGAAAATAAGAACACGAGTGTTTTCAGCTTGAGTGACATGTTACATTAAAGCTTTACCATGCCGGCAGCCACTGGAATTTTAATACAGGGTAACGAAGTTCATAACATTTGCCAGTACACGTAGTTTATCGGCTCAGACATAGTGCAGACAATACAGCTGACCTAATGATGTGCTACCTTCAATGTTGCTAACTTTGTTGCCTGACACCACCATACATAGTATAAGTTTCCCTCAGCTGCCAAGCCACGGTGCTTTTCCGACCAAAGACGTGTCGGGACTGCACCTGGCAAACGCTCCACCCTCATAGCCATGTCGACCGCGCTCATGACATTTCTGAGGAACTACCATTGGAAAGGTTATAACGTCGAAACCATTCAGAGCACTCCAAATATGCTGACAAATCTACATCGCGGCAAGTATCCTATCCATAGGCTATGTCGCAATGTCAACATAGAGTGTAGGGCATTTAATTTGATGGAAGTATGCACATGGCTCAATGGTGAAAAATGGAACATCTTATGGGCTGAAGATGAATCATGGCTTCCGGAGGAGACGACAGTAGTGATGGGGGCTACACTGCCCCATGGATTCCATAAGGTCATTCCTCGAGAGTGTGACGAGGTTTACCTGCAGGCTTGGTTGAATATCGCAGGATACGGTGGTTTCTATCCCTTCGCGGCAGAGGTGCGACACAACGGATATGCATGCTGGGCCAACTCCAGACGCTTTGCAATAGTTGCAAAGAATGCCCAACAATGTGCTATTATTGCAGAAATTATGCATGCTTATAATATATTAGGTAATCGCATTGAAACACTGCAGCCAACCCTAGAAGGAATTGCACTGAGTGAGCAATCGCGAATCAACAGTGCTGTCCATGAAGATGATCGACCGTGCTTTGATTTCCGGCTCTCGCAAGAGTGCCAAGCTGCGATAGCAGGCCAGTTTCCTAATCATGCAGATGAAGCGGATAGGATCTTCCAACTCAGTGAAGGTATACAAGTGCTGCAAATGCAACATAATGACCTTGTCCAAGAAGCTAACCGAGCACTTTACCGACTACAGCAAAATTGGTATGCCCTCAGTGAAGCTTATGCAACCATCTTCACCGACCTGTGAGGCCCAACGATTTAGCAGAAGTCAGGTGAAGTTGATCGTCAGCAAATCAAAAGAGGAACTCACTGGTCATCCTTTCCTGTGTTTATTCTCGCTTATCACGCAAATAACCTTTAAGGGAACTGCACCACATGCTCACCTTGTAGGGGCACTTTCATCCTTTGTGATATTGTTGGTGGTGACTGCAGTGTGAACATGCGCGTGTGTTTGCTCACAGGTTCTTCATCCCTCCTAAGCTGGCATGTCTAACAAGCAATATCCCCTACACACCTATTAGCTGGTTATATGACAGTCCTGTGTAGTTGCAATTAATGAATGTTCACGAAGGGCTCAGGATGACCCCCAACCCGCATTTAACTTGTCTATCCTTGTTCAGTGGTATTAACTCGTGCACAATTGGTTACTTGCTTGATGTCCTAGGCCCTTCTCTAAGTCAAAGGTGTGAAGATTAGATGGGCGTTTACTTCAGTGATAACGGGATAGGAACATAATTAATCTCCTCCATCATACTGGCTGAGATACCCTAGCGAGACAGTCGGCTTAGAGGCATGACCGACATGATCCAATACTCAACATATCATAAATGAAGTAACCATGTCGGTCACGTTGCCTTTCCGACCAAAGACGTGTCGGGATTGCAACTGACTGACAACAACATCAGCTAACTGCCATCTCATTCTTCACTCTCACGATAAATGCAAGACAGCAATATTTGTGTATAGTGGGCGTCCACTCTCTCTACCCGTACTGCCATGGATTATGTGCGACTCCGCGGAGAAGAACACCACTTCTCTATGCCAGTTAAGATGATCTTATATAGCTTGGAAGCAGCGCAAGACCTTATGGTGGCTGTACGAGACCTCAGGCGCACAGTACGGCTAGTGAAGAGTGGATGTGTCACCTTTTTTCCAGAAGAAGCACATGGACTGCAGTTGATATATAACACTTTAGAAGCTGACCTCCAGCAAGTTGAAGTGGATGGACAGCGCATCACACAGCATCTCTTGACAGCACTAGCAGCATCGTACGAGGACATAGTCCGAGTGGCAGGTTTTAGTCGCCCGTCTACACGAGGTGTGCGGGTCAACCACCTATACTTAGTCCCAGCTGCTGATGGAGGCATGACCGATCAGGCGGGACTTGCCCCAGTGCCAATAGATGCCCGACCATTTCGGTTAATCATTCAGACAATACATATCACTGCGACCCTGGGCGGATTCTTGGACCGCAGAACCATGCGGCAAGCAGCTGATACAGTAGTGGAAGTTGCTTTCCTACTATTACGGTCAGGGGTGCCACCGAACCTCCGCATCTGGACCACCGCAGCCGTTGGAACTAATTCAACGATGCAAAGACTCCAACCTAACACGCTCCTAGCGGAAGTGGCCAGAATGATGGCTCCCGCCATAAGATTTAGTCTTCTCGTGCAGGACCCGCCCACTGCGGCCATTCGCAGTCCCGACAGAGAGTTGAGTGCGCCGGAGGTCGTCCTCCTATAACAAAACAGTGAAATGGCTGTGGATTTTAGAGTTGCCGCATAACAGATCGGTGCAGCAACATGGTTTATGTGCCACTCATTACCTATGTGTGCCATCGTTTGCTCAAGAGTTGATACCTCACAACACAAATCCAACAATACCACTCAGTAGTTATCGGTTGAGATCACTAGATGTTTCCAAGCAATTACGCTAGACACGGAGACCTAGTCAGACAGCGCATACGGAATTGCCATGGTGACGAAATGAAGCACTTAGACGTTGTGGATGGAGTTATCGGAGCAACCTCGCTCGAAGCAAGACCTCCATCTGCAGTGATAGGAGACAACATCGAACTGCTAATTTTGCACCTACGAATGCCTGATGTGGAGACTTGGATTGCACACACTGCTACACACGCAGTAATCCGAATCGAAGAGCAACAAATTCAAGACTATCTCCTCATATCCAATGGACTCATGCATAGGACCCCTTGCGTTTTTTCGATCAAGGAAGGGACGGTAGATCGCCTTGATGATGGGCTCCTTGAACAGCTGTCCCGTGAAGGAATAGGCCTCACGGATTCATCTACAATGTACATTGCCACAGCTTATGTACAACACAGTTACACTGAACTTACTCACTGTTTAACTTTTTTGATGAATCAACTGGCGCGAAGCAAGGACTATGCTTATCATCCTTAGGTGTGATATTGCCAATTTAAAAATTCTGGCAAAAAGAGAGTTGTGTTTCCGCCAAGGCAGCGTGCATGATCAGCATGTGCATTCATGAGTACACGTGACTTTGGTACATGTCTACAGGTAGAGATACGGCATCATTCTTAGTATACCCTACCGCATACCTGTGGCTCAAACCACCGTCCCATGTACAGGGCTCCCACTCCTCTGACCAAAGACGTGTCAGGGGAGTACCCTCTCTCTATTCTGCCTTCCCTCTCTTTTGCCACGTCTTCTTCCCCTCTCTTTGGCTGCCCCCTATTGCCACCTCTGCTGCTGTCCGTAACTGTTGGCCCCTCGTGTTTACTTTCTGGTCCGTCCCTCTCACTCGTCTGTGATTGTTTCCTCTCCTCTCTCTTCCTGCACACCGTTCCTGCTTCTGCCATACCCTTGTAAACCCTGGTGGGCAGTCATGGCGCAATGGATCGGTGATAAGGTCACGCTAAAAGCAGGCCCACTGACTGGGCCTGACCAAGCGGGCCCAGCTGGTGGCAGTAATGATACAGAGGCTCACAGTGAACACCAGCGACTTGAGTACAAAGAGTCCTACATTGCGGAATACGACGGCATCCAGGTCTATCGGCAGCAAGGCTGCTATGAGCACGCCAAGCAGCTCCATGCATGGTCCTTCTACGAATATAGAATGTGCATCAATGGCGAATGTTGGAACATTATTCTCAATGATGACATGAAGAGCCCAGTGGACTGGACCTATCCAGGGTCCAGTTCCGCCAAGCTGTCACATGACTTTTGTCATATAGATACCGAAGCCAGTGATGACGTCTACACCAATTTTTGGTTTGTGGAAATGGGAGGCCGGCAGATCTGGCCCTTCTATGCCACAGAGTCCTTTCAGGAGGATTTATGGATTTGGGTCAGTCCCAGAAGATTTGCTGTCATCACGAACCACCGACACAATGAGAAATTGAATCATTTCTATGTTGACCGGATGCATGAACAAAATATCCTGGCGAATCGCACGCCCTGCTGGCCCTTCACAGAAATGACCAATAGCTCAGGCAAGGTGATGGACAAAATTATTGCCCTGAACAGAGAATCCCGCTGTAGTTCAGCAGCTCACGAAACTTTCAAGACTGGCTTTGAACACAAAAGTGCCATAAAGTCTATGCCGCGAAGAGAGGAGAACTTGCATGGCAAGAGGAAGTACACAGACCCCACGGGACAGACAAGTACCCAACAGCTCGACCCGACTGGGAATTACAGTGAACGCGACTTGCAGAAACTCAATGCGACCTTTGCTGGTCGATCGGAGCCGCAATCACCCTCCATGCCAAATCATACAACAAGCAAAGTCACAATGTGGCGGCATGGTGAGGGACCGCCGCTAGGACCTGCAACAGAGGGCCGGGCCCGGGCCGCTAAACAGCTGGCGTATGCACGCACTCTATTAACCTTCGTAATGGAGGCAGCCACCCAAATGGAAGAAGTCGTGGGCAACTTGGTGCAGATCGAGCATGAACAAGCCACGGCTAAAGAGGAAGAGTTGGTTCAAGCTGCTTCAGCTGCTCCGACAGAATCGTGCACAGATCCAGCTACAGAGGGAAGTCAAACCTGAGTGACATTAGACTTTTGACATCTGCATGCTGTCTACAGTCCGAAGGAACTGCAGCGAAGACTGTGGCTCTTTCCTCACGCTGAGGATGCAGGACATAAAAAGATGGTAAGTGCACTAGTTGCTATATCTGCTACCAGATTTCTGGCAGTCGAGTAGAGGAGTCTTCTTGCATGGGACCCCTTGCCACGCTGCTCGATAGAAGGCCCGCAGAATTTTCAGCTCAAATAAAAGCATCGGACTCCTGATCCTCACCGAGACTTTCCTGATACAAGTCTTGTCACATACCAACTAGATCGATCTTTAGACCTATGGGATCCTAGATATGCTATACAGCACAGGCCGTTTTCTTCTGACTGGCTACTATGTTTTCGTTGTATCAACTTGCAAGCCCTTGCGAACTGTTCTCTTGTGATCTGCTAAGCAATATCGGCTCAAATTTAGATGGTCTGATATGTTACTAGTCCTTTTACAGTTCCTTATACACCCCTCTGCATCCTGCCTAGGCATCTATGAATTTCGTGGTTGCAAATATAAGTGCGAGGCCTCTCTGGCTAAAGACTGTCAGGGTTGCCTCCGATTACTTATTTCCAGGGGTAAGTATGCGACTCCGTGTCTGCCATGGGAATCCGTGGTGAAACAACCCTGACGATGGACGTCGTGGAACGGACAACCCTCGGATGGGATATTATTAAACAGACGGCTAAGGTGCTCAGGTTGGACTCACCTTTCCAAGTGGTCCTATATGCAGCCAGCTCGTCAGCAATCCAATTGCCTTTGAGGCCGTTCAGTTCGACACAGATACAAATGAGGCAACATTCTGCTATATAGTGCAGTCGTTACAAGTCCCGTCAGCACAGCAATACCGAGACCTTCTCACTGCCATTTGTCACAAGGATGTGATTGATGTAAGCTATCTTCTTGGTAAGGGCGTAGGCCTTATGGACATGACAACGGAGGAAGGGCATATTAGTACATTAGTAGCTTCAGCTATCCTTCGAGACCACTCTGCTGATCCGTACGCTTACCAGCCTACCGCTGGCCACTGTTTCCCTCGACATGGAGCCACACTAACTTACCTACTGCTACAAGCCAATGCTGACCCCAATATCATTCCGCCCAAAACAAAACCTACCACCATGTTGGAGTTAGCAGTTGAGTTGGGCAGCTCACAGCATGTACAAATTTTGCTTGAAGCTGGTGCCTCGGTGATGCCCGTGAAAGGAGCGCTCCCACCCCTTTTTCTTGCTGTCCTCCATCGACACAGGACTAATGTACAGCTGCTCCTAGACGCACAAGCGGACCTGTGGCAGGAGATTACGATTGCCTCGGTGCTTTGCCACTCCCTGGAATGGTATGGTTATCCTGCCCGTAAAGAAGTTTTCAAAGCTGTACAAGCTGCTGCTTTGCAGAGCACTGAAGACACAGTCATTGACATTTTACAGCGTGCCAGTAGCCCCTCCGACGTAGCGAGAAGTGAGCAACTTTCTCAGGTGCGAATCAAATTCACTGCTCTGACAGATAGGGCCACCGCTATCATGCAACAAATAGTGTGGAAATATCAACACATCATCGAAAAACAGTCTCGACAGACAAATTTCACCACATTTAGATGGCGCAGAATACTCGATGGCCTGTCTTTACCAGTACAACTACGCCCTGAGCTGCAGACACCCCCTGAAGCTCAACCAGGAAGAAACATTCCTACACCAAGTTGACTAATTGCGTGCTCCAGATGACCATTTTCCCAGTAGGATGCGGGCATCAGGCAAAAAGGAACTCTGACCTGCTTGTTATCTTAAGACACACGAAAGGACGTACGCATAAAAATTTTTTGTTTCATTTGAACCATGATGTTTGCAATGCACTAGTACTGTGTGCTCTGTCACAAAGAGATACTGCTCCCTGCGATCCCATCGGCTCAAGAGACAGTCGTAGCCAGTCTTGCCCTTAGCTCAGTTCCAGGAAAGGGACATACAGCTCCTCCTAACCACGTTAAGGGATTGAAATAGCCAACTTCCCGGATATTGGGCGAAGGGTATTGCTACAGCTTCTTCTCCATTCAACAAAGTACATATTGATCTTTCGTGCATAGGGACCACATTCCACGATAGTATCCATCATTGCTCATTTCACTTCATCCTGCTTCTCCCTCCCTTCCATTTGACGTCTGGTTTCTCTGGCCAAAGACGTGCCAGGGTTACCAGCGCCTCCCTTCACCTCCTCTCCCATTCTTCTCTTTTCTCTCTCTCGTGCCTGGATTCTCTGACTAAAGACTGTCAGGGCTTCCAGCTTTTTCTTTCTGCTTCCTCCCCCTGATTCACCTCTTTCGCTCACTACGTGAGCGCTGCCTAGCTTAGCCATTGCTCCTGAGTCTCAGTGTCCTGGATATTTGATTTGATCCTTCAAGTTTGCGCTCTGGGTGCTTGAACTGCCTGGCCAAAGACGTGTCAGGTTTTTCAACACTTGCCCCCCCCTCTCCCCCCCCTTTTTTAATTTTGTTTTGTTTGGTTGTGTGTTGCGCTGTTGGCCCTTCCTTGTTGTTGCCTGCTTTGTTTGTCTGTCTCTTTGTTCCTCCCTGTCGGTTTTTCTGTTGTTTTTTCCAATTGGTGTGCTTGAGTCTTCTGACCAAGGACGTGTCAGGATTCTCAACACCTCCCTCCCTCCCCCGTTCTTCTATTCTACAGCCAAATCAGTTGCCCAGGAATTCACAGTGTGATGTCTCTGCTTTCCAGAGAACAGGTTACGAAGTCTTGGTATGAAAAGAACCCAAATATCAGTTTCTTTGACTTGCTCTACGCAATTGAACAGCACAAGAGCATTTCGACTGAATACGGGCTGAATGTATCGATTGAGCAGCACTGGCGATTTGGAGACCCCCATAAGAAGACAGCTGCACCGGATCGGCATGACTATGAAATTGCCACGGTCGACGGGAGCGAAACCTTACCTGGACCTGATTGGCACAAGTTGTACCGATGGTTGGTTAGTCAGAGCTCAGCGTTTCTGCCCTACCACACGGTATATCTGGTGACGGACAATCGGGATCTGCAATCAGACAAGGTCAAGTCTGTGCCTGGACTTAGCCATTGGCCAATGGTCGCTGCTTGGTGGAAAGAACGGCTACGATATGTCGGTCCATATGGCGAACTCACCACAGTTGTCTTTGTCCACATTTCGGCTGACACTGGTCTTCACAAGGTACACCCGACATGGGCTGGGACGTACATCCTTGATGCTTGTGTATTCCTCTTTCCGACCATCAACTTTGCACTGATTGACAGCGATTGTGTGCCTGTGACCCTCTTTGAGATACGAGAACTTTGGCTAGCGAGCACTGATCCAACCCTCCCAGCTACGCCAAGCAAAGTTGCAAAAAGCAAACTGCCAAGTCCCATTGCATCATCGCACAAACGTGCGCGCTCTGTGGACACGGGCAGGGATATGCAGCAACCTGGCCCACCATCGAAGCTGTCCAGATCGCATAGTGCTGACCATATTGCTGTCCGAACAGCTGACCCGCTACGAGCTCCGCCACTTACCTATGGTGCCGATCTGGCAGATGAAGTTGACTATGGTGGGTCACCAGACCCGAGTCCCCGCATGTCTCGTCGGGCGTCGTCCAGCAGCGATGACTCTTCACCGCCTGGGTCAACTAAACCTACCCGGAAAGACAAAACAGCCGAGGATGAAACTGCCGCTGAGTGTAGGCCCAAAGGAGTCATCTGAGTGAGTGAGGCATTCACTGAAATTAACGCGGGCCTGGTCATTGTATTAGCTTCAGGTCATGAGAGCCCTGTGCCCATCACTGTATTGGAGGACTCGGATACTGATCCTGACGAACTAGCCCACGTTATTACCAGTGCCTATCATAGACATGTCGAAGCCTACCTTGCTACTACATATCCACCTGCGGACGTTGAGCAAGCAGTTGCTAGTGGATTACTTGGCTCTCCTCTGCTTGGCACGTCCACCCGGGTTACTGCAGATTGGTGCCATGCGTGGAGTGTGTTGGGCCAGTGGTCTGGATTAGTCACTTTTCCGGTCCCAGCCTCTGGAGTCTGGCCGCGCCACGGTCATCTACGGAGAATCCTTGATGGCTACCAAGGTAGACAACCCAACTTCCACAAATGGGCTCGGCCTGCCTATGAGCAAGGAGCCCTTCCGACCCTTAGCCTGCTGCCGGGTGAAGTCAGCGTACGAGTACTACCGGGAGACAAGATGTACCAAGCCATGACAATTGAGCCACACTATATGCGGCCTGTTATCCTGCATGGGTTTGGCACTACTGCCAAGAAAAGAATGCCCAGCAGTCTCGCTGAGCTGGCCCAATTTGGCTGGTTGCCGCTGGCTGCGGCTTTATTTGGGACACAAGAATGGAAGCCCCAATGGTTGCATCCCAATTTCCTTCCAGTGGTTGGTCTGCGACTGCATGCCAAAGTGCCTCCTGTTCCTCTCTCCCAAGCTCAACTCACATTGCTGTGTGGACTGTGGCACCGGAAGGAACAATCTGTACCTTCATGTACATCGCTGCAGCAGGCAGCTCCCCTCACGTTTGGTCTTCCGTTACCCTTCAGAGAGATGGCTAAGTGGGAAGTCACCGTCAATGAGCAGGCCATAGATATGGGGGAAGTGTCCAAACAGCACTACAGTGGGGGCCAAACCGCAGATGCGCTGCCCTTAGCCCTCACAGGCTCTGCAGAGTGGGCCTCCTGGGTCTTTTCCCTCGCTGAAGTCTGGCAAGATGACGCCCCGATGCAAGACCGACCCCTTGAAGTGCATTGCAGTGGACTAGGGGGTGGCCTACTTAGTGGCGAGCATGAATATGATATTTTTCTGCAAAATCTTGCGCAAACCAAGGTGTATGGCCCATCGCTTGCGATGACAGATGACTGGGAAGAACATATCACCCAGTTGGGCCTCACCAAAACTGTGCATGAATATGTGATCTATCAGCTACTCTCCACGGCAGAAGGATGGACAGCTTGGCGAGATTTTCTCCCTGGACAGTTCGCTGATCAACAACTGCTGCTCACGCGAGCGATTCGCCTAATTGAGACTGCGAATATCCGGCCAGCCCATGCCAGGCCACCACACCCGACCTGGACAACAGCAATTATGCAAATCTTTCGTTGCTACCATCCGCAAGGCAAACATCTATTTCTGAAGTCATGCTTTCCACAGTTAGTCACCACAGCGGCAGCAAGCGGTTTCAGGGATGTCAACGTGCACGGTTTTTCGGCAGGGTCCTATACGGGCCTTACTGTCTATGAGATCCTGAGTGCGTTTGCTGTGTTCCCTGGCATCACCAAAGTTGCTGCGATTGCGACGCCACCAGAGATGATGAGACTTGCCACGGGCGAACGCACAGTCACACTGGTGCACTGCCTGGAGGACCGGCTTTGTGTGTGGAAACCTGACTCTCTGACAGAATTCAACTATCAGATTGTCCTGATAGAAGGGCACCCCACATGGAGTGGACGTGTTAAACACTCCTATGGCCACTTGCTCTTCATTGATCTTGACGAAGGGGTTCATGAAGTCCAAAGACTACAAATCACTACCCCTCAAGTCATTCCACATGGGGTACGTTGCGAGGGTCTGCTGCGTGTACTTTCATGGGTTAGCTTTGACCTTCCTGAACATCTCAAGACAACTCTAAGTTCTCTGTTAGTAGCAGCTGGTGAAGGGAACACTGAACTGCACACAGTGCCCATTGACGGAAGGGATATCCGGGATGGCCAGCCTGAAACGGAAGCTGAACTGCAAGCGGCCCTGATTGCGATGATTCCCACACCGGGAGGGTCCCATGATGAGGGAGGATTGCTAGTCCGCAACTTACTGGCGGAATTCCTGCGAGGCTTTTCCCTGCGCACCCTCATCTTCCTCCTGGACATGGTGCTTCCGCAATTAGACGCCTATCATGCGGGACGGCAGCTCCAACATCTACAGCCTTGGGTCAGTGTAGAACTTGCTCAGCAGAAGAAGCGAGGACAGACTGGAACACGGTTACAGGTTACCTATCAATATGAGGCGTATGCCGGATTTCATGTCATCCACCTACATACTGATGGTGCCCCACTCCTGCTATTTAGTGCACCTTCCGATGTTCCAGCGCTGTCGCCGCGTGCTCTCTGTGAAGCTGGGAACCTGGGCAACTTGGAAGCGAACGTGATGGCAGGCAGAGCCCTACTGGGTATATTCCAGTTGCCAGACAATCAGCAGCGTTGTGTCATAGCATTGGTACATGAGAAGGTGATGTCGAGCGGAACTAGCAAAAACCCTGTTCAAAGAGCGCTCAAGCGCATTGCCCCAAAGATGCTGGAGCTTGTTATTGTCTCTCTGCCTATTGCTCGGACCTTTTGTGGGCGACTTTTGGACCAGCATCTTAAAACAATGAGTTATTTTGATCCTGCACAGGATTGGCTGAAACCCATTGAAGACCACCCGTCCATGGCCGTTGTTTGGGAAGAGCTGGCCTTTCTGGGAGACACACGCAGCCGCCATGAGCTCTTAGTGTTTGCAAAAGCTAACCAGTCGCGCCTACCATTGGCAATGGGCATCGTGCAGCCGCATATACCTGTTCGCCGTATGGCTAGCGAGCGCAAAACGCAACTGACTGATGCGTTAGTCAGAATTCTGAGCCGATTTTTGACACCAGCCGCGATCTTGATGGATGGGGCCCATGACAGTTACTATCGTGAATATCTCCTTCCTCTAGCAGCACACGGTGATGGACATGTCCTGACAGTCTCAATTGCACTCTTGTTGGCCATTATGACTGGAAGATCTGACTTATGTATTGCAGGGGTTTTTGGTGCTGGCAAAACGCGGTCCCTTGCGGTCCTGCTGATTGCCCTAAGCTGCGAACTGAATGACTTTGTTGCAATCGTCTACACTAAAGAGAATGTAGCTGCCAAAGCACTAGCGGATCAAGTGAGTGATCTTGCGCCCCCCACAATCAAGAACTTCGGCAGGCTAATTGGACGCATGGAGGAGGGCAAAGGAGAGGCGTACGCCTCCAAAATTGACGTCCGATGTAGTGACCGTAATAGAATCATCTCACATAAGAATATACTCATCGCAACAGGTGGCTCAGCTACGGCGGAAATGGCGATGCGCTACTCCACTTTTGGCCATTGGATTTCTCGCACCTGGCTTGCCTTTATGGACGAAAGTCAACAGTATGGCAATTACCATGAGATTGCAGCTCTTGCGGCCATACAACAGCCAATGCTGACTGTCTTTATTGGAGACCACAGGCAAACTCCAGGAGGGCTATCCAAAGGCCGAGCAGCGGCTGTCAATCGACGTAAACTGTTGCAACGGCCGTTGGGGCTCCGAGCACTTGATAAGTCCGGCGACTATTTTCCACCAGCACGAATGGCAGCCCTCGTAGCTCAGCTGTGGCCTGATGCGAGCCAAGATCCGGAGTCAGAGCTCTTCAGTCTGCTGAGACTTGCAAACAAGCCGCACACTGGCCCATGGACATCCACTCCGCAAGATTACGAGCTGCCTGTCGCCCTAAGGCGGGTGTTCCACTGCCGAATTTCGTGCCAGTTGGATGCACACAGCAGCCTCATTGCAGCGGTGCTCGCAGTCTTGCTGATTGCCACAGCACCAGAGGAGTTTGGGGTACCTGCGTGCACCACGACCCTTGAAGCAGCTGGACTCTGTGGTCCTCATCGATGGGGCATCATTCTCCCTAACAGTTCACGAGTTTCAATGCTGACCTACCAAGCCATCGTTGCAGTTCGATATCCGGAGTTAGTCCTCCATGAGTCCAACCATATCTACATTGGCCATTTCGTGCCACATGAGTCCACTGTAGCCATTGGAGGCTTCCGCACAGTATTGTGGAAAGCCCCTAAGGATCTCAGGTCTGCAGTTGAGGATGTGGTTGCCTTCTGTACCTACCTGAAGAATTATTATCGTAACTTGCAACAGGGAGCGACCTCGCAGCTGCTTGTCTTATGCAATCGTACGGCTGTACATAATTTGCTACTCCAACATGGCTTTTAAACCGAGTGGTATGGTGGGCTGCGAGTTTCCACCACCTCCTCTGCTGCAGGAGCGACAGCACGCATTGCTGTCATTGTTCAAACAGGGGTAGGCTTTCTCAGTGGAGGACGGAGAGATTCAACAGCAGACGAGCGCGAGGCCTGCTATGGAAGGGCAACTGTAGCGCTGACAAGAGCCATTGACCATACCTATATTGTCTCGCCTCTTGACATGGCAGGCATGATTGGAATGGCCCAGACAATAGGGGTTTACCATTACTGATACTTCACGCTGAAAGCCCGTGACATTCAGTACCATGGCCCTACAAACTACCCCAGCGACAGATGTGCCATACTGGACTGGGGATTATCGGTACCCTTTACTCCCCAAGATAAACCGCCCCTTGCTATTGCCATGATAGTGACCACCAATGGCACACGAGCGTGGAGACGATATCGGCTGGTAGTGGCATGCAGAGACAGGCTACGGCTTCCCCCTAATGTCCTCGCAGCGCTAGAGTCCCGCACACGTGACCATGTGCTGACGACCAGCGGATTTTTCCCCTGCTCAATTGATCGTGAGTACCTATATGGTTACGCCGCGGATGGTTACAGATCTCCCCTCTGGCTGTGTGCAGCTTACAATGGGTCCCCAGCCCTCGTTCATCGACACAGAGGTCACAAGGTTTTCTTTCATGCTGGTATACAGGATCGACAACTCGTGGTAATCCCTGGTATCCATTATTTTGATGCCCATCGGTTGCAACCTGAGCTTTTGGCCACACTAGATCGCCAATTTGATCCAGGCACTATGAAACTTGCAAGCCCGGAGGGTGCAAGAGACACAGTGAGTGACCCCTCCTCGGATGAAGAAGCAGCTTCTACCGATGGAGAAAGTGATCCAGAAGACCCTACCATCTCATGGTGTCCACCCATACCTGAAGCAGCTGAAGATCCCTCTGAGGACGAGATCTTGAGCGCAGCTGATAAGCTAGCAATGTTAATTGACAATATCCAACCTGACGGAAACCCATTCTGCATACCAGAAAACCTTGGCATTCTCCCGCCGCTGTGGCTCCAGGCGAGACTGACGTTGTCTTTGATTGCCATCCAAGAAAAGTTTGCGCGCGTCTTGCTGAGTGTGGCCGGTGAACTGTGGTTGCGCGGGCAAGGTGCCAAGGTGGAGGATGTCCTTATGCAAACAGCTAGGGCTCTCACAATTGGATTGGCAGAGAAGCTCGCCCAGGCGATGAGCTCGTTGATGAGATTGGCTGAATCCATGGTGACTCCAGAAACTGAATGCCTTTTGTATGCCACTTACTGGGTTCGGCCCATCCTGTCTGAACTCATTGGCTCAGCCCGCGAGAGCTCTGAAGTGAATCGGAGTCGAGCGCCGAGTGGCCCTGTGAAAGTCCTAGTCACAGATCGGCCGCATCGGCGCACTACTGGGTTAGTGGACCTTACGAGTGGCGCCTCTGCCCTCTTGGCATGGTTTCCGGCTAGTTGGGCCAGTAAAATTGCTCCCAAACTCCTCGAGAATGCTCCTGAGAACGCACAGAAACCTCAAGAAATCAACATCACGTGCCCGAAACGTTCCTATGACGAGACTCCCGTGGAAGGAGAAAAGCAGCTGCTCCAAGCAGTTAAATTTGTTGCTAAAAATTTGCCTGGTTTTCACCTGGGGTTGGATGAAGACTTTCAAATGGCTGGAAGCTTCCAGGAGCTCATCAATGGCTACACCACAGGGCTCGTTGAACCATGTATGATGCGAGGTCTCCAACCCCTAGGATCGAATCGTACTACTCTTGAAGTGATTATTCCCTCTCCAGAAGGGCTTACCCCTGAAAAATGGAAAGAAACAGCCACACTGTGCCCACTTGACTGGCCTTCCAACTACAGTCTTTTACTATTGTGGCATATGAATGGGAGCCTTCATCAAACAGAGGCGCGACTCAGGAAGCAACTGTCACACAGCCACATGTTTGCGGAGTGGACAGTCCATCTCGACAGATTTGCGGAGCGAGTTTTATTCCAGCAACCAGCAGTCTATATAGCGGAACATGCCTTGCAAACCAACCTGCGGGAACGAAACTTCCCAGACAGGCGAGTCCGCAGGAGGGTCCCTCCGGAAGATCTGGCTGAACATCGAAGGGCGCTCAGAGCGCTTCATCAGCGTGCTACTGCCCAGCAAGCAGTGAACCCAGTTTCATTTGGGCTCACCAATGAATGGTATGACACCATTACAGCAGACAAAAAACACCATCTGGAACATTTCACGAGAGGTATGACATGATCACCAGCTCAACCCCCCAGTATCACACTTTCCTTCGTGTGTCCACCCCCTCTCCCCCCTCCCCTTATCGCTTTTCTGTTTCACTCTGGGTTTTCACCCTTTGGTTGGCTTTTGTTTCATCAATCACGGTGGTGGAAGATGACTTACGTGTCTAATTGGTTCAACTGTCACATCTACTTAAGTTTACTGCTCATACGCAGTGTGTCTGTCCAAAGACGTGACAGGTGCACTGGTATGCAGCAGGAGACACAGTTTCCCCATTTATAATTGTTAGGCTCATCATGCGACACATGCCTGGCTCCAACCAACCCAGATCTCTCCATCAGTTGGGAGCCACAGTTGGCTTTGTGTGCGAGTGCCAGCTTAGGCATAACAGATCGGGCCGCATGGCTTCGGTAATACCCGCTTTCTGAATGTGCTGTCCCGTCGAGAGCTTAGCTTGTACTAAGGTTGCCTCTGCCATGAAGCCTAGTGCACGCACTCGCTTTCTCGCAGGCTTTGCCTGACAATCATCGATGGGTGAAGATGCTGTTGTTGTCCCCAGATGTAGTCTTGATTAGCCACCCACTCCCCCACCCTTTCCACCAACCAAGGCACTTGAATTCGCTGACTCATCCATAGGTTTTGCCATCCGCAGAGCTTCATTAGGTGTTGGTGCCTTTTTCTGTCCCTTTCGGTTTGTGGTTACTGTTCCCTGCCTGACGTGACCCTCACTCCCCCTCGGATGTTCCTCCTTGGCGCCTTGGTCCAGGTTTTACTGGTCCCTCCCTCTGGGTATCGTTGCTTCCGGCGACGGCCTGGTTGCCTTGCCTCTGTGCTTGGAGTGATTGTTGTGCATTGATTTCCCCTCTTCATTGTGTCTCATGGCACTAAAGGCCTTTGGCCCTGTGTGGGGCTCGTTCCCTCTACACCATGTTTCCTGTGCTGTTGGAGTGCTGTGTGCACCCTCACTGAGGTATTCATCATAGTATGATCCTTGGCCCCTTTTTTGAACTCCGTTAAGGCACGTTTGTACCCCTTCTGGTGCGGGTGTGTCCCTCTCCCTCTGTCCGCTGCTGCCTCCTGGCTCCTCTCCTCGCTCCTTCTGTGTGGCCGGTGTCGTTGTGTGTGTTTTGTTTTGGCCTCTCCCCCCCTTTGTGATGTGCTTTCCCCCATGATGGCAGGGTTCTCTTTGGTGGTTGTTGTGTCATCTGGTTTACCTGTTGCCTGGATACTGAGGTCACCGCTCTACATCATTGCTCTGTCATTTCACCTTAACCACATTGGTCTTATCTCTAGTTACTCTGAATTCGGTCGCGGTGGGGCAGATTCCTGTCACCGTCCCCTCCTCTCCGTTTTACCTCTTTTATGTCTTTTTGCGGTTTTTGGCTGTTTGATTCATGTGGCTTTTTCGTTGGCTGTCTGGGGAGGGCCCTTCTCGCTCTGTTTTGTTTCTGCGATTTCTCCGGGAGGGGCGGTAGATCCCCGGTAGAGCCATGGACCAGGCTGCACTGCAGTGAGCACTACTGGCGCTGTCCAGTGGTGCTTCCTGCTGTTCAGTCTGGAGCGCCCTAGTGCAGCAAAGCCTGCCAACATGGATCGGTGCGCTGATGGGACGTTGTGATTCTGCTCATGGCTCACTCTAGGGGAGAGTGGCCCTATGTGAGATGCACTGCGAACCTCTGGAACATCTGACTTGCAGCAGTTTTTGCTGGGACGATGACACCTTGTGAATCCTGCTAGTCAATCTGGTGCTGGTACAGCAAACCTAGCCACCTCTTCAAGTTTGTGGCTTGAGCTCGATTGCCATGTGCGAGCGGCGCAATTGTGTACAGGTCGCTGAGTAGCAATCTTTCTTTGCTTAAGCCTCCCCTCTGCACGAGTGTATTCTATTCATCTGCAATGACCTTACGGAGAGGATCCTTTTTTTCTGCGGAGATCTTTCACCATTGGCACCGTTTCAGGTCCTCTTGGCTTCCTACGATATGACAGCATCTGGGATGAATTACAGTTATTGTCCTGCATGACCTACAGGCTGTCAATCCCTACCCCCCTTGAGGGGGGTATTGAGTCACATCACCACTGCGGCAGTATCTTACTACAGAGATTGGACTCCAACTTCACTCATCATCATAGGACCAACTTTGACAATGAGAATGGCAACTGATACGAGCTGTACTGTCAGCTATTCCTGCTTTGCCTACCTTTCAGAGAGCTGGAGTGACAGTCACGGTTGTATGGATGATTGGAATCTGGGTGATCGTGTACTATATTTTTCGCTCTGCCGCACTTAATTAGTTTGCATGTTTTTGATGACGATACAGTGGCTTAGGTCACTGTATTCAAGGCAAATCTCAAGTTGTTTGGTTTGGTTCTTGTTTGGGCCCGGCCCCGTTCTTTGTTGCTTCGCTGTTTGCTTTATGGCGAAACGCAAATCTGGCTGGGGGATTTGCGGGTCGTTTTGGTTGCGTTTTTTGTTTGGTTTTTTGTTTGTGTTGATGTGATGATTTGCCCGCGTTTTTGGACCACACGAGTCCTTTTTCTTAATGCTTTTCACCGCTTACGCTATTGTAAGGACCGTGCCTAGTGCGAATCGGCCAAACCGGAGGAAAAAAAAAAATCGATGCATATTGTTTTAGTCTTAACTTGCACCTTCTCCTTGCTTTCGTCCCGGCTTTCATGATCGCAGCTCCCATGCTGATGCCAGGAAAAGAACTACTGAGCGGACTCTGAGTGCGCCCTGAGTGCCGTAGCTTTTGCTGTCATTTTCACACTAGACCATGTCTCACTCTCCTGTTTCACCGTTCTCTCTCTTCTCACCACTTTCGTTGCGACCCGGCGTTGTCGGTGTTTGCTTCGAAGTGTCAGGGTGAATGTCATGCCTGGACGGCTGCTCTTTGTGATCTCGGGGATCCTGGCTGGGGGGATCCCTGGTTTCTGCATTGAGCTTTGTTGCTTCTTACACCCTCTGATTTGGCCCCTAGTGTTTTTGTCGTGGTTCTCTGTTTTGCTTCTTGTTAGGGACCATTATCATCATGACACACAAGATGTCATCATGCATGAATCCCCATTGCTGGTAGCGATCCCACTTCTTGGTGTTCTTTTGGTTGTTTTGTTTTTGCTTGGTTTGCTGTTTTTTTTGTTGCTGGTTTTTTGTTTGTTTGTTTGTTTTCTTGGGTTTGCTTGTGTGTTTTTGTGGTTTGTTTTGTGTTTTTGGTTTTCTTACTGGGATTGCATACTGGACTGCGTACAGGTCCATTACCAGTGCTTTTGTGGCTATCGACAATTGACAGCCTTGCACGATAATCTCAATTCATCTTTTGCTACGATCGAACGTGTGTAACGACCTGGCGGAAGCCATGAAGGCGTTGGACGGAAAAAAAGGTGTGAAGGAGATTGTGAAGGTTAAGGTGGTGGGGGAGCGCGCCACTGTTGCAAAACCTATTGTGCAGGCAGGCACCCGTGTCATATGTGCCAGTGACTGCTTCCGTGCAACCGCGCTTTGGGAGGCAGAGCTCACCAATATAGAAGAAGACAGGTCAAAGCTGCTTGAACAAGATGTAGCCCAGGTAATATTGCATTGCTGCATTACTTCACGAAGCATTGTTTTTTTTGGCGTCGCGCAGTTGCGAGACAAATTGAAACTTGTCGGGAGCTTTCGCTGTAGCTGAGCTGGAAACAGGTACCTTTGCAAAAAGATGGTTTGTCAACATGTGCTGCGAGTTACGCAGTTACACATTGTGTGTCAGCCATGGAAGCAAAAATTCAGCAGATTCTTGCAGCCAAGAATGGGCAGAAAAAGTTTGCAAGAGGTTTTCTTCAGGAAAAGACAGTGGCGAATATTGCACGCCTCCCTGTACAGGTGTGTTGAACAAGCTGCAAGAAAATAGCTTAAATAGCGTCTGAAGCACATGTAGGCCAATATAGAAATCGTGCCTGCGAGCATGCCTTACCCAACCCCAAGCAAGCTTGTAAAGGTGGCGCCTGTCATCAAAGAATCATAAGATAAGACCACATCCATCAATTGCTTTTGTTTTACAGGACATGCAAGAGAGGAGAAGCATGAGGGAAGATATGTTGCGAGAAGATCTTTTTGCAGAAGCTTTGCTGTATGTAAGCAGCATAAACCGAGCAATTAAGAAGAGCGTCACAGCTGCGGCTGCCCGGCTGAAAGCCCAATACCGGGAGTAGGTGCCTGAGCCCTCAGCAGACTTCAGGAGAGCCATGCCTCTAAAATGATTTCAGCGCTGTGTGCTATGTGCATGCTGTGGTGTCGAATTTGTATCTCCTTTTTTCTTCTTGAGTCCAAGTAAATGTGTTTAAAGCAGTGCCTGCATGTTCAGATAGCTGAAAACTTTTCAATCTGAGGTTGTGTTTGTGTGAGCCTGTAACATGTGCGTTGCCTTCCGCAAGGTGCAACGAATACGGTTCCAGCTGATGAAATCCGGGAAAGCCCGACCGGTCGTGCACACAAAGCTTCCCATGGTGAGCAGATCGTTTCATGTGGTGATGCCAAAGAAGCTGCTCCTGCAAATGTTTCTGGATGAGTTTTGCGGTCGATGTTGCTTAGAAGGTTGAAGATGTTCCAAAATGTTTGCAGGCCGCGTCTAGGGGTGGTGTAGGTGTCAAGAGTGTGCTTGAGTGACTATAGAAAAATGATTGCTGTCGAAGTGGGTATTCCATTTTGTGTCCTCCCGCCCAGAAAAAATTTCCCGCCCATGACATAGGGGACCGGTCGCAAATGGGAAGCAGGGTTTTGCAATGTTGGCCAGCGGGCTTTCAATATGCGTGCAAAACCATCCCTTTTTTCAAACTAGCTGCGAAAAAGTCACAGAAAGAAGTGCTGCCTTTCTGAGCTTTGCACCGCAGCCTGTGTCAGATTGATGTTTCATTCATAGGTCAGTTGCTACAGTTGATCATTGCTGATTGTGTAAGCGGCCTAGAAAACTAAAAAAAAGGTTTTTGAGTTTGGAAAGCTTAAGCCACAGTGTGTCATGGCTTTTGTTGCAATGCTGGTGACTTGCTTGGTTTTTGATGTTGTGAGCGCCAACAAGGAATGTGGGCAAAAAGATTATGAAGGATGCCCAGCGGTATGTATTGGTGATGTCCCCGGCGTGGTGAGCAGCAGTGGGTGCTTACCCAACTGCATAGGGGTGGCAACATGTCGCTAACGGTAGTTGCTTCGCGCGGAGATTGAAATCCATTTCCCGTTCCATGGAACTACTTTTGTGCTGTCCGGCATTGAGGCACCATTGTCGTATGTTGGGAGCTGTGATCGGGAGTATGCAAACCTTGCAACAGCCACAAGCTTCCGCAAAAAGGTGCGAACCTGTTGCCAATTTGAGCAAAGGACGTGGCATGTTTTGCTTGTTGCAAAATTGTAGGTTTTAGAGCAGAGGCGAGAACAATGTGTACAGAGTGTACAGCGTTGTTGCACCCACCTGCTGGTCCTTGGTCAGGTGCAATGTCAAATGTGCGACACTTCTTTCGAAAGAAATGCAAGCTCTCCTGTTCTGATGTCTTGCTTGGGAGGGCCTTGCGCACAGCCTGACTGCATTCAGGACATGTACCCACAGGGCCTACAAGTTTTACAGTAAAGAGTCCAAGCAATGTTTGTGTAACGCGCAAGGACTTTGAGAAGCACACTTGCCCCAAATATTGGGTTGAAAAAGTTGAAGGACATGGTTTTCCACGCATTACTGTCTTCACATGTACGCTTGTTGTTGGGCCACATCTGTGAGGAGTATGCGAAGCACCAGATTGGTACAAAGGGAGTTGCTCACGGCAGATCGTAGCAGGAAACGATGCACAGTCCCACCAGGACAAATATGTGGGCACGGGCGTAATTGTTTTGTAGTACAGCCTTGCACAGCGTCTAAAGTCACACAGCAAGTGCTCGTGCGTGACATATGCACGATGGCGCAGGAGATAGCAGCTAGGTGTGGTACGAAGTGGCCTTGCGCTGAGCAATGCCAGCAAGACTTTTCCATAGACTGTCCGACGGTGAGCAGTTCGGGAGCTGGAACTTCCCTGTTTGCTGATCCTTTGCTCTGCTTTGACAGGGATGGTTCATGGAACATGATGGATGCAAAGCTCCAACAACGTCTCCCAATCAATATACAGGACATGTGGTGGGTGAGCTGCTCCTTCGTGTGATGTGGCAAGAAAATAAAAGGCCCGTGCGCAAATAAGATCTCATTTGCCGAAGCTGGCAGCAATGCCGCTGCAGTTAAGAAGGTGCCGGCCCGTGATTCCAGACTCCGCCCATTCGCTCTTGGTTTGTACTCAAGGATTTCGCGACCCGTTGCGGTGTTGATTTCTGTGCGGAAACTATGCACGTGCAAAGGGGTAGCGAGACAAGTGACAGCCCCTGTCCGGAAGGTTTGCTTTGGCTGAACTAATGACCAGCTGCAGTCTCCAGCTTGAAAGTTGCGGCGCGCCATTTCCGAGGGTGGGAAAACATCGGCAGCCTGATTCGTAAGCTTTTGAATGACTTGTTGAAGCCTGCCCTGCTTGCGCTCACATGCCGTGTTTTGTGCAGCGCATTGTGTCTCTAATACCTACACAGGACAGCAATGGCTTTTTTCCTAGTTGAGCACACAAGAGAGAAGCAGTGCCTTTGGCAGGGCCCTGCCGTCCTGTCATCTCAGTGCGCGCACTGCGAGAGATTGGACAAGCGAAATTCAAAGCAATGGTGAGTTCAGCGCGATGAGCCAGTTCACGTTGACAGCGTGTAAAATGGAGCTTCGACTTTTCAGTGCGATGTGGCATGGCCTGCTTCTGGCATGGCCTGCTTCCAGCATCAATGCCACGGAGCCAGCGCGCGCGAGTGTAAGGACAGCGCAAGGGCCTGTTTCAGAAACCGGAGACGTCCTGGGTGTGGAAGAAATGCTGCTGTTCAGCCCCTTTGGGTATTCAGTTTGATGTTGCATCGTCTTTCAAGGTGTGAATTAAGTCGAGCAGCGTGATTCCGAGGAATGAGGGTGCATCTGCCCGAAGAAAAGTTAGTGACATTAGTTAGCTTCAGTTTCCATGTAGCAAGTCAGCGATTAAGCCAACTTTTTTGTAATTGGCTTGGCTTCCCGCTGTAGCCAAATTTGGAGACAGTTGCGAGGGTTGTTTTGTTGCTGAGAGCACAGAATCTCAGAAGCAACATTGAAAGCATGTGGTATCCATGTTCGACTTGTGTTTTTGTCGGGGCTTTGCTGGTACAGAGCCATTGTATGAAGATATCTGAGGTGCTTTCCTTAGTGTTTGCATTCTTCAATGATTGTTCCAGCCACATGTGACAGGAAGCATTTGTTCATCTGCAGGCTAAGCATCCCGAGGTGCTGCGATGTTGATCGCTGCCGCTGGAACTTTAGGTTATTCACGTTCCGTCCTTCTTTTGGAAAGGTGGACTCCATGACATTAGCCAACTTAATTGCGGCTGAAGCTTCTGGCTTTGGATGTCTTCCGGTTCCAGCATTGGTTAAGTAGGTGAGGCTCGGAACCAGTTCCACCGGGCAGCTTGTAGGATGTATCAAGACTGTGCCCAGAAGGCATGCTTGCGTTCACATGTGTGTAGAAAGATCTTGGGACGCTAATTGCTTTTGGCTGGTAGGCTGGGCAGAAGCAGCTTCAGGCTTTGGCGCGTGTTTGGCTCCTGTTGGCCACATGACAACTGAAGCATGCCCGTCTTCGATTCAATTTGGTGCTTGGTTGCTATTTCGCCTTTCTGCGCAATGTTTGTACCTGCACTCTGCACGTGTGTCAGGTGGATTGTCGCCCCAAGAAAAGTTACAACTGGCAGCCACCTGCAGCGCGCGTTACCCATGCGCAGAAGAAACACAAGAAACCAAGACCAGTGCCTTGGCTTTTCGAGAGAGCCGGTTCTCTGCTTCGCTTTGCGTGCAAGACTGGGGCAAGGAGTGCCCTGCAGGAGCAGCGCGTAGATCGATAGCACTTGGCGTGTGGAAGGCTCACATGCTCTTGTCAGGGTGGTCGCTCGGAGAAAAGGGTTATTGTGTGGTAATCCATGGTAGTGAATGAAAGATACCTGTGCACAGAACTATTTCTGTGAGGCTCCGACTTATTATGTTGGGAGATGCAGCGTGCGATTGCGACTGAAACATCTATCAGCAAGCTATTTGATGGTCCGATTGGTTCCTAAAGATGAACTGATACATCGCATGGCAGGCGCAGCAAAAACAAGTTGTGAGCTCAGCATGCGGGGACCTTTTTTGGCCATGCAAAGCCGTGTGAAAATAAGACGTTTCCGGTGAAGCGGGCCAGCGCCTGCAAGTGATCCTCAGCAGTGATTGCTCATTTCTGGTGTGTGCAAATCCGGTTGAGCCAGGCTGTGCCTTGGCAGTGTAGCTGACTTCTGGTCGTAACAGTTTGCATTGCGGGCTTGCAAAAACTTTCAAGAAGAAAACTTTTTTGGAAAGCGGGAGGTCAAATACTCAGCGGGCAAAGACATGGAAAACCACCGTAATGAACCAGAAAGACAGCTGCCAGGTGGATTCGAGGTCGTGAAGTATTCAGCTTTGCGCCTTACCTCTTTAGAATGGCCAGATACATCAGCCATGCCATTGCGTCGTCTGACCGCTAGAGCTGCTTTTCTTGGTATGAAATGGCTTGTGATAAGCCCTAAGCGTCCTATAGAGCTACTTAAAAAGCTCCTGCCAATTTGATTGTGTCCTGACTTGACATAGTGTGAGTCGTTGGGTACAATCGCAGCAAGCGGATGCCAGCAAGTGCAAGAAAGGCGCACACACACACATGCACTTCTTTAGGCCCTCTGGCTGCTCGGATTGGGCAGGTGTTGGAGTTTGAGTTCTGACAGGTTGCCACTAGAGGAACTTTGCTCGCCAGAGTGTAGAGCTGGAAGTGCACCCTTGGTTGCGCGAGGAGGGATTTTGTGTAGGGACTTGCTTATGGGAAAGAAATTGTCGGATGTTGAAGTGATGGGACGGTTGCTCCAGTAGGGGCATTAGGCGATCACTCATAGCCACACACTTCCTCATACCCCCTTGTTTGAATTTCGAACAGGCGTGTTGAATTGTTCCAGGTGCCCTAGCGCGAAGGAAAGGATGTCCGGAAAAGAAAGGGCAGCACCCTCCCCTCCCGCCCCAGTATGCGGAATGTGCTAGGCCTGAAAATCGATCTCTCCCGTGAAAGGTGAGGCCCAGGCACCTGAGCCAATGTATTTTGTCACCACTGCCTTGTGTGACAGGGTTGGAAACCCTTGCTTAAGTTTTGCGCTTTTTGGGGAAAGTGTGGGCCAGAATAGGAGTTGTGGGCAATATTTTTAAAGCTCGCGCCCTTGAGCTGCAAGGGGTGCCTATTTGTGAAGATAGTGCCCTGCTATATTCACCCCGCTTCGCGTGGGGTGGCCGCCCACACCGCAGGTTTATTTCGGTCCGTGAGAGGGGCTAAGGGTGGTGTGGAATATGAGGAGCAGAGCAGCACAGGAGAATTGACATACATAACTGAGGCTTCCCAGGCGAGAATTTTCACTTTTCCCCCCCGTGGGGGCTTCCCAAGCTAGGGAATTTTCACTTTTCCCCGCCGTGACAGCTTCCCAAGCTATGGAATTTTCATTTTTCCCTCCCTTGGAGGCTCTCCAAGCTGCGGAATTTCAAATAGCTAGACAACGACGCCTAGAGTCCCCCAAATCCCGTGTTCTTTGAATGTGTTTCCATGTTTTTGCAATGGTTTCCTTCAAAGCACGGTACTTTACACTTTTGTCGCCATAAAACCGGTCGAAAACATCATGTTCGACAATGCTTCCAATTCCCTTATCTCCCCAACCGTTGAAAATACCGCTATTTACAGTGTTTTCTTCAATTTTTCCATGTTCCAATGCCGGTAGCCAACTCCAACATATATATAAGAAATCCTTCCGAAACATTGTTTTTGACAATGTTTTTCCAATGTTTCCAGTCAAACAGACGGTAATTTACACGTTTTTTGCTATAAAGGCAGTAAATCCTTCCAAAACATTGCTTTTGACAGTGTTTTTGTAATGTTTCCAGTCAAACATACGGTAATTTACACGCTTTTTGCTATAACGTCAGTCCAATACATTTGTTTTTGCAATGTTTTCAATGCTCTGGCATCCAAAAACCCTGCAAAATCTTGCTATGTACAATGTTTTTTTCATTTTTGGTCGTTTTTCCATTGCCGGAAAGCTACCAAAATGACCCAAAATTCCATTTCAATACCCTCTTGCGCTCAGACACCCGCAAATCTTCGAAAAATGTCGAAAACACCACCTAATTCTGGTCTCGGTGCGAAACCGTTTTTGCCCCCCCCAGCTAAAGCTGATATAGGGACTGCTATATTAACAAGTGTGATTGTGAGCATTTAGTGTAGCTGTTTCCCCCCAATAAGCACGCCTTCACCGCCAAAGCGGTGTGGGCGGATTTAAAAGCTGCTTGTAGTGGGTGTGTGCTGGCTTGGGCTGTGGGATTTGAAACGGCCGCCCGCCCGCCCTGTGAGTATGTGCTTTTGTAAAACATGTATTAGCGGAAAGTTATTGCTGTGGGTTTCTTGGTGCATACCTTAGCCGCAAAGCACCACATGCCAAGTAAACTCTGTGATGGTTTTGTTCTTGGCCGTTCGCCCTTGAATATTCGACTCGTGCAGATGAATTTGTTGGCTTGTCCTTTGCTTTGTTTTCTGTTTGCTTTCAATGTGCTGCAGCCCTGCTACGGGGCTGATCCTTTTGAAGATGCCGCCTCATTGCCAGTGCGGCAAAGGTTGGTGTGTCCCACCCTGCTTCTTGGTGTCTACTTGTTTCACAGGTGGTGAACGCAAGATATGATTTCCAAACCACGGCCGAAGTTTTTCATGCGCATGCGTGGGCCCTTGTGTTTTGCCACGGCTTCAGGATTTGTCTGCTGCCAGCCGAGGAGCACTGCTCACCAAAGGCTCCGAAAGTCTTGAATTCCACGGGGCCAGCAAAGCAAGCCTAACTTGCTTCAAGGTCTGTTGAGTTTCCGCGGTCGGTCGCAGCGCATTCTAGACGAAATATCCAATGTCGCGTCTGCTTATGAACACTTTTCAGGTACAATGGTTGTTTGTGGTTGGTAGTGAGCATAGCTTCTTTGAACATTCATGCCCGCCCAGGTGACACAGAATCAATTTTGGACACCTTGGACCGGGCCTGGCTGTGTACCATGTTTGTTGCGGCCAAGGGATTGGTTTCCTGTCAGGCGGCAAGGATGAGACAAGGGCATTGAGTGTCGCGAGTTGTTTGTGGAGAAGATCAGCCATGCTGACACTGGATCGAAAAATGTTGGTGATATGCCGCATGCCTTTAGAATCCTTTTGGCCGATTGAACAAAAATCTGTTTCTTGGATGTGGCAACAAGGTTGACGGGCATGACATGATGAAGAAGAAAATAAGAAACGAATGCTTTCATGCAAAGTATAGTGTAGGACCGGACCAAAACGCTAATTGCGAAGTAAAAAAAGTAAGCGGAATACAATGTAATGAGTGAGCAATATACATGACATGATTGCTAAGAGGCGATAGAACTTCTCGCATCTCATTTCATCTTGTCTCCTGCCATGTTGTGCCGTATCTTGATCTGCCTTGGCGCCAAACAAGCATGGTTCCCACGCGAGTTGCAGCTTGTAGCTGCACAACCCAATAGAACTGCGACCAATCATGTTAATGTTGGCTTCTCCATTAAGAAAAATGTTGAAAAAAGCAGTGCAATGTTGGTGAGGTTTCAGCAACATCAGGATCAAGGTTTCAGCAACGTGAAAAAAGAGAAGCAACGCAATAGAACAGCGAAAAGCAAAACGAGATCCGGATAAATTTTTGTGACTTTCCAAGAGCGCCAGTGGTATTGCCAGCAATGACGTGCCAAAGAAGGGTGCTAGCAATCAAGGTTCGCTTCCACAAGCTCTGCAATGCAGGATTGGTCGCAGAGTCCACGAAATCATGCACATGACCCCGTGGCGCTGGACCGGCGTACAAAAGTACGTGCCTGGCTCACCCCCAGCGATTACGTGCTTTGCGAATTTCCCGTCCGTAGCGACTGTAGACTGTAAAGCGCTGCGTTGTTGCTTGTGGGGGTTTGTCGATGCCTTTCATTCTGCGTGACATGGCGCTCAAGTTACTGGTCAAACTTGATTCAAAACCTTTTGCTGTGTTGGATTGATTGCCAGATTGGTACGAATGCATGGCCAAGCAGCTGACTGCTTAACGCTTTGTGATCTTTGGTGCAGGCGAGTTGTTGCGAGAAACCCACGGTCTTGCTACTTCAAAGCTCTCTTGGGAGTTGATCCAGGGCTGTTGTCATTTTGGTAAGCAACATGAAGTGGTTTCTTGCTTTTGTTATTTTGCCATTGTTCGTGCATGCATTCAGAATAGTGCAGCATGCAGCTGTACAGAAAAGTCAAGAAGCTTCTAGCATTCCATCCATGGACGATTTGCAGGAGCTGAGGTTTTGTGTCAACGCAGGGATTGATGGCTCGGCGAATGTTTGCTTTGGAAGCAGCTTGTGATCTAGTCTAGCATGTTAAAACGGTTAGCCCTGCACTGAAGGATCACAAAGGACATTAGTTCAGAAATTTGTTGAACACATGTGTCCATTTTTCCGAGAACATTCGTTGTTCGTATGGCCTCGTTGTCGAATACTTCTGGGAAGGAGCTTGCTAGCAATGCGGAAGCTGTCGGGAATATTTATAGGCCAGTCGCTACGGAAACGGTTTGCCTTGTCTGCTTTGCAGCATACCAGGAGAAAGGCAGCTTCGATTCCTTCATTTGCTGACGGAAAACTGTATGAATGACAAAAAGAAGCAAATCAGCCGAGCTGTTGTACTACCGGTTGCACCAAGGGGTACGATCTCTCCAAGATGATGCTGTCAAGCAACTCTCTCAGCTGGCCCGAACTTGCCCTTATCCTCATGTCCAGAGTCCAAAGCCACAGCGACCATAATCTTTCTTTGTGAACAGCATGGAGCCCTTGCAGTGGAGTTTGCGCACTTGGCAGAGGTGGATGTTTTATTTCTTGCACATGACAAGCTCATGTGCTAGCTGTGCAGGCAGCCGCTGCCCATTGCCATGCCTGTGAAAAGAAGTGGTTTATTGATTTCTGTGCCGGAATTGCTGAAGTGCCGCATGCTGAGTTTTTGTTTTGAACAGCTATGATCAAATTTGTCCAGAGGCCAACTCCACAATCAAAGTTTGTAAGGCGTGTTGCAACTGATTATGTGCAAGGGGTGGACACAACCTGATGAGGGCTGCCGCGCCCCAGTGGAATATGAGGGGCCATGTGGTTCTATAGCACAGCTGAAAGAGTTTTCCAAGAAAGAAAAAATAGAGTTTGAAGTAGATTGTCAGGCATGAGCTAGATACACCTTGCAAAATCAACGCAAACAAGTGCCGCTTTTTGTTCAGGTATGTTTCTGCCGGAGAGCGTTGCCACGCATGGAAGAGAAGATGTTGAACCGCAATGGGAACGCATCAGCGTTCAGTGGGAGCCATGGTGTCGCAAAAAAAGAAAACGGACCACTCAAGTGATCAAGCCTCCGCTGTTTGCTATAAAGCAGCCATGCCTGCCTTGCAAATTCTCTGTTGCAAAGAAAGTGATCAGCCGAGGCAACCATGGTGTTTTGTCCAGCAAAAAACAAGTTGTCGGATCATGGGCGTTGTTCCACAACCATGTTCGGAGTGGGAAGTTGAGAGGGTTCTGCGTGCAGCTGCGAAGGCACCCATGCAGGGATCATGCTCCTACTCGGCAAGTTGGCGACACATATGTGTTGTGCATGCTGCACTTGGCGTTCTTCTTGTGCTTGTTCCCGCCGCGCAAGCCCAGGAAGTTGTAGCTCTAGGGTTGTTCCTTACCCGGCCGGTTTGAAAAGAAGCAGTTCTATTTTCTTCACAATGGCATCCTTGTTGTTGCTCGTTGCTTCCACAAGCTGCGCGTCAAGCGCCGACATCCCCCACCGGCTGCCAGACCCTGCTCCCATCACGGCCAGTCCCCTTCCTGCAGTGAGTGTGTTGCCTTATTGAAGTTTCAAGGTGCCTTTGGAAAGCAGCTTGTATAAGCGTGCAGCAGTCGAACTGGAAAGAACTTGCGGCAAAGTCTGTCTGGATGGGCTCGCCGAATTCAACCGCAAATTTGCGGGGGATGGGTTGGACGTGCCTAGTTGCAGTTTTGTTTGTGTTTAGCCTGAAAATGTGACATGTTGGAATAGTGCTGGCCAGGTTGCACTGGTGAAGTTCGGAAATCTAACAGCGCAAATATTGACAGAGGCAATGGTAGCATCCAGATAGTTGTGGCGTGCCCGCTTTTGTTGCACAGGCAGATGTGCAACAACATGACTTTGCTTCTAGCTTTCTTGCTAGCAATGCAAAAGCCAACGTCAACAAAGCAGCCGCACACTCCGCATTGCCAAGCTTTGACGAGCTCTTGTCGGACGTGGCGTGCAGTGGCGCTGCTTCGTACCTTGGCTGGAGATGGGCGATGTCTTTAATCTGTTTGGTGTTGGCGCCTTGCTGCTAAGGTGCAAGCTGAAAAGCTTTCTGGCGAATTCTTGCAACTATGGACGCGTTGCCTTGCAGGTTCGGCTTTGAACTACTAGTGCTGGCTTGACATGGTTAATGTTGTGTGCTCTGGCTCAGACTGTCTACCAAGGCAGGCCACAACTGATTTTGAGTTTCAGCCTGCAGGTAATGTGTGCCATGCAACCTTGCAACTTGATGTGGTCAGTTGTCAATGTGGCGGTGCACATCATGGGTGCTCCTTGAACTAGCAACGGGGACGATGCCGGCCAAGCCTCTCATTTTCATTTTTTGGAAGCTGTTCTCATTACATTACTTTGTGGCTGCATGAATATTCTTACGGTGAAAAATTTCGGCACAAAATGCTGAAAAGATTGCCAGCATGTTTGCGAAAGGTGAGCTTCTGCGCGCTGCAAGGAATTCCGCACGGCCCTCTGTGCCACCTGCGCCCATCCCAGAATGGAGATTTGACCAAATTGTTTTGACCATTTTGGGAGTAAGGCCTATTTGCATTTTTCCGTTGCTTGGCAGCAATTCGAACATGCAGCGAATAGAATTCAAATTTGGTTGCGTGCTTCAAAAGGTATGAAGTTTACAGCAAGCTCAACACAGGCGCAAAAAGACATTGCCATCCAAGTATGTGCGCACGACTCAGCACCATTTTTTGCAAGCAAGCACGCAGATTTGGGAAAGTGTGAAGGCAAAGCGTCATCGGCTGTTAAGCTTGAAAGCAGACGCAGAATGTTTGGCAGGCTGCCTCCCAGATGTGCATGCTTCACGGAGGCATTTAGAAGTTCGCAAAAAAGGCAAGAAGGTGGACCTGGAAAATTGACTGCCAAGACAGCATTCTGAACATGCATGGAAGCCCGTGGAATTGCTTCTGTGTCTTGTGAGTTGTTGACCAAGTCACCTTGATTGGTTTTTGCACTTAAACAACATTGTTGCCATCAGACGGTTTGCCGTGAAAGATCTGCACATCCAGCGCCGCTGATCTCAAAGCCTTGTGGGTGTGGATTGATTTTGATCCGTGGTTTACATTTTGACAAAAGAGTGGCGATGTAAACTGAGACACAAGTAAATAGTAGAAGCGTACATTGAGACAATCGTTAAATAGTTTAGCAAGTTAACATTGAACAGTGTGTCCGATCTCGGGTGGACTGTCAAGACTGGGCTTCAAGAAGACAGACGATAAAGGAAACTAGATAAAGCGGAAAAAACAAAAAGACAAGCAGACATGTTTGCATGTCTGATTTTGTTTTTTATTTTTGCCCCAGATAGTGAAGCTTTGAAAGTTCCGATTTCAAATTTACGAAGACTTGTATGTCTGCGTTTTGGAGCGGACATGTTGGTGCCGCTGCAGGGTGCTGCTTGAAGGTGCTGCTGTCAGAGTGGAGTGGAACCGGAAGCTTTGGGAAGGTTGTGAGAGGCTCTTGAAGGTGCTGCTTGAAGGTGCTGGAGGGTGCTGGTGTCAGGGTGGTTCTATCAAAGTGATGTGTGCGCTTTGGAGCGGGCTGGTGCAGGGTGCCTTGTGCCCTTTGGAGCCGGCATGCTGTTGAGGGTGCTGCTGTTGGAGTGGTGTAGGCGCTTTGGAGCGGCTGCCGCAGGTGTGTGCGAAATGTGCGAGCGCTGCAGGGTGCCGCTACAGTGGTGTGCCCGCTTTGGAGCTGCTTGCTAGCGCCGCTGCAGGGTCCTGCTTCAGATTGCTGCTACAGGGTACTGCTGTCAAACTGCGCTATGAAACTTGAAGGCTGATGTCGCTGCAGAGGGTGGCTGCGAGATGTCTATGGCAGTGTGGGCGCTGGACCCTGATGGAGATTACATTTTTGCCGGAGAAGAAATGCCAATGCCGAACGCTTGGTTGCTACCAAACAAAATCTTTTGCTGGCGTAATTTCATCGAACCAGCACCGCCGCTCCAACTTCCTCACCTTCGATTGTTTTGACAGGACTTGCGCGGTTAATTTGCTAATTGTTTGCATATCTTGCGAGCTTCTATAGTTTGAAAGTTTTAGGCCCAGATTTTTGCATTCGCTTGAAGCATGCGTGGCCTGTCACTCTTTCCTTCTTTGGTGCTGTGGCTCGTGGGAACATGTCTTGCCACCCCATTTGCCAAACAGTTTCTGTTTGATAATGGCACGGTAGAGTCTGCAGAAAGAGCGCGTGTGGAGAAGGTGCTTCTTTCCTTGGGACACTGACATGTGTGTTTGCAAATTTTTACCAGGTCTTCAGTAATGTTTTCCACGACTTTGGCTCTGCTGTCACAAATTGAACATGAAACGGCCTATCTATGCACCTCGGCAAAACCATATATGAGTTGGCAGGTCAGCGGGCAAATGTCCCGGGTAAACCGCCATTTTGCCGAGCATTTCAATGCAAGCTTGTTGTCGCGGGGGTCTGATTCTGATGTGAGAGCCTTCAATGTTTTTGCGCAAGGGCCTGGGCTAAGCAACAATAATAAGTAAGTTTGCACTTGTCAGGCTGATTATACTGCCTACAAGCTCATGTAAACAGTGAGCACATAACAGTTTGGGGCTGGTGTTTGCACTGCATGCTTTGCAGGCCGAATTCACCACACTGTGGTACAGCCTTGAGCCATCTATATGAATTGTGGCACCACTGGCACTTGCAGATATGCGAATCGAAGCGTTAACTGGGGAGCAAGCGCGATCTGTGTCATAATGCAAAGCTCGGGTGTTAGGTTTTGTGGCTTTGCTTCTCAGGTGACCGGAGTGGCTGCGTTTCCGGGGGGTGCCACAAAATCTTTTGGCAATGATTTGCCAAAGATGTGCGGTGCAAGTTCTTTTCTTTACGCAGCAGCAACTTGTGCATGTGGTTGTGAGGCTTGCAAGGTCTGCTGCGCAAGCCACCAGTCCAGGTGTTAACGCGCGATTTTCATTATGATCCCTCAGCAAATGTCAGAGACATGATTACTACGCAGGCGCTGCTAGCAGCATCCTGCCAGCAGTTTTAGCCAAACAGGCGCATGCTTCATGTCGTTGTTAGAAGGCAGATTTTTGCTTCCTTGCCGAGGCTCTTTCGATGGGTCTAGGGATGGTGCAGGTGATCATTGCCTGGGCCTTTGGGGGGCTTGCTCGATGTGACTTTGTTTTTTTGCATAGAAAGTTTCGCGCGCTACTAGCTGTCAATGCATGAATGCTACCAAGTGAGCATCCGTTTTAATCAGGCCGCCGTAGTCCACTTTGTTCCGCCTATGGTGTGATCAGCTGGTTCCTGATAAGTTGTAGTATCTACTTTGCATTTGTTTGTTGCCAGATCCCTCCTCCGTACCTTGGCTGCAGCAACGGGCATCGAGCGCAGTGAAGGAGCCAGATGGCATGTTTGCCAGGATTTGGATCTTGCAGCCCCTTTTCTGTATGCCAATGATAACCGGTGAACAAACTTGGGTGAAAACAAGCAAATCCAGGTTCGTCTGTGAGAAAAGTGTCAGGGCACAATTGTTTTGGCACCGTGCTCCACCCAATCCCGATGGTGGACTTCATGTTGGCTGCGCTCTGCAATCTTTGCATGCAACATGCCATGCTGAGATTTGTTGTTTTCTTCAGAATGGCTGATATAACTGACAGCATGTGCATGGATCTAGTCCGGCCACTTTGCTGCTGCCAGCTGTTGTGTTGACATGGAAGGCTAGATGGCATCATCAGCGGCTTTCCAAACACCTATGCTTCCAAGTCCTGCTTTAAATTTGGCATCTATTTTCCAAACTGCAAGAGCATTAATGTTTTGGCTGCATGGCAGGGTTGGGAAGACTTCAGATGCAGCCTACAAGGACATGCAAGATAAATTTGCTGCCTGACGGCTGGAATGAGATCACGAAAGGCTTGCTTTTCAAGCTTCATGTCAATGCACTGCTCGTCAATCTTGTCACTTGGCGGCAGCTGGTTGCAAATTTGATTCCCAAATGGCCTTTTCTGCTTTTGTGACAGCCCTCGCTGCACTACGCCCTTCAGCCGCGTAAGCCAGATTTGCTCATCATGCCTTGAAAAACTGGTGAAACCAGCGTTGCAGCAGGCTGAGTACATGCCAGTTGGTGGCCGGGTTCCTATGTGCTTTCCTTTGTGTCTCGGCAATGAAAATTTTGGGTTGCTTGAACAATTTCCTTCTTCCATTCCTTGCGCTTCATAAACTTTTTGACGTTGTGCAGCTCAGGTGCATTCTTCCGCTTGTGCTTTGCCCAGGCTCTTTGGCCCCAGCTGCAAAGCCTCGGTGTGTTGTCGTTCCTTGCAGGCTTTTGGCTTGAGGATGTGATTGGCGTCTGCAGCATGGTGAACAAGTGTAACAAACCTTTTTGTTTGACTAAGACACAAGTTAGCTATTGCGCTTCAGGTTTCGGTCCCTCCACTTTGCACAGTGGTGCGCCTCTAGACAATCTGTGCATCTGAATTGCTCAAAGGATTTTGTTTTTCCTGTGCAGCAGGCTTTCTTTTGGAATGTGTGGAGGTTGGAAAACAGACACAGCCTGCTTCAAGCATTGAATTTGGTTTTTGAAGGGCCCCACCGCAATACCACGTATGCATCTTGTTACTGGCCGTGGCCTTCAGTTCATGCACTTGCATGCATGCAGGATTTCAACGATGCGAACCCATTTCCCAGTTCGTTTGTTTTAAGATTGAAACAAAGCAACCTTGCGCAAAAAAATGTTTGCAGGAGAGTGCCCGCCAGCAGACTACTTGTCATTAGATGCCCCAGAGGACCAGAACCGTTGGCTGGAGTGATTAAAAAGGGTTGACTATTGCTGAAAGACGAAATTGCAGGATCCTGGCTTGTACGACCCAATTCAAACAAGCTCTCCGCCCATTGCTGAAGAAAGGAAAGAAATGGTGCTGGGAATGCCCGAAAAGGAGGTTCACAGCAGAGGGAAACAACATGAGACAGAAGAAGCACATGGTGCTGCTGAAGTCCTGCCCATCAGCTTTTACTAAGATTGGTTGTGCCTTGACAAGGAGAAAATCGGCACCCAAGATTTGCCATTCTTAAGTTCGTTGAATGCGCGCATGACTTTCCAACGCCTCTTGCTGTGATTCTGTGATGTGTGGTGGAAATCGCGCGTGTAGGGGTGCCAGCAACTCACTGATGCTCTGTTCCTTCATCAAACGTTGGCTTGAAACAACTGCTCGCTTTTCCCATTGGTTGGGACGAATTGTGCCAAGATATGCTTTGCAGAAATAGTTTTTCGCTGTGGCATGTGCTTAGGCTACGTCGTGCGTGCTCGTGTGAAGTCGTGCGGAAAACGTGTCCTCTTCCGTTTCTGGTGCTCATGAAATCAGTGATGCTTGCGCTCTCCGGTCCGTAATGCAACAGGCAAACCCTAAGGGGTAACAACTGCTGCTTGTTTCTCATTGATCAGGTTTTTGAATCTGGCAGACATGTGGTGCTTGTTGATGGGTTGGTGCTGGAGAAAATCTTTTGCCTTTTGTTTTTCTTTTGTTGTTTTTCTTGTATGAAGGGGACAGTGCCGCCTTCTCAGTTTCAACTTGATCAAAAATCTGAAAGCCCCGTCAGGAATTTTCCCTAGTAAACCATGCCATTTTGTAAAAGGCCTTTTTTTGTTGAGCGAATCATTTTGTAAGAGCCAATATTCTTTACAAAATGACGTCGGGGCCAGTCATGTCGTAACGCTATTTCGGGGGCATTTCAGGCAGTGCAAAGGAGAATATTGAAATCTTGACCATGCCCAGGAACCAGGTTTTCTTTTCCAAAACCTTCTGGGTTCCCGGGGAAAGTGGGATATGTGCAAGTTAGACATATTTCGAAATTAACTAGTCTATAAGACACAAGCTTAGAAGATGACTGGGCTTGGGGCCTGGAAAAACTAGACGACGGATGGCCCGAGAGCGTAGAGGAGCAGAGTCTTCTGTTGGTACTATGGAGACACTATAATACAAGACAATACGTTAAAGACTTTAGTAAAGATGTATGAAAAGGCAGACGAGAAGAATAGTATCAAGACAATATACTCTGAGTTGTTAAAGTTGAACGATTTCAATGAAATGAGCGTCCCAGCTGCGCGCACGCAACTTCTAAAGTTGACCAATGTTGCGTCCAGCTTGTGTCTAGCAAGTTAGTTTTTCAGTTTTTGACTTTTTCGTGGGTTTTGCATTGCCAGCGACTTTGTGTGACTTCGTATTTAGGTTGTGTCTATACCATGTTTTCATGATCGCATGAAAGGACAATGAAAGGAAATGAGAGGAAATGAAAGGAGAATGAAAGGAACATGAAAGCAAATGAATCCAAAGGTCTGGGTTTTGATACCCTTTGACGTCGTTCGAAAGTATCACAAACACAAGACCATAGTTTGCATCGTAAATTTCGTATAGTTTTTCACACACAGAACTTTTTACAAACAGACGCGTTTGCACACAGAGACTTTTACACACAGACGCTTTTACACACAGACGTTTTACACAAAGAGGCTTTTACACAGAAGCTTGCACACACACAGAGAGGCTTTTACACAGAAGCTTTTACACCGAGACCCTTTTACAGACAGATGCTTTTACACAAACACCTTCACACGCAGAGACTTTTACACACAGACCCTTTTACACACAAACACTTTTACACACAGCACTTTTACACAGAGACTGTTACACACAGACGCTTTTACACACATACACTTTTACACACAGACGTTTTACACGCAGAGGCTTTTACACACAGAAGCTTTTACGTGAAGACCCTTTTACACATAGGCGCTTGTACGCGCAGACGCTTTTACACACAGACGCTTTTACACACACACACACCTTCACACCCGGAGACTTTTACACAAAGACGCTTTTACATGCAGACACTTTTACACACAGACGCTTTTACAGGACGGAGGAGTCAGACGTTCATTGCATCGCCTGCCGCCCCTGTGCTGTGCTGCACCGTGGCTATGAACTACATTACATGGCTTGCAGTAGCCTTTGATGCCGGTTGCAATGACCGGTTGCTGTGATTGTGGTTTGATTATTTTATTTATCTGCTTTGTGCAATTTTTGGCCTTGTGGTGGCCTTATGCACCGGTTGCGGATGCCAGTTGCTTGTGTGGTGTTGGCCTTGGGGTGGCCTTATGCACCGGTTGCGGATGCCGGTTGCTTGCGTGATGTTGGCCTTGGGGTGGCCTGGAGCACCGGTTGCGGATGCCGGTTGCTTGTGTGTTGTTGGCCTTGAGGTGGCCTTATGCACCGGTTGCGGATACCGGTTGCTTGCGTGATGTTGGCCTTGGGGTGGCCTGGAGCACCGGTTGCGGATGCCGGTTGCTTGTGTGTTGTTGGCCTTGGGGTGGCCTTATGCACCGGTTGCGGATACCGGTTGCTTGCGTGATGTTGGCCTTGGGGTGGCCTGGAGCACCGGTTGCGGATACCGGTTGCTTGTGTGTTGTTGGCCTTGGGGTAACCTGGTGCACCGGCGGCGGATGCCGGTTGCTTGTGTGAATTTTCGCCTTGAGGTGGCTTGGTTCACCGGTTGCGGTTGCCGGTAGGTTTGTATTTTTGCAGTATCTTTCAGCCTTGTAAGTTGGCATTTCACAGCAGTTGTGATGGTTGCTGGTGTTACGGTTCGCTTTTGCCTTGCAGTGGCAGTGTTTTGCCCCGGTTGCGGTCCCGGGTGTTTGTATTCTCACATGCTGGCATTTGCACCTTCGAGTAGCAAGTAGCAGCTGGTCCCAATTCAGTGCGAGGCTTTCCAGTGCTCTTCAGCTCGTTTCATTGTGCTTTGCTGTTGCACATGAAAGCCATGTCCGCTTGGGAAAAATGTTTGGAAGCTACTTGAGCTCGGCTTTGATACCCAAGAAGCTTTTTCTTTCAAGGATGAGAAAGTGTTCGATGTTTTTGCCGAAGATTTTTTGTTGGTGGACTTGAAGTTGGACGGCGCAACTGAGACAAATTGGGCTTGTGAGCCTTTGGTGCAAAAGCTTCGCGGCCTGTGGATGAAGGGCTGTGGCGGCGGTGCTGCGCCACAAGCTTTGGCGTTGTCTACGACTCCAGTTGCTGTCGGGGTGTGTCCTGGGTCAGGTTTGTTGCTGGGTTCCAACAAAGGTTTGACGGTGGCTGACCGTGACCGTTGCGCCGCGCCCTGTAGGCAAAGTTTACAGGTTGTGTGGTGGACTTGGAATCGCTTCCTTCCATGCCCTTTCTCAACATTGTGAAAGCGCAGCATGACAACAAGGCTTGGGATTGGTTTCCATGGAAGAAGGTGTTGAGCGAAAAGGTGGCTTCTGTGCTTGAAGATAGGAAGCCTGCTCTCGGGCCCCTAGAAATCTTATGCGGGGCTAATGTGGAGGAGCAGTTGGACCGTGAGTTTTCCAATGCGCCTTTCCCTATTTTGCAGTTGCTGACAGTGCGCGGGCATGCATATGCTATGGTTGGGAGCGGGCACTTAGGTAGCTGGACGCTTTACAACAACAGGTTCATGAAGTTTTATATTCAGGAGCCAGGACCCCACTTGCGTTACTGCTCGGCCCAAGAAGCCGAAGAGGCAGACCAAGCCGCAATGAGAGAAGTCTTTAACTTGTGCTTTGCAGGTGCGAGCATTGATGATGCCTTGCATTCAATTGCTGTTGACAGGGATATGCTCAGGTCTCTCTTGATGCCTCGTCCAAAGGTGGATAAGCGTTTCAACAGAGAGCCATTGGCGCGGAAGCGCCCAGCAGCACCTGCCACAGGTCCATCAAAGCGCTTGCGCAATGGAGAGTGTTTCAAGTGGCGCCTTGGTGAGTGCAAGTTGAAGAACTGCCGGTTCGCGCATGCTTGTGCAGTGTGCGGAGCCACAGATCACCATGCCGAAAATTGCAAAGAGGCAAGCGCAGACCATCGGAAGAACCCGAAGACAAAGGCGCGGGGCGGCAAATTTGAATGACTATCTGTATCGCCAGTAGAACCTTCTGAGCAGGATGCGCTGCAAATGGTCCAAGTACCAAGCGGTTCGCCACAGGGCCTGGATGCTAGCGGATTGTTGCGGCTGAAAGATGGTGGTGGTATACATTCAACTGCTGACTGGTATCTTCCCAAGGGCGTAGATTTGCTTGCAGAACTGCGGAGCCAATTTTTGGATTTGGTGTGCGAGTGGCAGCTACTACCACGCTTGCGCTCTCATGTGGCGCAAGCTAGCCGGGAGCCTTTGCTGAATGAAGATGAAGTGCAGTGTGTGAAGTATCGCTTAGCAGACTTTCTGACGAGCAAACGCTTCCCGTGCAAGGTTGAGGTGCCGCCGGGTCAGCCACTAATTTTGGATCTGTGGCGTGCGCTTTTATTGTTCTACGACGACATTGATATGAAATTGCCTTGCATTTTACGTGAGGGCGTGCCCAGAGGCATTTTGGCAGATGTTCTACCTTCAGGGGTGTGGCGCGCAGTGGACAAACCTGAGCGCCCTGAAGGCGTCGAGCTCGAGATCTTAGAGGAGCCATGGGGCTCGGCGTTGGAAGATCCAGACTGCTTAATGCGACTAGTGCAAGCAGATGTTGAAGCCGGGTTTGCTGACTGGATTCCTGGCGGTGTGGAAGAGGCCCGGCGCATCTTTGGGGCAAATTGTGCGGCTGGCAAGCTGGGCTTAGTCAAGAAAGCAGGCTCGGAGCCCAGGTTGGTAGGGGACAGCAGCATCAGTTGCGCCAATCAGCTGTCTCGCATCCGGGAGAAAATTGAGCTCCCAAGTTTGTTTGATATTGAGCAGTTTGTTTGTTTGGTGGGTGGGTGGGTGGTAACCCCCCAACCGTAGGATTGGGATGGTCAATCCCTTGCTGTGGGAAGGTTAAAGGTGCCTTGGCTTTGTATATGTTCTGTCAGGGATTTGTAGCTTTGGTATGCTAAAGTGCAGCTGCAGCATATAGGGCAGGGGCCCAGTTTGTGAAAGTTGTATTGCATTTTGTGTTGTTTTCTTTCTTGTTTGCTGTTGCGGCCGGTTGTGTTCGATGTTGCGCAAGCCGGTGGCGCGGTCGAGGTTCCAGGCCGATGATGTATCCTCGGCAGAGCCGCGCCCCAAATACCGGAGGCTGGTGTTCATTCCTCGCTTTTCTTTTTGTGAAGAAGAAGAAGTGATACCTAGTGGCCAATTGGCTTGCAAAGCTCAATCACGTGGGCGTGCCCCTGCAGGAGTTTCTCTGCTGAACAGGTTGATTCTGCCCGTGCCCTGGAAAATTCTGATAGGCGCAAGTGGGCGCGGGAATGGGCCCGCTGCGCCCTTCAAGTGGCTGAGAAGAGCAGTTGGTTACAGTTGGTTGAAGGAGGCCGCGAGGTGTCCTCAGAAAACATCATCCGCACTTTCTTGGATCGAGCACCTGCGACGCTGAAGAAACATTTGCAGGGTTGGCATCGTTGGACTTCCTTTTGCTTGTTGTGTCTGGTTTTGAGGTAGCAGCACCCTCGCTGGCACATTTATTTGCGTTTCTTGACAGCCTGGCGGTTGGTACCTTTTTGGACCGTGGCCGTGGACGCCGGGCCTCCGCTGTAGCAACGCTGGCTGCGCTACAGTTTGGTGCCTGGAAGCTGGGACTCTCGGTGCTGGAAAACTTGCTGGCTTCTTCTCCAGTGAAAGCTTGGAAAAGGGGAACGGACTGGCACAAATCACTTTGCAGGGAAGCTGTTCCATTGCCTGTTGCTGTAGTCAAGAAGTTAGAGGAAGCTGCCAGTCAAGGTGCGGAAGATAGCCTTTTTCTTTGCAGTATGCTGCTAATGTGCTGGTGTGGCTTGCGGTGGTCCGGCACTTGTTGGCGCACTAAAGCTTGTAAGCGTGGTATGGTCTGGGGCTGCATGTCAGATGGCTTTCTACAGAGTGCTTGGGGTGAACATTTGTTTCTTCATATTCAAGATATCCTGCGTAGGTACCCATCACGAGATTTTTTGTTAGAATTCAACGGGCGTCCAATGTCCTACAGCACTGGTCTTGCACAATTCAGGCGTTGTCTGCATATCCATGGCGGTGTTGCGTTGGAATCTTGCTTGACCTTCAGCTTGCATTCCTTGAAGACAACCATGTTAACATATGCCAGTCAACGTGGCGTGGACCGCAACTTGCGTGCTGCGCAAGGGCACCACCAGCTGAAGGAAGCTAATGCCTGTGTGGAGCTGTATGGAAGAGATGATGTGCAACCTACGCTAGAATGTCAAAAACAAATCCTTTCAGCAGTGCAGAGCGGCTGGGTCCCCGCGATTCCTTTACAGCGTGGGTTGGTCTTGCTGGATACCTCTGACAATAGGGGTGTAAACAAGGTTGAGGAACCGTGTCAAGATGATAAAACAGATGTCAAGCGACGGGGAGCTTGATGCTAATGAAACAAGTTCCAGCGCGTCCTCAGCACCTTCCAGTGATGTGGAATCTGTATGCTCCGAAGTGCGGGCAAGAGGTGATGTAGCCGATGAGGTGCTTCCTTTTCAAGGGCCTTGGGTATTAAACTGCGCGAGCGGTGTGGTCCACAGGGCTTGCTGGACGGAGGAGTCAGACGTTCATTGCATCGCCTGCCGCCCCTGTGCTGTGCTGCACCGTGGCTATGAACTACATTACATGGCTTGCAGTAGCCTTTGATGCCGGTTGCAATGACCGGTTGCTGTGATTGCGGTTTGATTATTTTATTTATCTGCTTTGTGCAATTTTTGGCCTTGTGGTGGCCTTATGCACCGGTTGCGGATGCCAGTTGCTTGTGTGGTGTTGGCCTTGGGGTGGCCTTATGCACCGGTTGCAGATGCCGGTTGCTTGCGTGATGTTGGCCTTGGGGTGGCCTGGTGCACCGGTTGCGGATGCCGGTTGCTTGTGTGTTGTTGGCCTTGGGGTGGCCTAGTGCACTGGCGGCGGATGCCGGTTGCTTGTGTGAATTTTCGCCTTGAGGTGGCTTGGTTCACCGGTTGCGGTTGCCGGTAGGTTTGTATTTTTGCAGTATCTTGCAACTTTGTAAGTTGGCATTTCGCAGCAGTTGTGCTGGTTGCTAGTGTTAAGGTTCGCTTTTGCCTTGCAGTGGCAGTGTTTTGCCCCGGTTGCGGTCCCGGGTGTTTGTATTCTCGCATGCTGGCATTTGCACCTTCGAGTAGCAAGTAGCAGCTGGTCCCAATTCAGTACGAGGTTTTCCAGTGCTCTTCAGCTCGTTTCATTGTGCTTTGCTGTTGCAAACGAAAGCCATGTCCGCTTGGGAAAAATGTTTGGAAGCAGCGAAGATTCCAGAGCCCGCGCGAGCCAAGCTACTTGAGCTCGGCTTTGATACCCAAGAAGCTTTTTCTTTCAAGGATGAGAAAGTGTTCGATGTTTTTGCCGAAGATTTTTTTGTTGGTGGACTTGAAGTTGGACGGCGCAACTGAGACAAATTGGGCTTGTGAGCCTTTGGTGCAAAAGCTTCGCGCCCTGTGGATGAAGGGCTGTGGCGGCGGTGCTGCGCCACAAGCTTTGGCGTTGTCTTCCACTCCAGTTGCTGTGGGGGTGTGTCCTGGGTCAGGTTTGTTGCTGGGTTCCAACAAAGGTTTGACAGTGGATGACCGTGACCAGTTGCGCCGCGCCCGTGGTGGACTTGGAATCGCTTCCTTCCATGCCCTTTCTCAACATTGTGAAAGCGCGGCATGACAACAAGGCTTGGGATTGGTTGCCATGGACCATGGAAGAAGGTGTTGAGCGAAAAGGTGGCTTCTGCGCTTGAAGATAGGAAGCCTGCTCTCGGGCCCCTAGAAATCTTATGCGGGGCTAATGTGGAGGAGCAGTTGGACCGTGAGTTTTCCAATGCGCCTTTCCCTATTTTGCAGTTGCTGACAGTGCGCGGGCATGCATATGCTATGGTTGGGAGCGGGCACTTAGGTAGCTGGACGCTTTACAACAACAGGTTCATGAAGTTTTATATTCAGGAGCCAGGACCCCACTTGCGTTACTGCTCGGCCCAAGAAGCCGAAGAGGCAGACCAAGCCGCAATGAGAGAAGTCTTTAACTTGTGCTTTGCAGGTGCGAGCATTGATGATGCCTTGCATTCAATTGCTGTTGACAGGGATATGCTCAGGTCTCTCTTGATGCCTCGTCCAAAGGTGGATAAGCGTTTCAACAGAGAGCCATTGGCGCGGAAGCGCCCAGCAGCACCTGCCACAGGTCCATCAAAGCGCTTGCGCAATGGAGAGTGTTTCAAGTGGCGCCTTGGTGACTGCAAGTTGAAGAACTGCCGGTTCGCGCATGCTTGTGCAGTGTGCGGAGCCACAGATCACCATGCCGAAAATTGCACGGAGGCAAGCGCAGACCATCGGAAGAACCCAAAGACAAAGCCGCGGGGCGGCAAATTTGAATGACTATCTGTATCGCCAGTAGAACCTTCTGAGCAGGATGCGCTGCAAATGGTCCAAGTACCAAGCGGTTCGCCACAGGGCCTGGGTGCTATAGCGGATTGTTGCGGCTGAAAGATGGTGGTGGTATACATTCAACTGCTGACTGGTATCTTCCCAAGGGCGTAGATTTGCTTGCAGAACTGCGGAGCCAATTTTTGGATTTGGTGTGCGAGTGGCAGCTACTACCACGCTTGCGCTCTCATGTGGCGCAAGCTAGCCGGGAGCCTTTGCTGAATGAAGATGAAGTGCAGTGTGTGAAGTATCGCTTAGCAGACTTTCTGACGAGCAAACGCTTCCCGTGCAAGGTTGAGGTGCCGCCGGGTCAGCCACTAACTTTGGATCTGTGGCGTGCGCTTTTATTGTTCTACGACGACATTGATATGAAATTGCCTTGCATTTTACGTGAGGGCGTGCCCAGAGGCATTTTGGCAGATGTTCTACCTTCAGGGGTGTGGCGCGCAGTGGACAAACCTGAGCGCCCTGAAGGCGTCGAGCTCGAGATCTTAGAGGAGCCATGGGGCTCGGCGTTGGAAGATCCAGACTGCTTAATGCGACTAGTGCAAGCAGATGTTGAAGCCGGGTTTGCTGACTGGATTCCTGGCGGTGTGGAAGAGGCCCGGCGCATCTTTGGGGCAAATTGTGCGGCTGGCAAGCTGGGCTTAGTCAAGAAAGCAGGCTCGGAGCCCAGGTTGGTGGGGGACAGCAGCATCAGTTGCGCCAATCAGCTGTCTCGCATCCGGGAGAAAATTGAGCTCCCAAGTTTGTTTGATATTGAGCAGTTTGTTTGTTTGGTGGGTGGGTGGGTGGTAACCCCCCAACCGTAGGATTGGGATGGTCAATCCCTTGCTGTGGGAAGGTTAAAGGTGCCTTGGCTTTGTATATGTTCTGTCAGGGATTTGTAGCTTTGGTATGCTAAAGTGCAGCTGCAGCATATAGGGCAGGGGCCCAGCTTGTGAAAGTTGTATTGCATTTTGTGTTGTTTTCTTTCTTGTTTGCTGTTGCGGCCGGTTGTGTTCGATGTTGCGCAAGCCGGTGGCGCGGTCGAGGTTCCAGGCCGATGATGTATCCTCGGCAGAGCCGCGCCCCAAATACCGGAGGCTGGTGTTCATTCCTCGCTTTTCTTTTTGTGAAGAAGAAGAAGTGATACCTAGTGGCCAATTGGCTTGCAAAGCTCAATCACGTGGGCGTGCCCCTGCAGGAGTTTCTCTGCTGAACAGGTTGATTCTGCCCGTGCCCTGGAAAATTCTGATAGGCGCAAGTGGGCGCGGGAATGGGCCCGCTGCGCCCTTCAAGTGGCTGAGAAGAGCAGTTGGTTACAGTTGGTTGAAGGAGGCCGCGAGGTGTCCTCAGAAAACATCATCCGCACTTTCTTGGATCGAGCACCTGCGACGCTGAAGAAACATTTGCAGGGTTGGCATCGTTGGACTTCCTTTTGCTTGTTGTGTCTGGTTTTGAGGTAGCAGCACCCTCGCTGGCACATTTATTTGCGTTTCTTGACAGCCTGGCGGTTGGTACCTTTTTGGACCGTGGCCGTGGACGCCGGGCCTCCGCTGTAGCAACGCTGGCTGCGCTACAGTTTGGTGCCTGGAAGCTGGGACTCTCGGTGCTGGAAAACTTGCTGGCTTCTTCTCCAGTGAAAGCTTGGAAAAGGGGAACGGACTGGCACAAATCACTTTGCAGGGAAGCTGTTCCATTGCCTGTTGCTGTAGTCAAGAAGTTAGAGGAAGCTGCCAGTCAAGGTGCGGAAGATAGCCTTTTTCTTTGCAGTATGCTGCTAATGTGCTGGTGTGGCTTGCGGTGGTCCGGCACTTGTTGGCGCACTAAAGCTTGTAAGCGTGGTATGGTCTGGGGCTGCATGTCAGATGGCTTTCTACAGAGTGCTTGGGGTGAACATTTGTTTCTTCATATTCAAGATATCCTGCGTAGGTACCCATCACGAGATTTTTTGTTAGAATTCAACGGGCGTCCAATGTCCTGCAGCACTGGTCTTGCACAATTCAGGCGTTGTCTGCATATCCATGGCGGTGTTGCGTTGGAATCTTGCTTGACCTTCAGCTTGCATTCCTTGAAGACAACCATGTTAACATATGCCAGTCAACGTGGCGTGGACGGCAACTTGCGTGCTGCGCAAGGGCACCACCAGCTGAAGGAAGCTAATGCCTGTGTGGAGCTGTATGGAAGAGATGATGTGCAACCTACGCTAGAATGTCAAAAACAAATCCTTTCAGCAGTGCAGAGCGGCTGGGTCCCCGCGATTCCTTTACAGCGTGGGTTGGTCTTGCTGGATACCTCTGACAATAGGGGTGTAAACAAGGTTGAGGAACCGTGTCAAGATGATAAAACAGATGTCAAGCGACGGGGAGCTTGATGCTAATGAAACAAGTTCCAGCGCGTCCTCAGCACCTTCCAGTGATGTGGAATCTGTATGCTCCGAAGTGCGGGCAAGAGGTGATGTAGCCGATGAGGTGCTTCCTTTTCAAGGGCCTTGGGTATTAAACTGCGCGAGCGGTGTGGTCCACAGGGCTTGCTGGACGGAGGAGTCAGACGTTCATTGCATCGCCTGCCGCCCCTGTGCTGTGCTGCACCGTGGCTATGAACTACATTACATGGCTTGCAGTAGCCTTTGATGCCGGTTGCAATGACCGGTTGCTGTGATTGCGGTTTGATTATTTTATTTATCTGCTTTGTGCAATTTTTGGCCTTGTGGTGGCCTTATGCGCCGGTTGCGGATGCCAGTTGCTTGTGTGGTGTTGGCCTTGGGGTGGCCTTATGCACCGGTTGCAGATGCCGGTTGCTTGCGTGATGTTGGCCTTGGGGTGGCCTGGTGCACCGGTTGCGGATGCCGGTTGCTTGTGTGTTGTTGGCCTTGGGGTGGCCTAGTGCACTGGCGGCGGATGCCGGTTGCTTGTGTGAATTTTCGCCTTGAGGTGGCTTGGTTCACCGGTTGCGGTTGCCGGTAGGTTTGTATTTTTGCAGTATCTTTCAACTTTGTAAGTTGGCATTTCGCAGCAGTTGTGATGGTTGCTAGTGTTAAGGTTCGCTTTTGCTTTGCAGTGGCAGTGTTTGGCCCCGGTTGCGGTCCTGGGTGTTTGTATTCTCACATGCTGGCATTTGCACCTTCGAGTAGCAAGTAGCAGCTGGTCCCAATTCAGTACGAGGTTTTCCAGTGCTCTTCAGCTCGTTTCATTGTGCTTTGCTGTTGCAAACGAAAGCCATGTCCGCTTGGGAAAAATGTTTGGAAGCAGCGAAGATTCCAGAGCCCGCGCGAGCCAAGCTACTTGAGCTCGGCTTTGATACCCAAGAAGCTTTTTCTTTCAAGGATGAGAAAGTGTTCGATGTTTTTGCCGAAGATTTTTTTGTTGGTGGACTTGAAGTTGGACGGCGCAACTGAGACAAATTGGGCTTGTGAGCCTTTGGTGCAAAAGCTTCGCGCCCTGTGGATGAAGGGCTGTGGCGGCGGTGCTGCGCCACAAGCTTTGGCGTTGTCTTCCACTCCAGTTGCTGTGGGGGTGTGTCCTGGGTCAGGTTTGTTGCTGGGTTCCAACAAAGGTTTGACAGTGGATGACCGTGACCAGTTGCGCCGCGCCCGTGGTGGACTTGGAATCGCTTCCTTCCATGCCCTTTCTCAACATTGTGAAAGCGCGGCATGACAACAAGGCTTGGGATTGGTTGCCATGGACCATGGAAGAAGGTGTTGAGCGAAAAGGTGGCTTCTGCGCTTGAAGATAGGAAGCCTGCTCTCGGGCCCCTAGAAATCTTATGCGGGGCTACTGTGGAGGAGCAGTTGGACCGTGAGTTTTCCAATGCGCTTTTCCCTATTTTGCAGTTGCTGACAGTGCGCGGGCATGCATATGCTATGGTTGGGAGCGGGCACTTAGGTAGCTGGACGCTTTACAACAACAGGTTCATGAAGTTTTATATTCAGGAGCCAGGACCACACTTGCGTTACTGCTCGGCCCAAGAAGCCGAAGAGGCAGACCAAGCCGCAATGAGAGAAGTCTTTAACTTGTGCTTTGCAGGTGCGAGCATTGATGATGCCTTGCATTCAATTGCTGTTGACAGGGATATGCTCAGGTCTCTCTTGATGCCTCGTCCAAAGGTGGATAAGCGTTTCAACAGAGAGCCATTGGCGCGGAAGCGCCCAGCAGCACCTGCCACAGGTCCATCAAAGCGCTTGCGCAATGGAGAGTGTTTCAAGTGGCGCCTTGGTGACTGCAAGTTGAAGAACTGCCGGTTCGCGCATGCTTGTGCAGTGTGCGGAGCCACAGATCACCATGCCGAAAATTGCACGGAGGCAAGCGCAGACCATCGGAAGAACCCAAAGACAAAGCCGCGGGGCGGCAAATTTGAATGACTATCTGTATCGCCAGTAGAACCTTCTGAGCAGGATGCGCTGCAAATGGTCCAAGTACCAAGCGGTTCGCCACAGGGCCTGGGTGCTAGCGGATTGTTGCGGCTGAAAGATGGTGGTGGTATAGATCCAACTGCTGACTGGTATCTTCCCAAGGGCGTAGATTTGCTTGCGGAACTGCGGAGCCAATTTTTGGATTTGGTGTGCGAGTGGCAGCTACTACCACACTTGCGCTCTCATGTGGCGCAAGCTAGCCGGGAGCCTTTGCTGAATGAAGATGAAGTGCAGTGTGTGAAGCATCGTTTAGCAGACTTTCTGACGAGCAAAGGCTTCCTTCCCGTGCAAGGTTGAGGTGCCGCCGGGTCAGCCACTAACTTTGGATCTGTGGCGTGCGCTTTTATTGTTCTGCGACGACATCGATATGAAATTGCCTTGCATTTTACGTGAGGGCGTGCCCGCAGGCATTTTGGCAGATATTCTACCTTCAGGGGTGTGGCGCGCAGTAAGCAAACCTGAGCGCCCTGAAGGTGCGAGCTTGAGATCTTAGGGCTCGGCGTTGGAAGATCCAGATTGCTTAATGCGACTAAGCAGATGTCGAAGCCGGGTTTGCTGAGTTTGCTGACTGGATTCCTGGCGGTGTGGAAGAGGCCCGGCGCATCTTTGGGGCCAATTGTGCGGCTGGCAAGCTGGGCTTAGTCAAGAAAGCAGGAGCCAAGGTTGGTGGGGAAAAGCAGCATCAGTTGCGCCAATCAGCTGTCTCGCATCCGGGAGAAAATTGAGCTCCCAAGTCCCAAGTTTGTTTGATATTGAGCAGTTTGTGTCGCGGCATCCCAGAGACAAGTGGATTGCATTCTTTCTTGACGCAGCCAAGGCACACAAGCGTATTCGGGTGCATCCATCAGAACTAGGTTTTCTTTGTTCTGCGCAGTGGATTCAGCAGGGCAGAACCACTGGCTCGTTTACAGAACGTGTCACTTCGGCGCAGCCTGGTCGGCATACTGGTGGTCAAGGGCGGGTGCGGCCTATGTGGGATGCGCGCACCGGCTCCTTCATGGGGGCCATTTTCTGGCTATGTATGTTGATGACTTGTTGGCATTGTTTAAGCAAACTGATTCGCCATTGCAAGCCTCCCTCTGCATAATGTTGGCCTGTGCTTTGGGGGTGCCTCTATCCTGGCATAAGCTACAGTTAAGCACGGATCTGAGTTGGATTTGCTGGCGCCTCTGTTTTGCAGGTGAGCCGTGTGCCTCGCTGCCGGATGACAAGCGTGTCAGACTTGGTGTTGCTTTGCGGGCGCTGGTACAAGAGGGGAACAGGGTGTGTCGGCGGGAGTTGAGACAGTTGCTGGGAATGCTGTGTTGGTTCACCACAGGCGCGCGGTGGCTGCGACCTTGGCTGCGGCTAAGCGAAGTTTTTCATCTCCTGTTCTAACAGCAGTTCCGGTTTCAAAAACTTGATGCGGGCCAAGTGCATGAGCTTGCCGGAGTCTTGTCAGATAGCATGTTTTAGCGAAATGCCGCTTGTCCGACATCTTGCCAGGCTGGCAGTTGTTGAGCGTTGGCAGCCGCGAGGTGACCACCAAGCATGAGCTCCTCGGCTTGCCACACCGCGGTGGGGTGGTGGGTCAAGTTTGGCGACCCAGCAAGCGCCAAAGTGAAGGTGAGTAAAGCAGAAGCTGCAGTGGCAAGGTTCATCACACAGGTTATTAACGAGTGTGTGCCAGTGCCCTTGGTTGTTAGCAATGCCACTGGGCTTGCCGCTGCTGATGCATTTGCAGAGGGTTAAGCAGCAGGTCTGGGGTGCTGGTGGCTTCCAGCTGGTGCTCCGTTGCGGCCAGAGTGTTTGCAATATTTCTCTGTCCGCATCACGTTGGATGATTTGCCGGGTTGGTTCAGACCAGCTTCTGGTGATTTGCAAAGCTGCATCTCGGCATTGGAGGCGTTAGCCCAGTTGCTATTGTTGGCATGTCGCGTGGAGGCGGAAGAAGTGTCCCAGCTTCGGGTAGGTTGGCTGGCAATGCGCCAAAGGTGTGACAACATGGGTGTAGTTGGTGCAGCGGCAAAGCAGCTTTCACTGAAGCGGCCATTGGCTGCAGTGCTAGAATCTTGTGCCTTGTTTTGTTCCAGAAATCGGCTCACTTTGCGATTGTCGCATGTTGCGGGGGAACGCAACGAGTGGGCAGACATGCTGTCGCGAGGAGCAGACAGATTCAATGACTTTTGGCAGAAGCTGTCGCCGCAGCAAAGGTGCTTCCCCAAGTGGAAAGAGCTATTAGCACTTGGGCAGGTGTAACAACTTATTGTTGCTTATAAGCTTATGCGAGCTGTGCAGGCGGTCGTTTTTCAAGCCGTGGTAGGCTGGTGTACCTCAGAGCCGCGGGAGGCTTTGTTGAGGTATAGTTGGCAGGAGTCGCTGCTGAGCGCGCGTGGTCTGGGTGAGTGGCGTTTGCCCCTTGGCGCTCTGCAGGCTGGGGTGTCGACGGCTTTGCGTTGGTGGGCATGTATGAGTGGTGCCCCAGCCAGCACAGGGGCTGGTCTGGGCACCATGAATTTGTGTCTCTACCCTCCTGCAGTGCTAGTTTTGGTTTAGAGTTAACCTTACACCTGAAAGGGATGGTAACCCCCTAACCGTAGGATTGGGATGGTCAATCCCTTGCTGTGGGAAGGTTAAAGGTGCCTTGGCTTTGTATATGTTTTGTCAGGGATTTGTAGCTTTGGTATGCTAAAGTGCGGCTGCAGCATATAGGGCAGGGGCCCAGTTTGTGAAAGCCCGCCTTCCCGCCCTGATTTGGATGTGTGGAGAAGAAGAGTAGTTGCTTTTGTTTATGGTTTGCCCCCAAGGTGGGCATGTATGAGTGGTGCCCCAGCCAGCACAGGGTTGGTCTGGGGGCACCATCAATTTGTGTCTCCACCCTCCTGCAGTGCTAGTTTTGGGTTTAGAGTTAACCTTACACCTGAAAGGGATGGTAACCCCCTAACCGTAGGATTGGGATGGTCAATCCCTTGCTGTGGGAAGGTTAAAGGTGCCTTGGCTTTGTATATGTTCTGTCAGGGATTTGTAGCTTTGGTATGCTAAAGTGCGGCTGCAGCATATAGGGCAGGGGCCCAGTTTGTGAAAGCCCGCCTTCCCGCCCTGATTTGGATGTGTGGAGAAGAAGAGTAGTTGCTTTTGTTTATGGTTTGCCCCCAAGGTGGGCATGTATGAGTGGTGCCCCAGCCAGCACAGGGCTGGTCTGGGGGCACCATCAATTTGTGTCTCCACCCTCCTGCAGTGCTAGTTTTGGGTTTAGAGTTAACCTTACACCTGAAAGGGATTTTTACTCACCTTCGAGTAGCTTGTTGCACCCACCCACCCTCCACTGCAACAAGCAACGATCCCCATCTTTCTGTCGCTAAAAAAGGTGTGGCGCCATTTTTCTCTCGTGCACGACTGATCAGTGACTTGTGAGCTGTGTTTTTCCACAGCGTGATATTTGTGAGTTTTTCCACTTCATTCAGTGAGAGCATTTGCGTTTTGACGTTGTTTGACGGCAAGTGCTTTTTGAGTGTGTTTTTAGTTTTTGTGTGGGTGACTTCGACTGAATGCAAGTTGTTTACGCTTGTATGCCCTGGGTTCTTTATGTGAGGGGTCGTCGGTGTTTATCCTTTTTCTGTGCAATCATCGCTGAAGCGTTTTGTTTGGACGTTTTGGGTTGCCCCCACTCTGTTACATGGGAGTCGTCCTAAAACCCATGCAAGGTTTTTAGTATCCGAGTGACATCTGCAGATATGGATGTGTGTGTTTTGCTGCAGTGGCGAAAGGCCGCGAAAGCGCGGCGTAAGGTTTGCGAAAGGTCTGAATACCATTATTTATAAATAAATATATAAGTTTTAGTATATGTTATAGTTATAGTATTCATGTTTGGCAGTTTTCCTTTCAGAATTGCCACAGGGTTTATGTTTGGGACTGTATATGGCATCTATATAACACTATTTCACAGGTGGTGATCATAGAATCTTCATGAATGATCTGAAATTTCATTTTTTTGACGAGAAATCCGCGAAAGGTTCGCGAAAGGTCCGCGAAAGGTTTGCGAAAGGGGATTGTCCCGGACCCAACCCTGGCCCAAAATGGGCTAGTTCTTTCTGCAATGTCGCAACTTCAAAAGCTTTTCAAAGAATGGGTGCAAAACCAATGTCCAGAAGTCAAGCGTCTTCACAGGAACACTGACTTGCCCAATGCCATCGACTCTGTGGACTGGAACAGACTCATCACGCCATGTCATGGTGCAGTACTTGTTCCAACAAATGATAAAGGATGTCAAAGTAGGATGCCTTCAAGATCAGACGTACCCCCTTGACATAGCGTCTTCGAAGCTTCAAGGACAAATATTTTGTTGGTAAGCGGCGGCGGCAATCGAAATAGAACCTCAAGAGTTAGATGTGGAAGGGTTGTAATGTCATATCCTTGCAAGCCATAAAAAGCACTTGAAAATTATATAATGTCTTGTTTTTGTAGTTGTGTTTTCATTCCTTTCCATTAAAACCGTGCGTCACAGTTGCGCAATGGTATTTGCCCAACACAGCGCTCGGCCCAGTCATGTTTTCTTCTCAAAACTTCCACCCTACTGTCTGACAAGATCACTGGTCACTGGTTTTCAAGAAGGAGTGTCATGGTTAGATTTCCAAATTACTTTGATAAGACGTCTTTCCTCTTCCTTTGTTCCCCAAAAGCTGAATATGAAAAGGGGCATGTCACAAGTGCATGGAGCTCTTTGTTTCCCATGTAATACTTTCAGCTGCCCTGCAAAAAAGGAAATCGGAGCAAAACCAGGCACCAGTCAAATGAAGGATCTAGAATGGTTGCCTCTGCATCAGAGCTAGTTTGTGGGCATGTTGCTGCTGGATTGTGGGCTTGTCGGCTTGTCTTCAAAAAACTTGTGGGGAATAATTTCGGAAGAACATCAAGGTTTTGATCGCGCCAGAATGAAAAAACGTGGTTTGTGGACCAGTTGAGACTTGCGCGGGGAAGAGGGAAAGGTGGCAGTGTGTTTTGCAGCAAAGTGTTTTGAATGATGTCGACAAAAACGCGGTCAATTTGTCTTGTGTGTTTGTTCTTTTGTTTCGTGAAGCCGGGTGAAGCGCTGCTGCCAGCTGGAATTGTTGGGGATCAGGAGCAGTCCTTGGCACTATTGTAGAAACCGACGAGATACACCTTTGACAGGTGCCGCCGCAATATCCTGTGGTGGATGTGCATGTTCCGGAGGCAGCTTTCTGGTGTGAGTCGGGCGGAGTTTGCGTGATTCGCTGTTTTGGGCAGCCAGCGGAAAGCGATGTTGAGGGGGCGATGTTAAGTAGTTACACGGACGAGGAGAACGAACTTGTCCGCTCCATCAACGGAAAACTGAAGGCGATGTGTTTTGCGTAACTTTGTGATATGTTCACATGGCCGTGGCAAAAGCTGCCAGGCGTTTTCTGAATTGGTTGTGGCGCGGTCAGAAACTTTACGCAGAAAGCTGCAAGCTTTAAGGGCCAGCCGTCAGTTCGGACAAAGAAGCCGCCCTGCTTTTCTGGCGGCAAGAGTGATGCCTGTGGATGCGTTCAAAATTCGAAATAGTTTGTATTTGACGGTGGGTGCTTCAGTTTGTGCGCGACCCTCTGCAACAATAGCTGCCATTGTTTCTTTTTGCGCAGCAAATGATGAGGTCCCCTGCGCAAGGCTAGCTTGTTTTGTTGGTCTTCCGGTCGCAACTCTGTACGTGTCACTTCACGTGTTGCCCCCCCAGCTTCTGTGAATGTAGTGGAGAAAGAAGGCTCGCGGTAGTTCCTTCACAGGTTGCTAGTTCCGTCACAGCAGTTTGAACTGGCACTGCTCAGATGTTGCTGCTATGAAATCAACAGCTAAGTACCAAGGGTTGATGGTGCAGATTCAGACACCCAAGCCAGAGATCAAAGCAAAGCCCAGCAAGATAAGTTTGGAGGACCGGATCAAGCGCATGAAGGAGCGAGCATCTTCCATGCAAGATCCACTATTGTATTCTTTGTGTGCGTTGAGAGGGTGTGTGTGTCCAGATGCCGCTGGGTCAGGTTGAAGATGTTGGCATCAAGAGCCTGATACTGATAGCCATGCATGCATCCATGCATCTTGGCAGCCAAGCCTGCTTTGCGAGTTTGGCATGGTGGTATTATTGTGTGAGAATTGAGCATGTTGCTTATGTTGGTTTAAGTTGCTCGAAGTGCAGCGGTAGGGCAGCTGCAGAAAAGCGCCGGCCCCCAGATAAAGCAGCCAGCCCATTCCCCAGTGCGTTGGCTGCAGCCATGCCTGTGCGGCAAAAAGTTGTGTGCAGGGAAAAATGTGCTGCCTGCATCAGAGCTAGTTTGTGGGCATGTTGCTGCTGGATTGTGGGCTTGTCGGCTTGTCTTCAAAAAACTTGCGGGGAATAATTTCGGAATAACATCAAAGGTTTTGATCGCGCCAGAATGAAAAAACGTGGTTTGTGGACCAGTTGAGACTTGCGCGGGGAAGAGGGAAAGGTGGCAGTGTGTTTTGCAGCAACGTGTTTTGAATGATGTCGACAAAAACGCGGTCAATTTGTCTTGTGTGTTTGTTCTTTTGTTTCGTGAAGCCGGGCGAAGCGCTGCTGCCAGCTGGAATTGTTGGGGATCAGGAGCAGTCCTTGGCACTATTGTAGAAACCGACGAGATACACCTTTGACAGGTGCCGCCGCAATATCCTGTGGTGGATGTGCATGTTCCGGAGGCAGCTTTCTGGTGTGAGTCGGGCGGAGTTTGCGTGATTCGCTGTTTTGGGCAGCCAGCGGAAAGCGATGTTGAGGGGGCGATGTTAAGTAGTTACACGGACGAGGAGAACGAACTTGTCCGCTCCATCAACGGAAAACTGAAGGCGATGTGTTTTGCGTAACTTTGTGATATGTTCACATGGCCGTGGCAAAAGCTGCCAGGCGTTTTCTGAATTGGTTGTGGCGCGGTCAGAAACTTTACGCAGAAAGCTGCAAGCTTTAAGGGCCAGCCGTCAGTTCGGACAAAGAAGCCGCCCTGCTTTTCTGGCGGCAAGAGTGATGCCTGTGGATGCGTTCAAAATTCGAAATAGTTTGTATTTGACGGTGGGTGCTTCAGTTTGTGCGCGACCCTCTGCAACAATAGCTGCCATTGTTTCTTTTTGCGCAGCAAATGATGAGGTCCCCTGCGCAAGGCTAGCTTGTTTTGTTGGTCTTCCGGTCGCAACTCTGTACGTGTCACTTCACGTGTTGCCCCCCCAGCTTCTGTGAATGTAGTGGAGAAAGAAGGCTCGCGGTAGTTCCTTCACAGGTTGCTAGTTCCGTCACAGCAGTTTGAACTGGCACTGCTCAGATGTTGCTGCTATGAAATCAACAGCTAAGTACCAAGGGTTGATGGTGCAGATTCAGACACCCAAGCCAGAGATCAAAGCAAAGCCCAGCAAGATAAGTTTGGAGGACCGGATCAAGCGCATGAAGGAGCGAGCATCTTCCATGCAAGATCCACTATTGTATTCTTTGTGTGCGTTGAGAGGGTGTGTGTGTGTCCAGATGCCGCTGGGTCAGGTTGAAGATGTTGGCACCAAGAGCCTGATACTGATAGCCATGCATGCATCCATGCATCTTGGCAGCCAAGCCTGCTTTGCGAGTTTGGCATGGTGGTATTATTGTGTGAGAATTGAGCATGTTGCTTATGTTGGTTTAAGTTGCTCGAAGTGCAGCGGTAGGGCAGCTGCAGAAAAGCGCCGGCCCCCAGATAAAGCAGCCAGCCCATTCCCCAGTGCGTTGGCTGCAGCCATGCCTGTGCGGCAAAAAGTTGTGTGCAGGGAAAAATGTGCTGCCTGCATCAGAGCTAGTTTGTGGGCATGTTGCTGCTGGATTGTGGGCTTGTCGGCTTGTCTTCAAAAAACTTGTGGGGAATAATTTCGGAATAACATCAAGGTTTTGATCGCGCCAGAATGAAAAAAACGTGGTTTGTGGACCAGTTGAGACTTGCGCGGGGAAGAGGGAAAGGTGGCAGTGTGTTTTGCAGCAACGTGTTTTGAATGATGTCGACAAAAACGCGGTCAATTTGTCTTGTGTGTTTGTTCTTTTGTTTCGTGCAGCCGGGCGAAGCGCTGCTGCCAGCTGGAATTGTTGGGGATCAGGAGCAGTCCTTGGCACTATTGTAGAAACCGACGAGATACACCTTTGACAGGTGCCGCCGCAATATCCTGTGGTGGATGTGCATGTTCCGGAGGCAGCTTTCTGGTGTGAGTCGGGCGGAGTTTGCGTGATTCGCTGTTTTGGGCAGCCAGCGGAAAGCGATGTTGAGGGGGCGATGTTAAGTAGTTACACGGACGAGGAGAACGAACTTGCCCGCTCCATCAACGGAAAACTGAAGGCGATGTGTTTTGCGTAACTTTGTGATATGTTCACATGGCCGTGGCAAAAGCTGCCAGGCGTTTTCTGAATTGGTTGTGGCGCGGTCAGAAACTTTACGCAGAAAGCTGCAAGCTTTAAGGGCCAGCCGTCAGTTCGGACAAAGAAGCCGCCCTGCTTTTCTGGCGGCAAAAGTGATGCCTGTGGATGCGTTCAAAATTCGAAATAGTTTGTATTTGACGGTGGGTGCTTCAGTTTGTGCGCGACCCTCTGCAACAATAGCTGCCATTGTTTCTTTTTGCGCAGCAAATGATGAGGTCCCCTGCGCAAGGCTAGCTTGTTTTGTTGGTCTTCCGGTCGCAACTCTGTACGTGTCACTTCACATGTTGCCCCCGCAGCTTCTGTGAATGTAGTGGAGAAAGAAGGCTTGCGGTAGTTCCTTCAAAGGTTGCTAGTTCCTTCGCAGCAGTTTGAATTGGCACTGCTCAGATGTTGCTGCTATGAAATCAACAGCTAAGTACCAAGGGTTGATGGTGCAGATTCAGCCACGCAAGCCAGAGATCAAAGCAAAGCCCAGCAAGATAAGTTTGGAGGACCGGATCAAGCGCATGAAGGAGCGAGCATCTTCCATGCAAGATCCACTATTGTATTCTTTGTGTGCATTGAGAGGGTGTGTGTGCAGATGCCGCTGGGTCAGGTTGAAGATGTTGGCACCAAGGGCCTGATACTGATAGCCATGCATGCATCCATGCATCTTGGCAGCCAAGCCTGCTTTGCGAGTTTGGCATGGTGGTATTATTGTGTGAGAATTGAGCATGTTGCTTATGTTGGTTTAAGTTGCTCGAAGTGCAGCGGTAGGGCAGCTGCAGAAAAGCGCCGGCCCCCACATAAAGCAGCCAGCCCATTCCGCAGTGCGTTGGCTGCAGCCATGCCTGTGCGGCAAAGTTGTGTGCAGGGAAAAATGTGCTGCCTGCATCAGAGCTAGTTTGTGGGCATCTTGCTGGTGGATTGTTGGCTTGTCGGCGTGTCTTCAAAAAACTTGTGGGGAATAATTTCGGAAGAACATCAAGGTTTTGATCGCGCCAGAATGAAAACGTGGTTTGTGGACCAGTTGAAACTTGCGCGGGGAAGAAGGAAAGGTGGCAGTGTGCTGTGCAGCAAAGTGTTTTGAATGATGTCGACAAAAACGCTGTCAATTTGTCTTGTGTGTTTGTTCTTTTGTTTCGTGAAGCCGGGTGAAGCGCTGCTGCCAGCTGGAATTGTTGGGGATCAGGAGCAGTCCTTGGCACTATTGTAGAAACCGACGAGATACACCTTTGACAGGTGCCGCCGCAATATCCTGTGGTGGATGTGCATGTTCCGGAGGCAGCTTTCTGGTGTGAGTCGGGCGGAGTTTGCGTGATTCGCTGTTTTGGGCAGCCAGCGGAAAGCGATGTTGAGGGGGCGATGTTAAGTAGTTACACGGACGAGGAGAACGAACTTGTCCGCTCCATCAACGGAAAACTGAAGGCGATGTGTTTTGCGTAACTTTGTGATATGTTCACATGGCCGTGGCAAAAGCTGCCAGGTGTTTTCTGAATTGGTTGTGGCGCGGTCAGAAACTTTACGCAGAAAGGCAGAAAGCTGCAAGCTTTAAGGGCCAGCCGTCAGTTCGGACAAAGA